>CALYLW010000272.1:718760-744318 GCA_944989445.1 Ampullaceana balthica
ACAAATTTAAATTTCAAACTTTAATTAAGACATCTAATTTTAACAGTAATAAATTTATATATAACAATATAATATTATGAGTATAATGCAACCTTTTGAGCCTCATATGTGCAAAAACGCGAATCTAATAATACATGTATCGATATCATCCGGGAAGAATTCGTTTCTGTAAATTTCAAACAGTAATCTTACTAAATTGTGTTTACAAAAAGTAA
This sequence comes from Ampullaceana balthica, assembly GCA_944989445.1. Taxonomy (NCBI): domain Eukaryota; kingdom Metazoa; phylum Mollusca; class Gastropoda; family Lymnaeidae; genus Ampullaceana; species Ampullaceana balthica. The sequence continues at coordinate 718,976 of CALYLW010000272.1, forward strand.
CATTACTAACATTTCTAAATTACCAGGCAAATAAAACCATAGCCATGTGTAAAATACATTTTTAGTAATATTACAGAAATTCTTCAAATACCTTAGGACAGGTCTGACCACACAGGGTAACATTGCAGAAAAATGCCACTTCTGCGTTCCCAGTGAACCGGAAAGCCCTGAGTCGCAGGATTATTTGAAACTTTCCATTTCCTTCAACCGTTAAAATGTTGTCGTAAAAAAGACTTTTTGCTTTTTCGTCAGGACAGCTGAAATCGATTGACGTCATACTTAAGAAATTTACCTATTCACTGAGTTCTGTCATAATCTAATGTCTCAAAGTTTTTAGAATTTGTTTCCCAACATCGTTGTTCAACTCACTGGCTTGTAATTAGAAATGTTTTTATGTTTAAATTTAACTCAGATAGGAAGATCTTGAGGTACATTAAACCGACACATCATTAGATATATCTAAAACTCGGCTAACATGTAAAAAAAATATGTACAACAGCCTAAAGATATCACATACGTATCTTTGACAAAGTCTGCCGTCTTGTTAATTGTATTATTGGCCACACACTTGCTGAGACGAAATCCTTGCACTCCTGGAATGTTTATTTTACAACATTATTATGTTGGCACTTTCCAATAATATATTGGGCTACGCCACACAGCAGTTTTAAACGTTGTTTTAAAAATTACATTTGCATTCGTCAACCTAACTTTTGGGTTCATGAAGTGCAGAGTTCGTCAATTGCACGTATTTCAGGGTTTTAGTCATTAGTTATTAACATTCTGCTAAAACGTTAATGTCTTTCATCTCTCCATCTTCTTTTCTTCCTCCATTTCTCCTTTACGATTTCACTTTCCAAAAATTTGAATTAAGCAAAGTAATAAAGATGTGCGTCTTAAATAATGTATAACATTTATTTTATTTTAAACTTTTAAAATCCAATTTAATTGGCATGTTAAAATTTGAGCGTTTCACATTTAAGATAGTAAATCTGCACACGTAATAATCTCAGTTTTGAAAACACGTTTATTTTTAAATATTGAAGTAAATGGTGCTGAAACCACACAAAATGTAGTCCTTTCTTAAAATTTGGGATGGTTAAGAGTTATATTGAAGAGAGCTTTTTGGCGGTACAAACTATATCATTCGATCACCTTTGATTAAAAAAGTATCAATATAACCCAACACTGAGTAGATCTGGACCTGTGGGTACTGGATTCAAGAAGTAATACCTTCAAATCTGAGCTCTATCTTGTCCCCAAGCACGACATGGGATTCCTTTGTTAAAAATTTACCATCTTCCTTGGCGATCTTAAAAGTCACTGCATCTACTTCATCATCCACAGTTATGTTTTTAATGCCACTGGATGAAAAATAATCAATGGGGTTAATGTAAAAAATGCTCCCTTTGTTATTTTTAGACATTGTTTTCACATGCTATTAAATGTATGTTTATAGAATGACCCATTTGACGAAGTTTCTAAAACAATTATGAGGGAGGCTATGGTGTAAAACAAAGTCTACACTGGGGCGAAGGGAGAGTGAGGCTACTTCAAATACGATAATGAATTAATTGTGTTGGGAAAGGATAGGTTTAGTTATATTCATTTTGGTTTTTTATTGTGATTCAAATTTTGTAGAATACAAATAAAATACATCGATAACATGTGTAAAGGATGAATTAAAGACAGACATTAAAGAACGTTTACACGTTGCGCTCTTAAAACGGGAACAAAAACAAGAATAAAATAATACCAAAGTCAAAAACTGATCAAGTTTGAAGCGATACTAATATGCTACAAACTAGTGATATAAACTTTTAGTGAAGTGTACAAATTTGCGAACCCTCAAGATCTAAAATTATAAAAAAAAATAACTAAAGGCATTATCGCCCTGGTCTGGAAAGACACGAATGAGCTCTAAGAAAAGCCAAGTATCAAAATACGTACAGCTGTTCTTGATTCATCACCGAGGGAATGGATCCATAGACGGTCAAATTGCCTGTTTTGGATGTGCACTTGGTCGTTATTATCTGATCAATGGCGCTGACAAAAGATTGACTGTACCGGACAATGAAAGTTCGAGTGTAGCTCTCCTCTTGTCCGGGCTGAAGTTAGGACAATGGAATGGTCAGCTTTTCAATAATAAGAATCGGCATTGTATTTTTCTGATGTTTTTTAACGTCAGATCTAATCACTATATATTTACAAATTTGGCATTAAAATAATAAATTATCTATTCATGTGCACTTGACATTTGTTTAAGTAGAGCACAAAACGGCGATGTACTTTACAAATGGGAAATTGGGATATTGCAAGGGGTTTATAAAAGGGAAAATGCCGCTTACGAAGTACAGAGAAATGCACTAACTGCTTAAAATCAAAATGTGTACAAACTCTCTTTGTCATAGCTTTGATTAACAGTTTTGAATGTTTAAGTGTATGGAAAATGCCCTATACGTTGAAATATTCGGATCATGTATTTGTAGAAAGAAACAAGTTACTTGCGAAATCGAGAGAACGATATATAGCTGAAGATTGATTTTATTGAATGTTCACTGCAATACTTTTTAGATGATAACATTTGTACGTTTGCCCAACTTTTGTTTAAAATCAAGAAATGACGTCATTTATCTTCTATCTTATATGCCATGGAAGCTACTTTTGTACACTGCATTTTACGCTTATCAACGATTAGATTATCGTGCTCCATTTTTATTTGAGTTTGATTTTATAAATGTATTTTCTTTCCTAGGTTTATACGCAACCCATTCCACGCCGGAGTGCCAGGCAACTGTTATGACAAAGGAAAAAAAAGGTGTGATATCCCAATTTCTATCCGAGTAGTGTATTTATATAGTTATAGTTTTTGTTTTTCCTGTATAGATCTCTAAGTGGGTTTTTCCCAGAGATTTATAGTTTAAAAAGTCTAAATTAAAATAAAATTTAAAAAAACTTTGTTCTCGGTAGAAATTAAATTTTTCAAATTTTTTTTTATATTTTTTTTACAAATTCGCTTTCAGATGTGTGCATGCATGTCAGTGTAGGTGCATGCCTGTGTGTGTGAGTGCGTGTCTGTGTCTGTGTGAATGTGTGTGTGTTCATTGATATTTCCTTAATTATTTCGTTAGATTTGTCTCAATATTTTCCTATGATATTATAAATGTATGTGGACTAAGTTATATTAAAATAGCTTTTTTTAATGTTCTCAGTGTATACATGTGTGTAGTATGTGTAATTTTAGACGATATTTTCACTCGTTCGATTACTTAGCATATGTGTGTACTGTAAGCTCATGGAAAAAATAGGTGTAATTTAATATCCAGAACTTTAGTGCCACAATGTTTAAATATCTCTTGTCTTAGAAATGTTTTTCACTTTTCTCGCTTTTATTAACTTTCTTTATGTTTGCTACGTAAATAAATGGTGAGAACGAAAATCTTAAAACATGATCAATTTCATAGTTTTAAAAAAGTTCACGATTCTCATTAACGAAACAATTTATAGCTCAACAGACCCCATCCTCTTTGTGTACTATTTATGTCAAGGATGTTCTATCAAAAGCGACAGTCAAATTGTTTACAAGGTTACGGTAACATGGAAATCTGTAAGAAAAATGTCTTACACCCGAATAAGTCGCATTTCCACATATACTACTCGTGTGGTTTATGACGATTCCATATCCTTCCCATTTTTTGAAGTCATCGGGGTGGTAAACATCTTCACTTGCATTTAGCTACAAGGAAACAATGTTGACAGTTTAGCTAAAGGAAACAACGTTGACAGTTTAGCTACAAGGAAACAATGTTGACAGTTTAGCTACAAGGAAACAATGTTGACAGTTTAGCTACAAGGAAACAATGTTGACAGTTTAGCTACAAGGAAACAATGTTGACAGTTTAGCTACAAGGAAACAATGTTGACAGTTTAGCTACAAGGAAACAATGTTGACAGTTTAGCTACAACTACAAGGAAACAATTTTGACAGTTTAGCTACAAGGAAACAATGTTGACAGTTTAGCTACAAGGAAACAATGTTGGCAGTTTAGCTACACGGAAACAATGTTGACAGTTTAGCTACACGGAAACAATGTTGACAGTATAGCTACAAGGAAACAAATGTTGAAAGTTTAGTCTTGCAATATTTCAGTACGGCATTTTAAGACAAACTGGTCTAATTTAGAGAGGAGTGTTCCTTTTTAAAAAAAAATAATAAAGCTAGAAATAAAGTATTCACGAAACTGAAATCATCCACAGACGTGTTTCATTTGCCAAGAAAGATGATAGCAATCAAACTGTTAACACACGGTCTAGAAATAGACCGCGGAGCAAAAGATTCTCAAAACAATGGCTGCGACAAAGGAGGAACCTCCCATCGACTGAATAGGTACTTGACAAAACACACAATCAAATACAGCAAAACCATTACTCTCCGAAACCTTTTCTGTGGAAAATATATTAGTTTACAAAACATTTCCGCATTTACTCCCTTTAACACAAATTATTTATAACATACTAGCAGACCCGTCGTGCGTTGCAACGATCAAAGTAAAAAGGAATAAATTTAAAGAAACCAATGAGTGGTATGTTTAAAAACAATTCTGAAGAAACCTTCGTGGAAGTGTGAAAAAAATCCAAGTTTCATAGCAAACGGATAAATAAATTAATAATTAAATAGCGTACAAAAGAAGAAACGATATTAAAGGGCCCCGACCCCAAAATGAGTAATATTATAGTTTTTTATTGCCATTGTACTCAAGCTATATTCCTCAATATCGTGTAAAATTGATTAGGGAATACAATGATTAAAGTTCAGTAAAAAGACGTTTTCGAAGGCATGGAAATTAAGAGTTCAGTGCCCTAAAGTAATATAGGCTCTTAAGTTTTTATATTCTAAGTTTTGTCAAAATCCAGTTATTTTCTCAATACCTAATTCTTAAACTACTTTTTATATACCTAAAATAGGGGGAAAATAACATTAAGGGGCCCCTGGCCCATTTGGTGCAAGAGGTCAATTTCAAAAAACCTGTTCATTTTAGTTCATTTTTATTGTGGCTATATTTCTCAAGCTCTTTAAAAAGTAAATAGGAAAATATCTTAAACATATACGAAAAAAGATATTTTGGGCCCCGAAGATATGGGCATTAGAAGTTCAGTGTCTATAGTATTTTAATATAGGCTACCAAGTTTTTGTATGCAAAGTTTGGTGAAGATCTATTTATTTACTAAGTAGCTAACGTAGAAAATAATTTTTATATAGCTCATATAAGATAAAAACGACATTAAGGGCCCCTGAGCCCATTCTGGGCAAGATATAAAGTTCAAAACATCTGTTCATTTCCATTAGTATAATGATTGATACATGTGTCATAATTTGTAAAGATTGTTAATGACTAAATGGTGAATAAAATCTTAAACGTTTAAAAAAATGTGAATTTTTGGGCCCCCAGCCCCAAAGGAATGAATATTAGCAGTTTAGTTCCCTATAGTATTTTAATATTGGCTATCAAATTGTCATATACAAAGTTTGGATAAGATCCAACAATTTACACAGTAGCTAGCGCTTAAACTAATTTTTATATAGCTCATGTAAACAACAAATGACATTATGGGCCCCCGGTGCCCCAAGAGTGTTAAATTTAGAAAACAAAGTTGCCAGTTACCATCCCAGGTGGGTATTCAACAGTCTGCAAAAATTTCACGACGATCGGATGAATAGTTTAGTCAGCTATAAAGGACATGCACACACACACACACAGACATACTTTGATTTATATATAATAGAAGATATAAAAAAAAAGACATTTATGGCCCCTGGGCCAATTTGGTGATAGATGTAAATTTAAAAAACCTTTTCATTTAATTAAGTTTCATAATAGATATATTCCTCAAGATCGTGAAAAATTGAATGGGGGAAAATACATTAAACATATACGAAGAAAAGACATTGGGGGCCCCCGGTCCCGAAGGAATGGACATTTGAAGTTATGTGCCCTATAATATTTTAATATGGGATACCAAGTTTTTGTATTCAAATTTTAGTTTAGATCCATTCATTTACTCAGTAGCTAACGCATAAACTAATTTTTATATATCTTATATAAGCAAAAAAGACATTAAGGGCCCCGGGGCCCATTCAGTACAAAATATAAAGTTCAAAACCCCTGTTCATTTCAATTTGTATAATAATTGATACATGTGTCATTATTTTGTCAAGATTGTTAATGACTGAATGGTGAATAAAGTCTTAAACGTTTAAGAAATGTGAATTTTTGGGCCCCCAGCCCCAAAGGAATGACTATTTGCAGTTCAGTGCCCTATAGTATTTTAATATTGGCTATCAAGTTGTCATATACAAAGTTTGGTTAAGATCCACCAATTTACACAGTAGCTAGCACTTAAACTAATTTTTATATAGCTCATATAAGCAAAAAATGACATTATGGGCCCCCGGTGCCCCATGAGTGTTAAATTTAGAAAACAAAGTTTCCAGTTACCATCCAAGGTAGGTACTTAACAGCCTCCGAAAATTTCATGACGATCGGATGAATGGTTTAGTCAGCTATAAAGGACATGCACACACACACACACACGCACACATACATACTTTGATTTTTATATATATATAGATAAATTTAAGTTTGCTTAAAGGAAAAAAAACAATGACGCCTCGAAAGGATTTGTGGTATTTTAAAAGAAAAGAAGAAAAAAAACTACAAGTTAAGTCTAGATATCGAAAACTGTATTTTCATACTTTGCGAAAGACTGGACAACACATGAAATGACAGTGACAATAATGATAGCCATTAGCGTAATTAGTTTTCATTTTTTCTCGGAATTTCTATTTTACATAAATCGGACAATGGGCAACGCTCTGAAAGTATTAGAAAATTATTAAGGATTTTTGAAGAACAAAAAACATACTTAAACAAAGAATTGATAAGAAAGTTATGGAGTACACTGACAAAGCTAAACAACCGCCGCAGTGAGGAAAGATCGCGCCCGGGACGGGAGACTAATTTGCAGACTCCACTATTAGAATATTTGTGATACACAATAAATTTTATAACGTTGAAGTTGAAGACAGTCTCAACCCTGAAAAAGTTCTTTTGGCACCAGTTGTGGGACAAATATTTGTTGTGAAAAAACAAAATTAGCTTTGTAAAGATTCCTCTCTGTCTTCGGCATTATGATTGTTAATTTATTTTACATAAATATTATCTTATCTTATCTATACAGACGCTCCTTCTATGCAGAAGATAGTTGCGTCCACAGACCATGACAGATGATCTGTTGGCAAGTGATGCAGCAATCACAGGCCACGGCTTTGTGGGTTCCACGCATTACCCAGCCACCTAACTACATGTAGTGTTAGGTACCCATTCGGAGCGGGGTGACTCAGGGACGCCCTAGGCCCCGGGAACAAACCCTTGCCTTCACACGGATTCGAACCCGTGACCATCGGTACGACAGTCCAGTGCGCTGCCACTCGACCACCGATACCAATAAACGCAATAGACATACGGAAATGTTACAAAAGCCAGGTGGTATAAAACAATATTTTAGTTAATTTAAGCAGGACATTTTTTTTTAAATTTACTTTTTCTTCAACAGTCGCAATACTTACATTTGATATGTTGACAAAAGTGCATGCCTCAACGTCACTTTTACTGTACACGGAGATCACGCCTTGAAAGCTGCCATGAGGGTTCACGTTGACCAGCATCCCGGTCAAGGAGCACACGACCTGGACTGTTGAAGGAGTGTAAGATTTTTTTACGTTTAAAGACAGAAAATGATATATAAATTTACCATAATGTTTGCTGTTATTTTTTCAGTAGATAATTTTAACAAATACATTTCGGGGTCTCCATGATGTAGTAAATTTGTAGTAGATACTGAGAACTACAAACTGAACAACAATAGCTCTGTCACAATGTGGGTAGGTACAGAGAACAACATATTAACTAAAACTGTGTGTAGATATTGATGTACATACATGGTGTTGGAATGAGATGACCCGTGATATTCTAATAATCTAGAGAGTATTACATTCACTAAATAGCATTCCAACTTCTTTCAAAAGAAATGGAATTTCATTAAATTTGCTCAAAGTGAAAACTCGGCGTCCTTAATCTCTGTTGCGATTATTGTAAAAGAATATAACTTTTTGATAATATTACCGTTTCTACACATATTTATGAACAAAATATTTATTTTAGAATGTATAAAAATAAATAGTGAAACCAAATTGCTTACCTCTGTTAAAATTGCAATCGTTTCCATATTTATCTTCTGTGCAGTTTGCTGGAAAAAAAATGGTTTTGAAAAAGAGACTTTTTATTTGGAGATTTCGATGAAACGGTCGCTTTTTGTACAAGCTACGGGTCTTTTGGAACACGCTTGTGACTGTAATTGCTTGGAATATATGGTAAATTATGTGTGGTTTAGCGGGACTTAAGACAAAATATCTACCCTTAAGACTGGAAGACATACGTCCTTTTATCGACTGTTTTGCGTGGAAGAATTAGACTTACAGCCTGATTGCCTGCACATGTAGTATGTCCCGTTGTCAGTGCAGACACATCTCCCACTGGTGAGGTTACAATCATTGCCTGTACCGCAAGAGATGGATGGCCTTCGACAATCAAAATCGAATTTTGTAGTTGACTCACTGGTACTGTTCTGGGCTTGCGCTAGATGTGTGGTAGATGACAACAAGATATAGTGATCACGGATTGCTATATATATATTAATAATTTAAAAATTTTTTTTTAAAAACAATTGTAGGGAGAAAGTTGCTCTAGTTAAATATTGATTACCAGTGATATAATTGGAGAATACATCAAGCATATTTATTTCTCCAATGAAATTTGCCAAAAGTCAATGACCTTCTTACAATTTCTTTTGTAATACAATGACTTAATAATGATTATAATTAACAATTGAAAAGGAAAATATAAAAGCGATTGCTGGGTAAAATACCATTGAATTCAATACTCACATTGCAAGGGTAACTTTCAAATTAATTAATTAATATATATATATTAGGGCTAAAGAAATTAACAATTAATTTCTCGATTAAACGTTAAAAATTGTAACGATTAAATTATTTTTAACGATAAATCGAACCATCACTTACAAATTATTGGAAGTCATAATGTAAAAAAAAATTAAAATTAAAAATAGGGGCCGATAAATAATAACAGATTTCCTGACCATTACACGATCATTTTGGTTTTAAACCATTGACTGACGGGAATGTTCAAAATGTTGATACAGTTTATTGTATCCATTATAAGAAATCGTTTGACTATCATGGTTCTAACACTTCGCCTGCTTATCAAACCAAATGAGAAGCGTATTTAGCTAATGTCAGTAATGGAGTCTGACTCAGAGATAGAAAATGACGACAGCTCTTCTGATGAATTACTGCGTTACAGCATGGAGATGAAAGTTCCTGAATCCATTAACCCTCTACAATGGTGGAAACTTAATGAACACCGATATCCGATTACGTCACTCCTTGCCAAGAGCGTTTTGTGCATACCAGTTACCTCACTTCCATGTGAATGATTGTTCAGCTCGGCTGGTTATATTGTCAATTAGACCAACTCATCACTTGAACTAATTAATAATGTCAACACACTTGTCTATTTGCGTAGTTGGTTAAAAGATGACATATAAAGGAGAGATTCCAATGTTATTTAAATTTTTAACAAGAAAGTTTAATAAGTGTTACATGATACATTTTAATTTTTTGCTTTAATCAAAATTAACGATTAATTCATCGTTAATTTTTTCAAAAGTTAACGATTAAATTTAAATTAATCGTTAACAGCCCTTGTATATATATATAATATATATATATATATATATATATATATATATATATATATATATATATATATATATATTGCATTGAAAAATAAAATGAAACATTGAGAGCTTAAAACATGGCACTTGGGAAGGTGACACGCACTCAGAGAGGTGACAATCACTCGGAATGAGGCTGTAGTAAACCAGAGAGTATACGGCTGATATGAAATAGAGATTCTACTCGAGCGCTTTCACATCTTCAAATCAGTTTAGTACAAGAAATGGTTGCCATCAAAATTACATATAAGTGTGCCTAATTGAAGAGTTGCAACTTTACCGAGTGCTACTAGAGCAGAAAATATAAATGGTTATGAAAGTTTGGATACAAACTTGCTGGTTCGTGTGTCCAGTTAAACCATGTATTAGTTTTCTTTCTGCTCGTATTCGAATTAATTCTTTTTTTAAAATCCACTAGTGCATTTATTTCACAATTTACATTTCCGAAACAAACAATTTCTGGAATTTTTTTAATTTTCAGTTCAAATACCATTCCTTATCTTATCTTCTTATCTATACAGACACTCCTTCTATACAGAAGATAAATGCATCCACAGACGCATGACAGATGATCTATTGACAAGTGAAACAGCATTTATAAGCCACGGCTTTGTGGGTTCCACGCATTACCCAGCCGCCTAACTAGTGTTAGGTACCCATTCGGAGCTGGGTGACTCGGGGAAACCCTAGGCCCCGGGAACAAATCCTTGCCTTCACATGCATCCGAACCCGTGACCATCGGTACGTCAGTCGAGCGTGCTGCCCCTCGACCACCGCGACCCATTAAACTTTAAAATTTTGCATCCTCAATATGTATCTGACCTAATGCTAACTTCGCCAAAGATTTACTATTTATAAGACTAACTAATTTTGTAAATGATATTAAACACTTCTGAGATCAGGAAACGTTTGCCTTATATCTTATTTAATTTAATATCTAATTTTGTAATGTATATAAATTTCAATTTAATCTTAGTCTACATTTTTATTAATATTATTATTATTCACGATAGTGAATTAATTTTTAATGGAAAAGCTAAATTTCTATCTTTTTTATGCTTCATTTGTTAATTTAAAATAGTGCTTAAATATCACAGGTGAAAGGTTGCCAATTTCAACGGTGAAGATGTGTCTTATGGATATAACTTAATAGGGAGTGTACTTACTAGAATATCGGGGCACCTTAAAATGATCTTGTTTAATTCAGAAATCATACTTGAATAAGAAACTGTGTCAATGCAGTCAACCATATTTTGTCATGCAAAACAAAGTTACAGCTTGAGCGCTATCGAACGGGTAATCGATATTCAGTTCAATCAGATCGTGTTTATTTTCATAGCCATTGAAATGATGAATGTTTACACTTGGATTTTCCGCCCTTTTTATCTGATTGCTTAAGTCTAATATCGCCAAACCTCCTACGTATTTTTTGTGACACATTGTGGAACAGGTCGTGTCTAAATTACAAACGACATACCACATAGGGAGGGATATAATGTACTAATGAAACTGAAAAAAAAATTAACCTGTTGAAAAGTTTGTACTGTTTCCTATAACATTTTTACATTTAATTGCGCAAACAATCTAAAAGTCGCCAAATTATATGTGAAAAATTATGCTAATGAAAATAATAATTGAATCCAATAAAATAATAACAATCATTTCCGTTACAAACGAAAAAAAAGTGTGTGTTTTTTTGTACGTTGTTTTTAAGCATCCGGTCGTTTACCTGACAAAACGCAAATATACGTGTATAAAATGAAGAAACATAAAGCAAACAAATAGTAAATAGGATTAAATATAAAATTTATTTTATATTTAGTCAATCTTTCTGAAAATTAAAGCGATAATGGGAATTTTTTTTCTACGAAATCTTCTGCTGCCGCGTGATAAAGTGATTAAAGGCGAGGCTTTACACGCTTCTTAAACTTATTTAAATTAATATTTAAATTATTACATGTATATTATTATCACCATGTAAAGCGCTGTGATCCCGCCTCCTTGCTGGGAAACAGCACTATAAAAATTACCAATTTATTATTATTATTATTATTATTATTATTATTGGCGCTTAGCGAATTAAGAACAGCACGACCTTCGTTTCTGCTCACACGTTCGATTGTCTCGAAAGTTAAACCTTGCTCTCTCTCTATATATATAAGTATTTCTCTTTCTCACTTTCTCTCTATTTATCTCTTTCTTTCTCTCCCTCATTTTTTTATATTTCTCTTTCTCTTTCTCCCCCTCCATCCCTCTCACTCTCGCTCTCGCGCTCTCTCTCTCTCTCTCTCTTTCTCTCTCTCTCACTCTTTCGTCTATCGTTCGTAACCCGATGCGTTCCACTTTACGCTATTATTTTTTTTAAAAAAATAAAAATTATAATAATTTTAAAAATTCGAAGTTTTTTTTATCTTGAATTTTTCGTTGATGACCTGCTTTTTTAATGTGTGACTAGCAATCTCGTTTGTCAGTTCCTTAGACTCGAAAACGAGTAAAATAGGCCTACATTAGTTTTCAAAGACTGAAATATGTAGATAATTGATAAATGCCAACTAGATTCGCCATTTGACATTCATTTGGTTGAAAGATGATCATACACATTTTTTTAAAGTTTTTGAAATTTTATTTTATTTTAATTTAGGGTGGTAAGGGTCATTATATTTTGGTCCAAAATTTAAAAAAAAATTAAATAGAAAAGTGCAACTTTCATAGTAACGACCTAACAAAGTTTAACTCAGAGAAGCTATTCCACATTATTCTTGGTAAATGTTCCTGGTAAGTCTCTGAGAATAACAAAAATTTAAAAAATCCTCAGATAGTAACATGTTCTTGCTTTATTTGAATTAATTGTAATTATTCATTAATTTTTTTTTGGTCAAGTTTTCTGCCATTTCTTAAATGGATATCAACAGGGATTAAATAATCTAAAAGACTTGTTTCTATGCAGACTGGGGTAAAAAAAACATGACAATATTACTCCGCTACTTTACTCACTTCATTGGCTACCTATACAAGCCCGAATTGATTACAAACTGGCCGTTCTTTGTCACAACTTATTTTCTGGTTCATGCCCTTCCTATCTTACTGAACTTCTGTCTGCCAAACGTATTCTCTCTGTTCTTAAGATACACACTAAAACATTTGGCGAAAGGTCTTTATCCTTTGTTCAGCCAAACAATGGAATTCTCTACCATTACACATCCGTAGTAATCCAACTACCAAGTCCTTCAAGACTGCACTTAAGACACATCTTTTCAAAATTTATTTTCAAAGTTAATTAAACAACATTTCTTCTAATGATTATCGTAGCTTATGTGTAACGTACTGTCATTTATTTCAGTGCTTCTCAAACTTGTTAGTATCGTGGACCGGCAGGAATTTTTCCATTGCTCCAAGGACCGGTGCACTATTTTCATTGTACTGACGTGATCTCGAAATTTAATTTATATCTTTCATGTTATGTGCATATTACCGAAACATTGACATATTCTATAGGGTTATTATTAATGGTTGAAAATGGGGGATTATAATTATATTTTTTGTCCTTTCTTGATAACTTATGCGGACCGGCAGACCTCCACTTTGAGAAGCAATGATTTATGTGATTGTCATATATATTAATGTTTTTTTCATACATGTATGTTAGTATCTTCATGTAAAGCGCTGTGAGCCCAGTTCTTTACTGCGGTTCAGCGCTTTATAAATTATCAATTTATTATTATTATTATTATCATTTCGAAAATGTTTTCAATTAATCCAGTAAGCTTGGAAAGCTTAATCAGAATTTATATTAATTGCGCGCCATGTAGAAAATTCTGAAAAATTTGGCTAAAATCTATTTTTTTTTAAAAATATTGTTTAAAATTCCTAATCTTTGAAAACAGCATAACTACTAATAGTGTAATCCTATGTGTATTTTAAAATTCCATATAAAATAAAAGCCATTCCCTATTTTACCTGTTAGAAACACAAAAAATAGATGTAAAAAAAGACACGCACAAATGTTGGTTCGGGTAGCCATTGCCAGCACGTCTTTGTGTCAGTGTTATCTGTTGAACAATGAAAGAACTTAAGGTATTAAATCTGCATTATTTTAGATATGATCAAAATACACAGCCTTTTCTGTTGTTGCAATTCTTACAATTGAAAGGGTTTTCAACTCATGGAAATCAAACACATTTTTTGTGATATTTGTGACATACATATCATTCATTTGTCTTAGCCTATCAGAATATAACGAAAGACACTAAGATTGCAGAAGATTTCTTATTACTTCTTTATTAGACGCCATCTCAGCCTTGTACGAATGATTGCCCATGATAGCATTTATATAAAGCTAATATTCCCTCCACTGCCCGAATAAATATATTCTAGATGCACCAGATCTCCCTAAATCTTGATATATTCATTATTGAGGTTAAACATCAACCATTTAATGGTTGTTGAAAAACTTAACATCTCCTCCTTCAACTACAATACTACAAAACTTCACAATCTCGAATTTCTAAATAAAAAGAAAATAAACTAAAAGTCTATTCCCCAAAAAATTATTAAAACCTAAAGATTACATTTTACATTTTGAGACAGAAGTGAATACGTAGAATATATAACGTTAAGTTTTTTGCTTGTTGTATAAGATTTATTGAAGTTGGTCATTGGGTTAGTCTTTACGTCAATATTTTTTTGCGTCAGTCTATTGTTCAGTCGCTTCGTCAGTCTCTTGGTCAGTTTCTTGGTCAGTTTCTTGGTCAGTCTCTGGGTCAGTTTCTTGGTCAGTCTCTGGGTCAGTCTCTCAATCAGTCGCTGGGTTAGTCTTTGTTACGGAGACTCGGAGAGATTTCAAGATGATGTATACCACACCAACTGCAAAGAAAGATAATAATCGGCGATAAAAATCCGAAAAGAGATTACAAAGAATATAAATGAAAACAAAAACGTGTTTATCTAATGCAAGTAATATTTAAAGCTGAATTTAAAGAGTTTTGCAGAATTTCAAGTCATCAAACAGTTATTTCAACAACAAAAAATATCAGTCGAAACTGTTCCCTGAGTTAATATTTTTGATCAAACACTTCAGGTTTTTTTTGCCTGATTAAAGACATATCACTGAATTTTTTTAATAAAACAAACCTGTAAAAACAAAGTTTTTGACTATAAATCCCTTATGTATGAGACATAATTAGCAGTATTGATTATTTTCAAACATGACAAATATTTACAGACTGAATCTGTCTTAACTCAACTTTGCTTCATAACCCTGAGGGGGGGAGATGGGAAAAGTTTGGTCTACGATCGCTTGACTGAGCTCAGCGTGACACGTAAAATGTAAACAAAAGCACGCCGGTGCTTCGATGGGTCGCCTCAACGCGTCAACTCAAACTTTCACGTGGACAAAAAACAATAACAAACAGTGAGTTTGAATTACATACGTTATATAACGATAAACTAAAAATGGATTAATTCAATTAAGGTACTTTCGATCGATTTGAAATTTTGATACTATGCATTGTTAGGGGAGACGGGTCCGTGCGCCAAATTTCAGCTCGTTCGGATCAAGGGAAGTGGGTCATTTTTGACTTTTGTTTTTCCTCCCTCCCAAGACAGAGAGAGATGATGACAGACAGACAGAGAGAGACGGCCGCGAAGTTAATATAAGGGATTTAAAAAGAGGATCTACCTTCAAAAAAATTGTCTTATAACTCGATAGGATAAGGTGACGCTGGCCATTTTAAGCCCATATGTCAACTGCTAAGCGAATTAAAAGGTTTAAAGGAGTGGTGAATGGGGGGATGGACTGGATGGAGAGGTGCATTACAATGGTTTATCATGTTGTGATGTAATGTAAGATGGAAATATTGTTAGTTCATGCCTATCATAATTAATTTAAAAGCGGTGATAATTTTTTGCATCGTTGAAATTGATTTTTGCTTGAATACGTGGTAATTGTTGGTTTGGCAATGTAAAAATAAGAAATATCCGTGTGTTTGTAAAAGGTGACTTGGTTAGAAAAATAAAAGGTGCAGCAGAGAGTATGAGTGGATAAAAAGAGAGAAGAGGGACGGATAAATAAATACTAAATTTTAAATTAACATTACATCTATATTAACTTATGTTATTGGGATATAGAGGTTTTCATTTGAAAAACTGATGACATCAAAAGTTTCTTAGCCATTTTGTTATGAACACAAATTAAATTTAATCCTTCTTTTAGGTCGGTAGGTATGAGTGAGACAGAAAAGTCCTAAAGATTAATTAGGGAGTCTGTGGTATTATTTTGTTTTATTATCGTGATTTGGATTTGTCACGAACACTTAATGAATGCAATTTTAGACGCTTCCACACATGAAACATATCTCAGCCGGCTGCCAGACGAGTTCAGCCCTGCTCCCTATCTTATCTTATCTTATCTTATCTTATCTTATCTTATCTGTTACAGACGCTCCTTATATACAGAAGATTATTTTGTCCGACGCTTATCTGTAGATTGTGGCTAGTCCTGCATTGTTATTAGAGATTTAAATGTTGATAAAGAGTTCGTTTTCCAGGTTTCTTCAGGCAACCCATACCACATTTTTTTGTTCATATATTCCTTGTTAATATTGCCATCTTTATGTTGTTGAGCCTTCTCGTCCATGAGGGGCATCCACCAATCATCATCGGCGTCTGCGTTTCCTCCCAGGGCATAGGCCACCTACAAGGGACCTCCAGGCATCTCTATCCTGGGCCAGCTTCTCTAGGATCTTCCATTCATGGACAATTCTCTGGATGTCTGCCTCCAATTCTCGGCACCAAGTGTTTCCTTGACGGCCTCTTTTACCGCTTACCCTTGGGGTTCCATATTAGGGCTTGTCTTGTTGTATTAGAAGCAGGTTTTCTTAGTGTATGACCAATCAACTCCACCGCTTCTGAAGAATCTCTTCCTCAATTGGCTTCTGTTTTGTCAGCTGCTACAGTTCCCGGTTGCCGATTTTGTCCGGCCAGTGAAGTCTGAGAATCTTTCTTGGCAATTGTTGATAAAGAACTGGATTCTGGTCAGGTTTACGAGACGTTGTTCGCCATGCCTCGGCTCCTTATAGAAGCACAGGTTTCACCATAGCGTTAAAAATACTTATGAACTTGCTGCTTAAGTTGTTGGAGACCCAAACATACTTGAGTTGCTGGAAGGCTGCTTTTGCTTTAGCGATCCTTATTTTGACATCAGCGTCTGTACCACCTTGTTTATCTACCTGGCTGCGAAGGTAAAACAAAACTGTCCACCTCCTCAAGGGCTTCTCTTCAAACATGATGGGTGATGAACTGGTGGCATTAAACTTGAGGACTTTACTCTTCCCTTTGTGTATGTTGAGACCCATGCTAGCAGAAGTGGCTGCAACAATGTTTGTTTTCTCCTGCATCTGTTGTTTGGGTATGTGCAAAGAGGGCAAGATCATCAGCAAAGTCAAGATCATCAAGTTGATCCCACAAGTTCCATTGGATGCCATTCCTTTTCTGCTGTGTAGATGTTTTCATCACCCAGTCAATGGCTAACAGGAACAGGAATGGTGACAGCAAGCAACCTTGTCTCACAACAGTCTTCACCTGGAAAGCATCTGTCACCTGCTGACCATGAAGAACTCGGCAGTGTATCCCAAGGTATGTGTTTCTGATTATATCAGTAATCTTCTGTGGCACCCCATAATGCATTAGCAATCTTCACAGGGTTTGCCTGTCCACACTGTTGAAGGCTTTTTCATTGTCAACAAAGTTGACATAGAGAGGCGAGTTCCCCTCATGTGACTGCTCCAGAATGATGCGCAGTGTCGCTATCCGGTCAGTGCAGGACCACAGCAGAGTGTCTAAAGCGTTCTTCATCATGTTGAGTAGTACACGGCTGAAAAAGTTTCCTGAGATGGACAGCAGAGAGATCCCTCTGTAGTTGGAGTAGGAGCTTAAATCCGCCTTCTTTGTGATCTTGATGAGGTATCCCTCATTCCAATCTGAAGGAACTTGCTCTTCTTCCCATATCTTCATAAACAGAGGGTGTAGCATTTCCACACTGGTTTTCAAGTCCGCCTTCAGTGACTCTGCTGGGATCCCATCCCATGCAGCCTTTCCATTTCTGAGTTGTTTAATGGCCCTGCTAATCTGTTCTTTGGTGAGACTATTACTGTCAATTAGCAGGTCATTTTCATCTGGTTGGATGTCTGATGGGTTCCTTAGTTCTGGTCTGTTTAAGAGCTCTTCAAAGTGCTCTTTCCATCTCCCTCTCTGTTGCTTTTCACTGGGTATGATGTTTCCCTTTTTATCCTTCACTGGTCTCTTTACCTTGCTAAATTTTCCATACAGCGACTTAATGCTATCAAACAGTTCCCTCATGCTTCCCCAGGTGAGCTGCATCTGCTGCTTCTATAGCAAGTTTATAAAAAAACTCCTTATTGTCCCTCTTGATCCTTTTCTTAACTTCCTTAGTTGCATCTGCTTACTCTTTCTGGGACTTGGTTTTCTGCGCTCGTGTGCGGCCTTTGTTCCTTTCTGCTTTCTTTCTTTTAATTTCTTCTATTTTACTCTATTGTACCTGCTGTTAACCATTCTTTGTGTGCCCGTGTCCTGTTCCCTAGTACTTCTTGGCATTTTGACTGGATTGTTTCTTTCACGCTTTACCACTTTTCTTCAGTGGTCTCGTCTTCGAAAATTTCGCTTAGGGCTTGGAACTTATTGGATAATGAGATCTTGAATTCTTCCTGTTTGGCTTGGTCCTTCAAGAGGGAGGAATTATACCAAGACTTATATGCTGGTTGCTTGGTATAATTTCTTTTTAGCTTTAATTTCATCCTGGCCACAAGGAGATGGTGATCTGAGGCAACATTAGCACCCCTTTTAAAACGTACGTCTTGGGGAGATCGCCTGAATTTTTTACAAATGCATACATGGTCTATTTGGTTAATCGTTCTCATGTCCGGTGAAAAATGCTCCCGCCTACGACCAGGTCTGCTGTGGCAAATAAGTCCGCAAATCTCTCACCATTGTCGTTTATCTCGCCTATCCCTTGCTGTCCCATAACCTCTTCATACCCTGTGTTGTTACTGCCAATCTTGGCATTAAAGTCTCCCATGAGGATGACGATGTTCCTCTGTGGGTGACCCTGGACTATGGTCATTACTCTGTTATATAATTCTTCTTTGTCTCCTTCATCACTTTCATTGGTTGCTTCGTAGCATTGTATAACATCTAGGTTGATGCTACGTTTTTTGTCCGAATGGTTGCTAAGAGAATTCTAGGTCCATGCGCCTCCCATCCAATGAGTGCTCCTTGTGCTTCCCTTGATAGCATCATGGCAACGCCCAGGGTATGTGGGGAATCGTCTTCTTCGTGTCCCGCAAAATAACACCATCTCCCCTGAGATTAATCTATTCTGGCCCCATCCAGTCCATCTTGCTTCGATGATTCCAAAAGTTGTGAGCTTATAGTTCCTCATCTCAGCGGCTATTGGTGCAGCTTTACCAGCCTCATACATCGTGCGGACATTCCAAGCTCCGATCACGGTGGTAATCCTGGTAGAGATGATGATTGTCGGCCTACTAGCTTCCAGATTTTGGCTTTCACTATTAGGCGTCATTTTTTCCTCCTCAAGGAATCCATCCTCTCCCAGGACTGACATTTATTTTGCTACTCTTTTCGGTGTTTTTGTAACTATGTTTTTTACACGGCAGTGTTGTTGGCCTTGCGCGCTACCACTTGGGGGTTTGCCCCTCACAGCTCAATGGGTAGCTGCCTTGTTCGGGTTGAGTCCCATAGCCTTTGTGGATCCCTCCACTTCCTAAAAGGCAGTAGGGCTGATTTTGGTCAGCCCAAGGTATTTTATTTCCCGGTACCCTCCATATTTTGTGGGCTTTCACCTATCCACCGGCTGGGGAAGCGCTCGATAGAAGACCAGCATCTCCGCATGAGCATCTTTATGTAGGTATTTTTAAATGTGTTTGAATAGTAATTGCTTTTTTATGTAGCATGTTTTTTTAGTATAGCCAGTAATTTGTATCTCATTTTAAAAAGATAAATAAATAATGCCAATAAGAAGAGACAAGTTGGTAATTTGTTAAATTTGTAACGGGCCACTATATCCATGAACTAGAGCAGTGGTTCTCAACCTGTGGTCCGCGGGCCACTAGTGGTCCGTGGAGATGTCCCTGGTGGTCCGCGAGGATGAAATTTTAATTTATATTTAAAGTATAATTATCTATAAATTTCATGCACGGGAGTAGCAAAATTTTTAGTAGTGGTTCGCGGATAAGACACAAATTTTTCAAGTGGTCCTTGAATCTCAAAAAGTTGAGAACCACTGAATTAGAGTATCGACTAAATGGGTGTGGCGCAAAGGTATTTATAAATACTTTAATCTGAGTTTAAAACTAAATCATTAATAACTATGGTAAATATCTTAATAACGTATTTAAATAGTTTGAAAACATTATTTTCCTTGAGCACGATCAATATATTTCAAATGACCCGATCGAAGTTCTGTTATGTTCGGACAGAAATTGTATGCAGAACAAAAGAAATCATTTATCTCAGAGATCAACTTGACTCAACATTTTAAAACTGGCCATTTTTAATGGTTTTGTTTCTGAAGAAACTTTATGCGTCAAAGGGACCGTCCATAAAGTACGTCACGCTCCAGAATGGGGGGAGGGGTGTAAGAAAGTGTGACAGTTTGTGACAGGGGGGAGGGGGGGTCCGGCCATGTGTGAAGTCACGCTGTTTTATATTAAATTTTAAATATTTTGTTAATAAAAAAACAATTATTGTTCGAAAGTGTGACGTACTTTAGGGGGAGGGATCCTAGATTTGTGACAGTTTGTGACAGGGGGAGGGGGGTTTAAAATGGTCGAAAATAGCGTGACGTGCTTTATGGACGGCCCCAAAGCATTTTTTATGTACCGGTGTCTTATGTGATTGTACATTGAATTTGGTTGAGGAAAGAGATGAAGGGGAATTTTTCTCTAACATTGTCGTCAGATGAAATCGCTGTTTTATATAAATATAGTGTGTGTGTGTGTGTGTCTGACAAAATTAGGAAGTTAAAATATTAGATGAAGTGAATTAGATATCCGTCTTGACAAATTTTTTTAAAAAGCAACTGATCAGATTTAAGTGTAGAATGTATAATTACAATTAAATGCTACAATACAGAAACTCATTCCTGTGAGGCAACTGTAACTTAGTGAATGTGAGAGTTGATCGGTGCATTCGGAGATTTTCACCAACTCACTTCTGCGTTTAAAAAAATGCGCTAGTCCCAAAACACCACTACTTGAAACAGTGTGCAGTCCAATGGGGACTGTCCTTGAGGAGAGCCCATGAGGACAGCCCATGAGGACAGCCCATGATGACAGTCCATGAGAACAGTCCATGAGGACAGTACATGAGGACAGCCCATGAGGACAGTACATGAGGACAGTCCATGACGACAGTACATGAGGACAGTCCATGAGGACAGTACATGAGGACACGTCAATGACGACAGGCCACGAGGACAGCCCATGAGGACAGTCCATGAGGACAACCCATGATGACAGCCCATGAGGACAGTACATGAGGACAGTCCATGAGGACAGCCATGAGGACAATCCATGAGGAGAGTCCATGGGGAGTGCCCATGAGGACAGCCCATGAGGAAAGACCACGAGGACAGCCAATGAGTACAGACCATGAGGACAGTCCATGAGGACAGTCCATGAGGACAGTCTACGAGGACAGTCCATGAGGACAGTCCATAAGGACAGTCCATGAGGACAGCTCATGAGGACAGTCCATGAGGACAGCCCATGAGGACAGCCCACTCAGACAATATCCTACTTGCAATTTGGACAGCGGGAATTTTATATTGGAGTAACAAGAAGTTACCTTTAGTGTCCATTTAATAACACCTTAGGCCCTAAGACTTAGGGGACATCCATAAATGACGTCACACAATTTTGGCCGATTTTTCACTCCGCCTCTCCCTTCCCCCCTTCGTCACGCATCATCACAAAAACTTAACCCCCCTTCCAATATGACGTCACAAAGCTTTTCCCCCGCCCCCAATGACAGCTGTATTTTCTATTAGAATAAATATAGGTTAAAAAATATTTTTTAAAAAAAGTTTTTTAATAGTGGACTAAAAAGAAGAAAATAAATTAAAACTTATAAGTTCAAGTAGTTCCATTTAATATGACGAAAAACGTGGGGCGGGTCTTTGTGACGTTTTGCATATGCAGTTCACTCTTTCTCTCTCTTTTGCCTTCTAAATTATAAATCTTTAATTTGTATACCAAACACCTATCTTTGTGTTGTATTTCTAAATTAAAATGGGATTTTGAAGCACACTCCCCACGTTTTTAACCGTATGAAATGAAAGTACTTGAACTTATAAGTTTTAATTTATTTTCTTTTTTTTTAGTCCTCTTATAAAAACTTGGTTTTTTAAAAATCTTTTTTTACCTCTATGTATTTTATTCTTTTAGTGTAAGTGTAAAATCACAGAGTATATCGAAAATTTTATTTCTCTATTTATTAATTTTAGTGTACATAGAAAATTCATTAAATAAAAAAATTGCCTAATTGGTTTCCATATAGTATGGATTGCCAGGTCTAACCGCGTGGAGGTGTGGCATTTTTGACCCAACACAAACAAACACAAACATATGGACAAACACCAACGCTAACAAAAACACAATACACTAATTCATATTAAGACTGCCTTCTTATTCAATAATCTCCACTGTCTTAACTCCCACTGCTGTTAAACACAAGGACGAGGATGTGTCCATCGATGGCTGGAGTGACTCATGTGGCACGTGAATGTCAACAACAGCTTACGAATACAAATACTATATAGAGATAAACTAAAAAATGCATTAATTTAATTACGGTACATTCGATCGGTCTGAAATTTTGATACCATGCACTGTCATCCAAGATCTATCTGTGGTAAAATTTTGAGCTCTCTAAATCCATCAGAAGTGGTTTAATTTTACGTTAGCAAATTTGAAAAATTTCGGACTGACAGACAGTCAGACAGACACGAAAGCAAGTTAATATAAAATAATGTTTAAAAAAATCTTTTTTTAAAAAGGACACGCTTTTATTTACATATAGAAAGAGCACTAAAAAGAAGAAAATAAAAATTTTCTATGAAAACAGGTGAAATCGGTGAACCTATCTACTGCACATAAAGCGTGGGGCGCCCATCACAAATCATTTCTTATTGCAACTATTCTCTTACATATAGGTAAATATTTCTAATTAATGTGATAGTAGCATTTATATGATCAAAGTTGTGAAACTTTTACTGTTTATTATTAATATTCATAAAATTTTTTTTATGTTTCACAGTTTTGTACACGATAGAGAGTTTTGATGAGCGCCCCAAGCTTTTATGTGCAGTAGATAGGTTCACTGATTTCACCTGTTTTCATAGAAAAATTTTATTTTCTTCTTTTTAGTGCCCTTTCTATATGTAAATAAAAGCGTGTCCTTTTTTGTCAACAACTTAAATGTGATAGTGGTAAAAAGAAAGATTATTCATTACAAATTTATGTATTAATACAACAACAAAAAAACATTTTCCTTAACTGAAAATTGAACCTCGTACCCCCATGTCGGCAATCGATCACGCTTATATTTCGGCCAGTAAGACTTGATGTTGATAGCACTTTTTAAAGTTATAATAATTGTATCCCTCTAGGGCGAATTGAGGCATGGTTCATTGACGCGAGTGGTAATATTTTATATAGATAAAAACTAAAAGAGCATTAATTTAATTACGGTACATTCGATCGATCTGAAATTTTGATACAATGCATTGTCATCCACGATCTATATGTGGTAAAATTTTGAGATCTCTAATACCATCAGAAGTGGTTTTATTTTACGTTGCAAGATTTGAAGGAAGGATGGATGGATGGATGGATACAACATACAAACAGTGTGACTTAAATAAAAGCGTGTAATAATAATAAAAACGTGGTAAAATTAGCATGTTTCATATCGCTTTTTTGCCATTTAAGTATGTACTTAGTGTAAGGTTGCATTCTAATATCGTAACACGCGTGAAGCCATATTAAAATAAATTGTAGGAAATAAACAATTCAAGTGGAAATTTTATTAAAAAATTGCGAGTTTTGATGTGACGTCACATTTCTCAAACGCCCCCCTCCCCCTCGTCACACATCGTCACAAAAGTGTGTACCCCCTCCCACCTAGGTGCGTGACGTCATTTATGGACGGCCCCTTATCTGAATTCTGCGTTCATTAAATAGCACTAAATCCTAAAGCTTTTTTAAAATTCTAAACATTCAAACAACTTCTCGTATAAATTATAAATTGCACAATTTCATCCTTTTATTAACTGTTTCGAAATTAAGAAGTCTTTTTTTTCTACTCTGATATTTGGAAGAAATTTTTTTTAAATATACTTATAAATATTCATGATTGCTGAGCCGAATTCAACGATCTGTCATATCGCAAAAAAAAACAATAATAATGCGGTCGGCACTGGATACGTTTCTAGAGAACCTCCCCTGATTAAGCGTTGATAGCCCTGTGGACAAGTAGATCCACTATGCCCAGAAAGCCACCGTAAAGATTAAAAGAATGACTCATTGACGTGATGAGCCTACCCTGTTATGTTCACTGACACATCAAAGCAATCAAACAAGGCTGACTAAGTCCGGGGATACGCATTTAGTTTTCATCAGATATATAATTTGTTTAAAGACCTGAACAATTTATACTTTAAAAAAAATAAATAACTTCTTTCTATTTTCATTCATTTTAACAATACAAGTATATGTATTCATCATAATATTTTTGTGTACTACATATTTTATTATACTTTAAGCATACAAAAACTTTTGTTAAAACATGTTATTTAAAAATTAATGGAAGAATGCGTTTGGCTTATATTCGTCTCTTACATATATTACAGACGATCCAATTATACAGAAGATTATTGCATCCTACGATTACAAATGAGTTGAAAGTATGTAATGTGTTTATAGTTGTGTATGTTTGTGAGTTTTGGCTCCTGTATCTTGAGTGTGTATAGAGTATTTGGTGACTGTATGAATTTTGGGGTGTCATTTTTGAGTTCGCACATGTGTCCTTGTCGCTCACTCTGTGTGTGTGTGTGTATGCGCCGTGTGGATTGTAAATAATGGACGCGGTGGTCGAGTGGCAGCGCACTGGACTGTCGAACCGATGGTCACGGGTTCGAATCCGTGTGAAGGCAAGGGTTTGTTCCCGGGGCCTAGGGCGTCCCTGAGTCACCCCGCTCCGAATGGGTACCTAACACTACATGTAGTTAGGCGGCTGGGTAATGCGTGGAACCCACAAAGCCGTGGCCTGTGAATGCTGCATCACTTGCCAACAGATCATCTGTCATGGTCTGTGGACGCAACTATCTTCTGCATAGAAGGAGCGTCTGTATAGATAACATAAGATAAGAAGAT
>CALYLW010000272.1:744900-1033468 GCA_944989445.1 Ampullaceana balthica
AAATGCGTGTATTTGTGTCTATGTATGTGAGAGGTTATGAGGATTTTGAGATGTGGTTCTTCAATGTGTTTGTGTATTGAAAGGACTGATATTATCGAACGTGGCTGCGTGTTGTTACATTCACATTGTTACGGATTGCGTCATCAACATGTTCCTCATTGTTAAATTCAACTATTAAGCTGATTTAATCAAGAGTTCTCGAATATTAAAACCATCAATAAACGTATAACAATAAGGGACGAGTTTACAGTTAAGTTCAACATTTAAGTTTACCTAGCTAAAAATGGGATAATGCGTGACTTCATTGATAAGCTTGACTTATTCATATTTATAGGAAGTCATTAAATTACTTTTAAGTTTTAAGGGTTCAAGATTATCTAATAAAAATATACCATGTTTCAGAAAAACCAAACTTATCATGGCGTAATACCAAACACATATATTGAGCTATGTTTTACACTAGATCAGGTGTCGGGAAACCACGGCTCGCGAGCCATATATGGCTCTACTGATGGCTGCATCTGGCTCTCATACAAATCTTCGATTATTGAACAAAGTATTTTTTTATTCAGACTCCTTTGATCTGCATATAAAAAAAACCCAGCATAACAACAATGTTATGAAATTGAATTCAGAGACATACTTATTGTACTTTTAAAGTTGAAATCACACAAAATGCACACATTTACTTGAATTTTTAGTTTTAGACATAATGTATGGCTCTCACAGAATTACTTTTCAAAATATGTAGTGTTTATGGCTCTCTCCGACCTAACATGTAGTGTTTATGGCTCTCCGACAAAATATGTAGTGTTTATGGCTCTCTCCGACAAAATATGTAGTGTTTATGGCTCTCTCCGACAAAATATGTAGTGTGTATGGCTCTCTCCGACAAAACATTTCCCAACCACTGCACTAGATGGTACGCGGAAAACAAAATATTAGTGAACAGAAATGCTCATGGACTCATGTATCAGTTGGTTTCTTACCTTACTTATTTCTAATCCTCTTTTCACTTCTCCACAAACACTTGAATGACACCAGTAACTTATCTGATCACATCAAGAGCAAGACAGAGAGGTGGGCAATGGTGGGGAGTGTGGGGGGGGCGGGTCGGTCTGGTGACGTATCGCTGTAAGTCGTAGTCAATACAGCTTACAGCTGTTGGTCGAGATTTCTTATACCTAACCCGCATTGATAGATCTGGACACACTGACATTTTGACTTTTCTAAATATAGTTTATATTATATATATATATATATATATATATCTACATCTATATCTACACAGTGGTAGCTTGGAATATGTCTGCTTTGGTATAAGTCAATTTTTAAATATTTTTTTTAATACAACCCACGGGCAAGAACTTGTATGAGGTCATCCATAAATGACTTCACGCGATTTTGGTCGATTCCCTTTCCCTCCAAGTCACACGCCGTCACAGAAAGTACCCCCTCAAATATGACATCACAAAGTTTCGCACCCCCCCCCCAATAAAACCCTTAATTTCTATTTGAAAATTGACAGATTTCAAATCACTTTAATGTTTTTCAAGTATGTATTTAGTTCATAATAAATGTTGATGACGTCAAAATGTTCTTTAAAAATAAGTTATTCTTGTTCTTAAGAAAGTTTTTTTAAATGCATTCTTGCCGATGTGAAAGTTGTTTTTTTTTGAGGGGGGGGAGGTGGTGGGGGCGGGGTGGTGGGGGCGGGGTGGGGGATGTATTGCGGTTATATTTCGATTCCGTTATATGCATTTTTTTAAAACTTGTTATTGAATTTTAATGAGAGTTTGCGCGTTGTGCTTGTTATGTGTACGCATTATCGTGACACAACTTACACATCATTAGTTACTAGACAGACACACAATGATGCGGTGCTTTACGACGTCACACAACGAGGCGGGCGTTAAAATGGATTACGTCTAAGACGACGAATTCCTCCGTTGACACGCGAATAGATAACTTTTAGCTCTCATGAATAAACACTGTATATTAGAGTACGACCTGTATATTAGAATATGATCTGCATTTTAGAATATGGCCTGTTATTAGGATATAACATGTACGTTTAGAACATGACCCTGTATGTCAGAATACGAATTACATACTTGTATATGAACTGCGTACTAGAATACGAAATGCTTTCAACAAGAAATTGCGTATTACAATTTTAACACAGTATTAGACTATGAACTACGTATTTAAATGTTAACTAACAACACTTTGCTATCAATGGCCTCGCCGTAAATCGCTGTGTCGTACAAGAGCTACAAACAATCAACTTCATATTGTATCTTATCTAATCTGTTACAGACGCTCCTATTGTACAGAAGATTATTGCGTCCTATGCTTATGTCTAGTCTTGTCTTGTGCTTGGCAATACATGATATGTTTAGAGCCGTCAGTTTCCCCTAATAGAAGTTGTATTTTGATTCGTAGTTTTATGAGGGGGAAAAACGCCCCTGACGGGTCTTTAGGTCAGCTTGACATAAAAGGATTTGACAACTCTCATCAATAAGTTTCAGCCCGAGTATTGACGAAGTATGTCCCCTTGATGCATTGGAAATCTTCATGGTGGGTTTTTTTTGAGACAGCTGGGCTGTTATAAACAATAATATCTATTGCATTTCCCCAACACTCGGTTTTATTAATGGACGCTAGTTATAACACACAAAAAACACATCATTTTAATGCTGGCTTTGCCACATGAGTCCTTTCCCTTGTGAAAGTAAATATTGTTACAAATTTTGAAAACTGTCGTTTACAATTAGAACTTGGGATGTTAACTTTCTTTTTTAATGGCCATATTTGAATGATTTGCTAATTGGACAATACAAATAAACTACGGATACACAACGATATGAATGATCTACTGATAGCACTAAGTGAATTATCTACTGATTGGAAAAAAGTGAATCATCTACTGTTAGAACAATGCGAATGATCTACTAAAAGAACAACTTTGAATATACTTACGATTAGACTTTGTTAATGACCTAATTTTTATTTTAAGTTTGACCTAGTCATTTAAACATATTCATTACCCTTAAATATAAATAGCACATGATAAAAAAATTACTGATTGTTCAATGTTGATGACCTTAGTTATTGCACTAATTCGATGACCTGTTTATTGCTATATGTTAATGAACTAGTTATTGCACTAATTCGATGACCTATTTATTGCTCTATGTTGATGAGCTATTTTGTGGGCTATTTCGATGACCTATTTATTGCTCTATGTTGATGAGCTATTTTGTGGGCTATTTCGATGACCTATTTATTGCTCTATGTTGAAGGCTCGATGATGATGACCTCTACAATGATCTATGTAGTTGACCTACAGGTGGCTCCCTTGAGATGACCTACTGATTGTATTATATTGATAACCTGCAGATTGTTGTAATTTGATTACTATTGATTGCTTTGTATAGATTAACAGCTGATTAAATTAATTTAATCGGGATTACACAAATAAATGTGTTTTTTAAAAGTAACTTTTTCTTTTTGATACACCATGGATTGAAGGAATATTTATTTTAATGGCATTTCTGTTCAATGACGATGAGAGCAAGGTCTTGTCTTATATTGACCATTCCACCTCCACTTTCGCTATTGTATCATTTGTTTTAGTTATTGTATTTGGTTTTAGCCTCTACTGAAATAGTATGTTTTTTTAATGAATGCAAGAGAGTCACGAAGAGTATGGTAAATGTACAATGTTGTTCCACAACACATTTAAAATTTTTCAACTACATTTAAATTAAAGATATACTTCAATCTTTTTCTCTGAGTAATTTGAATTGTAAACGTGTAATTTAACTTAGCTGATAATTTTAACAGTATTATTATTTTATCATTATTAATTTGTACATAGATAAAAATCTAGTTATGTTATTTTCGCATCATATAAAATGTGGGTCCTAGAAAGTGTGCATCATACGTGTGACAAAACTGTATTCGTCATGCCTTTTGTGTGGGTCTTTTAAATTAAAAGAGTCTCGAACATTGATATCTGCTTTGAGCTATTTATTTGGAAAAAAATTAATGGGTCACACCATAAGAGAGGTTATTAAACCGCGAAACACGCATACTTTGAAGCTCAGAGTTACAATAAGTGCAACTAAAGATATTTATATTTAAAAAAAACCACACGCTGATGAAGGAAAATTTAAAAAAACCCATAATATAGCTCACAATAAGACACACTTGTAACAAACGTCTCGTTTGTTAGATCATCGCTCTGGCCAACATCAATGTTTAAATCCCTTATGTGAGACTGCTCGTGGCTATAAACGACAGGAGTTTGGCTTGAAACGAGGATCGATACGCGTTAGTCAACTTATCGTTTTTTTTTGTTGGTTAATGTGACTACCACCAGAGATACACGCCCTTTAACAAATAAAAAAAAATAAAAAAAACGGATGAACAATGACAGGCCGAAACAAAAGCGTCGGCCTTTCGTGACCTTCACATTTACATAAGTTGAGTTTTAATTTTAAATATTGATAGAGTGGTGATTCCCCTGGTTTGATCAGACATCAGGCAACCCATCGACGCCCAAATTCCAGACATGAAGAGCGCGACTTTGTGTGGGTTTATTTTAGCATACGGAATAAGAAAAGTCTTTTTTGTTAGCGTGTCAATATAAGGGTTGTATTAGAATCTTTGTGTTGTATTTCATAGTTAGAATGAATCGCCTAACGTATTATCAATGCGCTGATCTTCAGTTTTGAATTTTCCCAATAATGAATGTTGCAGCTCTTTTATGAAAATTGTTCCTAGTTTATACATGTTTTCTTTGGTTTGGGGGGGGGGTACCATACAGATGTTGCATATTCTATGACAGATCTAACCACAGTATAAGGTAGCTTCATCGTTTTTGCATCTTTAGTTTGGAAATTAGTTATTTCCCGAATGAAATAGTTTTCATATATTTATTCCTCTTTTTTCTTCTTAGATACTCTTTAACTTTTCACACTTTTCAGGATGGAAGGACAAACTCCAATTTGTTTCCCATTTTTGTAATTCATCTAGGTCTCCTTGTAAGATTTCCGTATTTCGTTTTGATTCAATGGCACTGTTGATTGAACAATCATCAGCAAATGAGCTAAATATTGTTCCTGATGAGATTCTATTGGGTAAATCATTTATGTAAATTAGGAATAGTAGATAAAAGTGATGCAGACAAGTATTTCAAGTAAAGCATTTATATATAAAACACCGGCTCACCCTTTCACCCATTGCTTGAAATATTTAAATATTTCAATACAACCTTTATTTCCCAGATTTTATGGTCTTATTTCCTACAAACGCAAGAAGTGTGTATTATTGTACACATACATGATTCATTTGTCCTATTTGTTACAAAGGCAAAAAGATTGTATTTTTGTACATACACTTGAATCTTTTGTTATCCTAACATCTTTGCCCAATTTTGGCTTTTATCTCTATGATGATCATCATCAGTCCCGTAACCGTTGCGGTCGTTGGAGGGAGCACATGGAAACATCAACAGATAACTATCTCCACATATACCTATTTTGAGCGGCGGCCAATAATTCATGCAATTTCTTCTCTGTCCATTGCTTTATGTTGTCCAACCAGCTATTCCGTTTTCGACCTCTTTGCGGGCCCCCTTCTACAGTGCCTTGAAGGATAATTTTTTTCAGGGTATCATGTCGCAGTACATGACCGAACAATGCCATCTTACGTCTCTTAATTGTTGCTATGATGGTTTCTTGATGACCCGCAATAGAGTTTATTCTGTCCCAGACAAATTCATTAGTCTTCTCTTCTAAATAGGAGATCTGGAGAATTTTCCTAATGCATTTGTTTTCAAATGCCTGCAGCTTGCTTTCGGTGGCTGCCATTAGTGTCCAGGTCTGACATTCATTAAGGACAATGGTTTTAACGAGAGCTCTGTAAAGCCTGAGTTTTGTTGGCAGGCTAATGTTTTTGATGTTCCTTATTTTATTTAACATTGTCATTGCAGCCATTGCTGACCCAATTCTAGCTCGAATATCAGCTTCACATGTACCATCTCTGGATATAATTGCTCCTAGATATTTAAAGTTATGTAACTCCTCAGGCTTTTGTTGGTTCATTACGATTTTGGCCATACTGGCAGTTGAGGTGTTAACCAATATCCCCAATGGATATCTTTATCACAAAAATAAAAAAAGAAAATTAGGGCTGTTAACGATTAATTTAAATTTAATCGTTAACTTTTGAAAAAGTAACGATTAATTAATCTTTAATTTCGATTAAAGCCAAAAATTAAAATGTATGACGTCATAAGTAACATTTATTACACGTTCTTGTTGAAAATCAAAATAACACTGGAATGTCTCCTTTATATTTTATTTTTTACGAACTACTCAAAAAGACAAGTGTGGTGACATTATTTGGTTCAAGTGATGAGCGGGTCTAATTGACAATATAACCAGCCGAGCTGAACAATCATTCACATGGAACTGATGTAACTGGTATGCACAAAACGGTCTTGGCAAGGAATGGCATTATCGGATATCTGTGTTCATTAAGTTTCCGCCATTGTAGAGGGTTAATGGATTCTGGAACATTCATCTCCATTTTGTAATGCAGTAATTCATTAGATGAGCTGTCGTCTTTTTCTGTCTCTGAGTCAGACTCCATTACTGCCGTTAGCTTGATACACTTTTCATTTGGCTTGATAAGTAGATGAAATGTTTGAACCATGGTAGGCAAACTTTATCAACATTTTGAACATTCCCGTCAGTCAATAGTTTAAAACCAAAATGTAAGTGTAGTCGTCAGGAAATTTATTATTTATCGGCCGCTATTTTTTCTTCACTTTTTTACTTCCAATAATTTGTAAGAGAAGGGTCGATTAATCGTTAAAAAATAATTTAAGCTTTAAAATTTTGTAACGATTAATCGAGAAATTAATTGTTAATTTCCGCAGCCCTAAAGAAAATGCATTTTTTTTACACCTTATCTTCTTTAAATAAAATTTAAAACAAATAAATTACAATGCTTTGTGAATCCATGTCTACTTTAAGGTTCTAGGTCAAAACAATGTGAGCATAATGAAATAATGGGGGTGAGACTGCAACCAGGCTTTTAAATTAGTAAATGTATAACATATAAACAGGGTATTAGTTAGCCTGACAGGACGTAACACAACAGCGAAAGTTTCGGCAAAGAGCCTTCCTCAACGAACAAATAGTACACAAATAAAACGAATATAACGAAAGAAAAAAACTTAGCTGCGGTGAAGTCCAATTAGTACAGTAGATGTCTACTGTCAGGCTAACTCATACCCTGTTTATATGTTAGACATTTACTGACCATTATTACTACTTTGACTTATTCAACATTTAAAATAAAACTGTTATTTAAAACTCTTTTATTTTTATTATAAGAACTGTGCTATATAAGTATATAATAAGTTTTTAGTGATTTTATACAAACTGACAATTGTTCCACTTAAAGTGCATTGCAAAAAACAAATGTGCCTTTCATACAGTCAAAAATTGAATGATTCACTGAGCATTTATGGCAAAATTATTTTTCTTTGAGATTTAGTTTTAAATAAAACAAAGGTACAGTGGCCTTTAGAAACCTCTCAATATACAAATGATGCTAAAATAAATTTGAATTATTTAAAACATTCTTTCAAGCTTTCTTAAGAACCTATTTTGACTTCTTTTTTAAAAATGTATGGTAGAAACTGAAAGATACATACAGTGGTACCTCTACATACGAATGCTCCAAGATATGAGAGCATCCAAGATACGAATGGCCAATGGAAGAATTTTTTGTTCCAAGATCTGAAGAAAAACTAAGATACAGCTGACAATCAATGTTCCCTCTAAGGTTTGTTGGTCCGTGTGCAAAATATAAAAAAAATCATATGCAAAATTGCACAGTAAAACTTGCCGCGCTTTAACTCTAAACTGCGTAGCTTAAGGGAACACTGCTGACAAAACCGGAAATAATGTGACGTCATTCATCGTGCCACTAACAGTTCTGCTCTCCTGTTGGTCAATTCTAGCCCTATTGCTGTGTTGCAGCTGTGTGTTCGTGCGTGTCATGCATTATTTATTTACTGTGTAGTTGGTTTGGTGTTGGTGTCCTAAATTCAGGAATATTTTCGTGAAATCTTTTAAAACCGTATGTTTATGATCATGGCTTCAAAGAAATTAACAAAGGAAAAAGCTCACATTTGTAAAGAAATTATTTTTCATTAATTTTATTCTGTTTTCATTGTTTTATTATATTGTATATATTTGTTTTAACATGTGTACTTTTAAGGATTGAAGAATCCTTATTTGTTTTTCTATAGTTTACCATGATATTTTCCATTTTTAGTATTGTTTCTGTGTGGCTTTGAACGGATTAGGTATTTTACATGTAAATCTTTGTTTGAGATACAAAAGCCACCCTGGAACGGATTAATTTAGTATCTCGAGGTACCACTGTAGCTGTGTTTTTCACATTGTTTTGTTTTGAACGAAAGTGTTTCATAAAAATATCTTGCTAGTTATTTTTTTCTTTAATTGGTAGAGCTAATAAACATAAAATTTCATTACATCTTAATAAATAAAAAAATATTCAAAGTTATGTCCAGCTAAAATACAATATAGGTATAAATTAAACTGAAACATTGTATACATATGACTTGTAATTATTAAGAAACTCAAAGAATAATGCCATGCATTTGTGTTGAAAAAATCTTACATTTATACATCTGTGAATAACTTAATTATTTCAATTTACAAATCAGCTGAATTTGAAAAAAGAAGTTAGTATATAGTATAACATTAATATTTGCAAGAAATTGAAACGTTACCAAACGTTACACAAACAATACTAGTGAAAATTGAATGGAGTTAATAACAAGGTAAGTAAATAAAAGCAATGAATCATCAGGGAAGGGTAACAATCAATTTACGTCTGAGTGAGCTTAAAATTCCCTCTGGTAGCAATACATCACAGGAGAAAACAAAATGTGGACATACAAATACAAAAAACAAACAAATAGTTCAACATTTAATTTTCCTTGTTTTATATTTATTTTCATGTCCTTATTTCCTTTACTCTCTTAAGTTGTGCAAAGTTAAGTTTAAAAAAAAGTTGTTATAACTTAAAATGTGTTTTATAAATGATTGTTTGCTTA
The DNA here is from genome assembly GCA_944989445.1 of Ampullaceana balthica. Lineage (NCBI taxonomy): Eukaryota > Metazoa > Mollusca > Gastropoda > Lymnaeidae > Ampullaceana > Ampullaceana balthica. The sequence continues at coordinate 754,070 of CALYLW010000272.1, forward strand.
ATTGCTAGCATTCATGTATTGCTGCTATATTTATTTTAGCATGATACACTGTTGTCATTGATTGGATTGGATCTGTGGATCTCAACTTTGTTTTCTTATTTCATTAAAATCGTTGAAACAAAATGTTTTTCTTGAATGACCTGCTTTTGACTTTAGTATAAGTTAGTATAACTGTACAGAAAGGAATTAATAAAAATATTAGTTTTGGTCTTAAAGGCAACTTTTCAATATTATTAGATTCTTAAAGTTGTTCCAGACAAGTTAAGATACACAGCAATTGCAGATATAAATTATTTAAGTATTAAGCAATGTTAAGGTAGGAGCAAATTCAAATTTGAAAATTGGTGCAGCCCCAGGATCAGGAGACACATACTGTAGAAAAATTTGTGTACTAAACAGTACCTCCCTTCCGGCTTCCTGTGGATAAAAAAACAACAACACATGATCTGTAAGACAAAACAACAAAATAGAATTTTGACTTCAAAAATTCCAAGGGCAAATCTGGAATGAAATCAATGAACTTTACAAGCCAGTATTGTAAAAAAAATTATGTTCAGTATTTTCTTAAAGACATATTAAAATATGTGGTATTGTAAAAATTTCTTTAACAATTTAAATAAAGTATAATTTTTAAATTTCATTTTAGTGACATAAATCACAGTGTACAACATATCTTTTAATGGCCATCCATATATTACATACGCACAATATTCGTATTTTTTTACCCCCCCCCTCCTCTCCCCGTTTGCATCCCATACATTTTCCAGACCCCCCCATGCGTACGTACAATTTCGCTCAAACACTTTTTTTGAAAAAAAAATTGAAGCCGGAGTCAGAAAGAAGATATTTGTTTTACTCTTTGAAGCCGTCCACAAATGACATCACACACCTAAAAAGGAGGGAAGGGGTCACGCATTTGTGACGAGGGGGAGGGGAGTGTTTAAGAAATGTGACGTCACAATCAAAATGCGCAATAAAATATTTGAAAATCGGGTTGTTTTTTTTTGTTCAAAGCTTTGGGGCCGTCCGTTAAAGACGTCCCGAGATTATAGACGATTTTCACCCCCCCCCCACGTCACGCGTCGTCACTAAAAGTTAGACCCCTCCCCTTCTTTTCCAATATTACGTCATAAAAATGCCCCCATTCTCCCCCCCCCCAAAAAAAAATATTAGCATATTTCAAATCACTTTTTTGTCATTTAAGTTTAAGTATGAATTTAGTGTAAGGCTGCAATTTAATATCGTAACACACGTGAAGCCCATGTAAAACGTCATTAAATAAATTGTAAAAAAACAAATACTTAAGCACAACTTTTATTTTAAGTTACGCGTTTTGATGTGGCGTGACATTTCTTAAACTACCCCTCCCCTTCGTCACAAATGGTCGACCCCCTCCCCCCCTCTAGGTGCGTAACATCATTTATGTTCGGCGCATGACGTCATTTATGGACGGTCCCTTCTCGGCGCCGTCTATAAATGACGTCACGCGAATTTGGCAGATTTTTCACTCCCCCTCCCCCCCTCGTCACGCGTCGTCACAAAAACTTAGACCACCCCCTCCAATATGACGTCACAAAGCTTTGTGCCCCCCCCCATAAAAGCTGTACTTTCTATTTGAAAAAGAGCATGTTTAAAATCACTTATATATCATTTAAGTATTTATTTAGTGTAGGCCTGCATTCTAATATCGTAACACGTGTGAAGTCTTGTAAAACATCATGTAACAAATCAAATATTTAAGTGGAACTTTTATTAAAAGTTGCTCGTTTTGATGTGACGTCACATTTCTCTAACACCCCCCTTCCACCACATCACACATCGTCATAAAATATGTAGACACCACCCCCCCCCACTTTTTTTTCACTAGGTGCGTGAAATCGCCGTCCCGTTGTGGGTTTATAACGGCTAAGGCACCAGTGGGCGAAAGAGAAACTTCATCTAATTTCAAGAAATGGACAGATAAATCCGACGGATATATTTTAATAGTGTGTTAACGTTTAGTCTGAATCAAATGTTAATTACTTTCAAGTAATTAAAAATACAAAATTTCGTTAACAATAAATTATAAAACATTATTGCATATCAGTATTGACTCAGTCGGTCTCGAATGCCGTTTGCCGTCAGAGCGGTTTACGTTTTTATGCTTAGTATTAAGCAAATTAAATTTGTTATGCGTACGTACACATTCAGTCGAGACCCCCCTCCCCCCGTACACATGCATACGCAAAATTAAGTAAATTTAAGACCCCTCCCCCCTCTTCTTGCGTACGTAATATATGGATGGCCCCTAAATGGCCCTATATTATAATAAATACTAAATTGTTTGTTTTTTAATAACAATTATCATAATCTACGTCTGGATAGCGAAGTAAATAGTGCGCTCGCCTCACAAGCTGAGGTGTGTAAAATTTAGCCCACGTTATTCCACAATAAAACATGTTGATGAATGACTATTGCTTGAAAAGTCCTCCGCTGACTTAGAGAGATGTGCACCGCCAAGTCTACGAAGCCCCGAAAAAGTTCTAATGGAAACATTAGAACCCCCTACGACCACGAGGTTATGGAACACACACACAAAAAGTCTACATTACTGACATTAGCAAAAACAGATTCAAGATATTGACTTAATTTTGTAATGACGAATATAGAGAATGATTCTACGTTTAAAAGTTAGTGCAAAAAAGAAAACAACAACTCTAGACTGTAATCTTGTTCTCTCTCATCTTGATTATTGTAATTCTCTTCTTTCGGGTTTGCCAAAACAAAACATTAAAAATTCAGCTGCCAAACTAGTTCTTAAGCTATAGAAATATTACTATATGACTCTGCTACATCATTCACTTCTTTTGGCTCCCTGTACAAGCATACATTGATTACAGACTGTCTGTTCTCTGCTACAACTTCTATTCCGACTCATGCCCTTCCTATCTTACTGAATTTCTCTTTGTCTACTCACCCAATTAAAAGCTATGATCTTCTGCAGACTCAAATATTCTCTCCGTTCGTAAGGCATGCACTAAACATTTGGTGAAAGGTCTTTCTCTTCTTGTGTCCCCAAACAATGGAATTCTCTACCATTTAACATTCACAGTATTCCTATTACTTAGGCCTTCAAGACTGCACTAAATCCTTTCTCTTCAAACTTTACTTTCAAAACTAATTAATTTTGAATGTATTTATAAATATGTGTCTCACTATTTTTAAGTGAAGTTCTGTGAGCCCAGCTACTTGCTAGAGTACTGCCCTATAAAAGTTATTTAACAATTACTATTATCCTTTAAATTCAAACAAAGGAATCTGTATTACTGTAGCTAAAGAAATCTGTATTACTTGAGCTAACATAGCTTTTTCCAGTGGAGGGTTTAAAATACACGATTAAACATTAAAATAAATCAGGTTGCAAGTACTATAGTTGTCTTAATTTCTCTCAGTCCCAAAAAAACTAACAAGGTCTTAACAGAAACGCATATTCCTAAATCCTATACAATGCTACAGTCCGAAATAATTTTTTTTGTATCACCTCTACTCTCAAAGTGCAATGTAGTGCGATGCACACAGGTTCAATAGTTAACCTATATTTCATTGATAACATTTAAATTGCCAAAAATGTCACCTATGCATTTGTAATTTCCATTAATGGATATAAAGAGTTCTTGAAAAATGATTCATTTGAACGAAAGCCTTGTTCATAAATTGAAGTAGAAGTTTATAAAACATTTTTGGTACTACGCCACAAAGCTGTCACTTGTATCATAAAATAAACGACAGCATCTGGATCAAAGAATAATATTAAAAACATAAAAAAAACTCACATTACAGTAGCGACCCAGCAAATGCTCATTTGTGGAGGTTCCCTGGTACACGGCAACATAATTGCTGTCACAGGTGCCATTCAGACTAGACAAGGATGAAAATTTGAAGTACAGAGTTGTCCTCAAGGGTGGCGTGATCAGCCAAGAGCAGGTCTGACTTGTGTTGGAAACTGTTGGATAGTTGGGGCTGGTGACTACTCCAAAACGAGTTTCACTGATCTCACCACCACATCCAGGCCCTGTGGATGGACAACAAGTAAATAGCAAATACAGTTACAGGTCATAGGTATGGCATAACCAATTTAACAAAAATTACAAGACAGAACTTCGTCTACAACTGTTGCTTAAACTTTTGGATCTGTTCACCTGACTGCTATTTTATTTATCCTTGTTTTAACAAATTTACAGTAAATAAAAACAACCCGTAAAAAACCAAGTTTTTGACTATAAATCCTTTATGTATGAGACGTAACTAAATGAATGTTCATTATAATACGCAGCGCAAGACCATCCAGAAATCCAAAATTGCAGTTGTGTCATAAAACATGTTTAATATAATGCGCACCGATCAGGAATATGTTTATAAAAAGAGTTGTCAAACAAATACGCACCTTATTGCACGACAGAAAGGTTGTTCAATATAATACGCACCGCGACGCTCTACCACAAAAAATAGCATGATACATAGGAATAAATAAAATAATCTAAAAAAATCAATAATTTAATTACGGTACATGCCATCGATCTGAAATTTTGATACATTGTTTTTATCATCGCCACAAAACTGCCTGCTAAATTTCAGCTCGCTAGCTTACGAGAAAGTGGGTTAAAAATTGATCAAAAGTTTTGGTGACAAGGGCGGGTGCAGACACCACGAGTTAATATAAAGGATTTAAAAATACAGTCGAACCCACTTAACTCGAGCCCGGTTAAATCGCCAACCCTATTAAGTCGACTTGTTTATGGAACCGCTGAATTCTCTATTTTCTCATCGGTTAATTCGATTCTTTTAAGTCGCCAAAACATAAGACCTCGAGCACAAAAGAGGGCCAAATTTGCAACTTAACGTTAGTTAGCTCGAAACCCGTATGTTCGCCTAGCGATGCACTCTGGCATTTTTAGTTAAAAATAGCATCGAAATTTCGCTTTCCTTGAGACTTCCGGCTATTGTGTGACTCTTCGAAATTTCGATAAAAATTACCGGATGTTTTTACTGGTTTCAATTTGATCCGTGTTAATTAGTTTCACGTGTCTCCAAGGAGTATGTATTCACCCGAGATGCTCGAAAATCGCGTTGGTGGTCTTTAATCGTCATTATTTCGCAGTGCATGTTATATTATTATTAAACTTAATTCATTTATTGATGCATTAATCATTTTATTTTTTAAGATAAACGAATATATTTAGAAAAGAAAATAAAGGTTTGCATCGAAAATAGACAGTGGTTTTTATTTGATTAAATAAAAAATTATTATTCTTTAAAAAGTTTGTTCTTGCTTTGTTGTTACCAGTAAGATACGTGACTAACACGCGCGTGACGCCGAAATCAAATAATTTTCTTAATATTCCAGTATATATATATATATATATATATATATATATATATATATATATATACACGTTATATATAATATACACGTCATCACTCTTGTAGGTCGAATTCTGATAAGGAATTTTTTTTAAAACTCGCTTAGTTGCCGATGTCTAACACACAGCGTGCTGTGATCAACGGTCAAGGCCGCAATAGTTACTATTTATATTAAAAGTTTGACTGACTGAAGAAATTCGTGTGCGGTCTCGTAGTGACAGATATCCTCCACGTCAAAGGCATTAAACTTAAAATTACCATATTGATAAGTTAATTTTTTGTTAATTCGCTGATTCGACGGGCATTGCAAACGCGAGCGGCTGTGACATGCCACGCCATAGGCGCCATGGGACGCGACGAGGCGAAAAATTTGACCTTAGTTTTAATGCATGCGCAGACAATTATAAACTGGTAACTTTTCTTTCTTTTTCAATTAAAAGGAATCGAAACATGACCACAGAGACTTAATCAATGTCATTTACTTCAGCATAAAAAAAAATATTTATAAAAATTCCAGACTAGTCAAAACTTTTCCCGACTATTTCCCGACTTTCAAGGCCATGAAATTTTCTTTAAGAAACCAACTTTTTCCCGTTTAATCGACTGAGTGGGAACCCTGGTTATATTTAAACGGTCCTTAAAAACGAACGGTCTTAACAACCTTAGGAAAGAGTGAAGAAATATTAGGGTCCCGATATTTCGATAGGATTCCGATTAATCGTCCCATCACTAATTAATGTACATCATGTACATAAAAAAATTTCAAGCACATGTTAATATTTTGCTGCCATATTGATTTTCGTTTAACTCGATCATCAGTTATCTCGACGCCATTTTTCTTACCCCAAGGCCGTCGACTTAACCGGGTTCGACTGTACAAGAAGTTGGGTTTAGGATGTAGATTATATAAAATATTTGAAGCTTAGAAAAAAAAGAGAAGAAGAATGTTATTACTTTCAAGTGACTGACAATACAGCAGAAGGCATTCACAAGAATGTTCATGTTTTATTTTCTTGTTTGTATTCAAACTTCAGGTAATTAGTAAATGGTATTTTTCTAAAAACTAATACAGTTTTTCATTCAACTAGTACTATATTCCTTGTTCAAAACATATATTATGCCAAAGAGGCAGATTGTAGCCAAAGAAAGAAAAAAGGACAAAATGCATTAGAAAACTTAAATCTATAAATAAAATATATTCTGCTTTCAGTCATACCGGCAGTTGAGGAAATAACAGTGATATCAAAGCCTGCATAATGCTGAGTGTCGTCTGTTTTAAAATATAGTGTGGCAATATTGTCAGACAAAAATATTGGATTGGGCATGTTAGAGCCACAACGCCTTTGAACACGTTGGGAAGAGCTATTTAAAATCTGAAAATAAAAATTAAGAGGAGAAAAATGATATTTATAAAAATAATGGTGTGCAACCGCACAAGGTTAAAAACATTTAATTTGTATGATTTCGGGAGTCATTTAAGATTTTAGTTACAATTATATACAATTAAAAACTATTCAATTTTCTTTTTTTTTAAACTGGCAATAAAACATGTACCAGTTCTGAGAAGCAATAATAAAGTAAGTCCTGAATAAATTTATTAAAAATATTTTTTTTTAAATGCATACTTTTTTTTGTACATGTTACATGTAAAAGCTTGAGAAATTATAGGGGATATTATTACTTTATTGGTTGCTCTTAGAAGAAATGGATCATAGCCACAACAATTTAATTTGCATGAGACAAAAATTTAAAGAAAAACTTTTATCCTTGTACTTGTATCCTGGAAAATTGATATTTTTAAAGAGTTAAAATGAAAACATGAATGTTTTATATCTACTCTACAACCTTTTGTAGCACAAAATGATAAAACAAATACCTCTAAGCGATCCCAATTACAATATTCAGAATACTCCAAGTTGAAACGACGGAAATATATAGCTAATGTTGTGTTTGCGGGAGCTTGATATTGGATAAGACAGCTCACATTATGATGATATGAGGAAGGGAAGCCAGGGCTTGTAATTCTTGCATTCGATTGTGTGTAAGTTCTGTTGCACCCTGTCAAGGATAAAAACTCATCATAAATGTGAAATACAGTAGAACCCAATTAACTAAATCACGGCTAACTCGCCAACCCTATTAAGTCGATGTTTTTTTTTGGAACCGTCAAATTCTCTCTTTGTCTCAGCATTTTCTCATCGGTTATGTCGATTCTTTTAAGTCACCGAACCCTAATAGCTCTAGAACAAATGAGGGCCAAATTTGCAACTTAACATTGGTTATCTCGATCCCCGTCTGTTCGCCTAGCGACGCACTCTCGCATTTTTAGTTAAAAATAGCATCGAAATCTCGCTTTCCTCGAGACTTCCGGCTATTGTGTGATTCTACGAGATTTCAATAAAAATTACCGGATGTTTTTATCTTGTTTCACTTTGATCTGTGTGTGAATTAGTTTGATGCATCTCTATCGAGTATGTATTCACCCGAGGTGCTCGAAAATCGTGTTATCGGTCTTTAATCGTCATTATTTCGCAGTGCATGTTATATTATTATTACACCTAATTAATTTCCTGATGCATTAAATATTTTATTCTTTTAGATAAAGGAATATCTTTAGAAAAGAAAAGAAAGGTTTGTATCGAGAATCGACGGTGGTTTTTATTTTATATTTGGTAAATTTCTGCTTTTAGTTGGTGCACATATGCCTTTTGTTGTTAGCAAACATGTATGTACATTTTTATTGCATGCCGATCACTTCATCAAACAAATAACGGCAACGCTGTTGTGTAAAAAAAACTCCAAAAACACATGCATGTACATTCTCATTTATTAACACTAGTGATGGGACGATACCAAAATCATAGGGTGCTTACTGTAAACAAGGCTCCCCAGATTTTAGGAAATATAATATAACAGACTACAGACTATTTACCCACCCCACTCTCAATCTCCCACACCATTGTTGTTGTTGGTTAGTCCGATTGGCATCAAGTTACCAAAGGAATTCTGAGTCCATTGTAAGCTGAGGGGACGGACCCAAGGAAGATGGTTTGTAAGAGAATGGTTCGGGGACAATTTGGGGATGTGTTGTTTACACGGGGCGGGTTATTTATTAGTGTAGCTTGTAAGGAAAGTCACGCAAGTGCCCTCCAAGGCACAGCATCGCTCAATCTGGGAATCACTGCTGTGAAAGATGTTAACTGGGAGCGCGTTAGATAGGTGACGCGATGTCACGTCTAGACGCAGCGTAGCGGGGCAGGAGTAGCTGAATTTGTTATGTACTAGGGAGAAATACAGCGCTAACGCAACAAAGCGTTATATTAAAATGGTCCTTAAAAACGAATGGTCTTAACAACCTTAGGAAAGAGTGAAGAAATATTAGGGTCCCGATATTCCAATACGATTCCGATTAATCTTTAAATCGTCCCATCACTAATTAACGCACATCATGTACATAAAGAAATTTCAAGCACATGTTAATATTTTGCCGCCATATTGGTTTTCGTTTAACTTGATTGTCGGTTATCTCGACGCCCTTTGACAAACCCCTAGGCCATCGACTTAACCGGGTTCTACTGTAGCTGCAAAATATCAGTAATAAGTTTAAACTATCAATAAATGTATTTTGAATTTTGAGGATGCTTTATTTTTTTCCTAAGCCATTATAGAAATACATATTCTATAAAATATAAAAAATCTATAAAATTTTAATTTTGTACGTTTTTAATCTAGTTTGTAACACACTGATTTATCCACAAAAAAAAACATTTTAGATTATTATAGTAAGGGGATAAAGATCAAACTTAGATAAAGTTTCAGAGAGGTTGAACAACAGAACAATATTACATTGAGGGCTTTCTTCAGACAAAAGAGTGAGAGAAAAAAATTCATATCTGGACAAATCTGTCATGTCAATACAAAATTCTTAATTTTGATACGTAATTCCTTATTTCTTAAAATTATTATTTTATGCTTTAATTTTATATTCAGTGAAGAATTTCTGTTTATAAATATGTACTTTGAAGATACTATTTAAATACCTGATGTGGAATATTTCAATTGAAATTTTGAATTTGATGAGTTAGGCACATTGTAAGCAATCTTTACTTGTTGGCCTATGGAGTAAAATGCACTGGGGATTGATGTGCCACATAAGTGAACTTCTTGTCCAGCATCAAGCTAAAAATTTGAAATAAATTGTAAAATAATTTATAATTCTTTCACTTTCAAAGAAATTCAAAAACAAAACAAACAAAAAATTAAAAACAACACAAATTGTTCAAAAGGATCTTATGGAATTAGGAAAAAAATTAATTTAAATACCAATTTAAATCATAAAGCACTGTTCTTCTGTAAGAACAGCTCTCATAACTACTCACTCACATTAACTAAAGGGAGATTGGTATCTTTTCTATTAAATATACAATTTGCTGGCCCTTTGTGACTAAATTTCTTTACTTAATACAATAAAATCTAAAGTATTTACAAACAATTGAGTGGATCCAAATATAGAACTGAGATCTCATAGTTCACTTAGTGAAAAAAACACACCATTGGTTTATCTGATACTGACAGCGATGATCCATCAGTCACTGAGCAGGCCTCCAATTGAAGGTCTGTGACCTCAATTTTGATTTCGTTTATTCTTGACCCCGAGTCGATAAACCAGTTGCAGCGAATAACTTGATTAAAGTAGTTTGGATAGTTGGGTGATGAGATTATTTGTTCTTCTGATGTGGCATTAAAGACCCCACCACACAAAGCTGCAAATAGAAAGAGGACAGCAGCAAGTTTTGAGCACATAATTAGTTCATAAAACAGGATATTAAGAAGTCAATATAACATATGGTACAAATCATCTTGGTTAATATAAATACTTTTGTCATTTTTTAAACATGCAGTTATTAAAAAAACAAACTTTATGTTTTCATTTAGTCTAAATGCTAAAAAAAACCCAAAAGTTTTGAATATTTAAAGTTTATTGAATTAGATGACATACAAGGAGTCATATTAGTGCTTTTAAAGAAACAAAAAATATAGACTGCATAATTCTTGTATAAATTTATAAATGCCACTTTTTAAAAAAAAACTGTTAAACCAAAAATGTGCTCTTAATAAATTTTGAAACATTTTTTATATTTAATTTTATTTATTTTTACCAAGATATATTCTCTTTTATTTCTTAAATATAATTTAACAAATTTTAAGGCTATGGCAGTCAAATCTTTGCTATGCCTTTCCTTTTTCCTGCCTGTTTGAGAGAAGTGTATAACATTTTCTTGCATTAGACATGTATTTATTTCAAAAGAAAATTAGTGTGAAGGATTAGAATTTTTCACAAAATTTTTTTTTAATCAAGTTAAAATAAATATTTTTATTGTTTCTCTTGTATGAACATTAATTAATTTCTTAATAGAGTGTTTGGAAGAGGGATTATTAGCCTTATAAAATTATAATGAACAAATAGTGTGAGTGCTTGTATGTGCTGTGGAACAAGGCAACCATTTGCTGTTTGACAGCCCTCTATTGGAACTATTTCACATATTCCTCAAAATTTGCAAATGTCTAAGACAATGATCATCATGAGTATTTTGGCTAATAGTTTATAAACATTATCCTAAATTTTTTTCAACTGTTAAATTTATATTTTGAGTAATATCTTACAATTATTTGAATAGTCTGTGGAGAGTTTCACCTGATTTACAATGTTAGGCATAGGTAAAATATCAGGGTGATGAAAATTTGTTTAATGAAAGTTGTCCCACAGACTTGAATATAGCAAATCTGTCAACATTTTAAGCTAGTTCAGGATGTAGAGATTCCTTTATTTTAAAACGTAATACATAGCCCAACAGAAGAAATAGCCTTATCTATTAAGCATGCAAGCTCAAGCATACGCTATGCTATATTTGTTAGTTTATTAACATATTGTTATTACTAAACCTTTAAATAAAGAGAAGAGAATTGCATTTAAACAAAGTATTAAAATATAATTTAAAAATTAAAGATTGAAATATGCTTACGTTTTAAAATTTAAAATATTGTATTTTTAAACTTACTTAGATTACTTCAAAAATGTATTATGTCATTTAAAGCATTGCATTTATAAATTTTAAAAATAAAAAGGGACCATTATGTGGGGATTTTTCTTGAAGAAAAGCATCATGTTTCTTATTCTTCTATTTCTTAAGGATCAATGATCATAATACCTTTTATGAAGAGTAGGCTTACAAAGCTATCTTGCAGTATCTGATAATTGAAAAGTTAAATTTTAGAATAATTGTTGCTTTCTTATCAGTTAGTTTTCAATATTTCTAAAGGTTTTTTTAGACTTTTTGCTCCTCTCAAACATGATAGCAAAAAAGTAAAACAAGTAAAAAAAAAGGAAAACAACTCACGATCTCTTTCACCAAATGTGGCTGTAAATCCTGCCGCTGAGCCCTCAGAGTCTGTCTTGAAAACTACAAGAATCACATTTGATCCTGCTGTAAGATACTGATCAGACGTTTGCTGGCAATAATTTCCAAGAATCATGTCTTGTTTTGATTCACCTTCATAAATCTGTTTGAAGATATTTGATTGAAACGTATTGCTAGCAGTGTTTCAGATGAAAGAGATAACAAAAATTAATGTCTTTAAATCATGCAGTAGCTTCTGTTTCATCTATTGCTTTTATCACAGTATAGTTAGTTTTTTTAAAAACTACACGTTATTCAATTAATATTGATTTATTGATTTTAAAAAGAAATTGTTTCTGATCCAATGACTTAAAAATATCCTATTCACTGTACACTAGCTGAATAAAACTAATGTCAAATGTACAAAGGAAATATGCAAGCTTAAGAATTTAAGTATTTTTCATTTACTGTGAGTTGATCTTGACTTTGATTCCCTTGACAATTTGACTGACCAGCTATGTTGATACCAGTTATGTTGATGGTCACTATTTTGTTGTCCCCTTAACAAAGAAATAGAAAATTTAACAACCAGGCTTTAAAAAAAGTTAGGACAGCGCTATTTAAATTATCAATTTATTATTATAATATTTATTTATCTAATTAAAAGTTCAATTGCTAATGTTTGCCATTTTGTATCAAAACATTTTTACACATGCAGAAACGTACTTCCCATTAACACAGTCATATTGTAAACTAAACCAAATGGCGAAACATAGTTATTAAATAAGCAAATCCATACTTAAGTCTCTGATTAGCTCGTACAACTTACCAACATAAATTAGCCACTCGCAGTTCAGATCAGGCTCATACTGACCATTGTTGTCTATGTCAAGTGATCTTATTGTTCCAGATGACTGTCTACGTGTGCCACCACAACCAGCTGAAGGTCCTTCAATTTAGGAACAAAAAAATGGCACAATAAATTTAAAACAATTACCAAATGTAAAGTTTATCAGAAGTTATTTGTTTGTTGCCAGTGTCACTCTAACTTAATACAGGCACAAATTCCTTGAGCTATAATTTAGTCAATTGAAACAATTTATAAGCATTCTAAGTAGGGGACAGCCGGGTATCCAGCATGTCGGATGTCCATACCGGATATCGGGATTTTCACCACTACCCGGATTCGGCAAATACTTATGGCAGATCCGGATAGTATCCGGATATCAATGTATTAAAGAATTCTTGAAATGAAATTAAATTAATATTAATAAGTTTGTAAACAATTATATAAAAAGTAAAAAACAATAACAAGAAATCAGTACATTTAACAAGAATGTATAGTGAGAGAGCATTCAGGACAGCGGGGCAGATAAATGATGCTAAAATAAGCGTTCTCGTTAGTCGCCGAACAAACGCGGGATGGTTTTGTTCTTGAAAAAGAATTTGGGTATGACAAACACTTAATTTTTCGAAACTTGAAAATTGAAGAAACAAACTACAAACCAAAAGGTAACAAGTACTGCTGAGTACGATTTTACAACTTACTAGTAACTAGTAACTAATATCTAGTATCTATTTTATTTACTCATGTCATTAAATTATTTTCATTGTTATAGCTGATATATTAATTTAACATTTGTTCCTGTTGAGATGCTGTTGGGTAAAAACAGTTCCTTGGGGAACACCTGAATTAACTGTTATCAGTGCTGATTTAGATCCATTTTGTTCTCTACCCAAAAGGAAGTCTTGGATCCAATGATGTATGGGACCCGAGATTCACGTGTTTTTGAGTAAGCTAAAGTAAGTTGTGAACTTTTTCAAAAGATTTTTGTGAAGTATAGTAATAAAAGCTTTCTTAATTTTGTGCAAAGGATTCTCATCAGAGACATAAAAGGTTGATACAAATTTTTTTTACAATTTTATTTGACATAATAATATTATTTGTATATAAATTAACTATAATATGTATAAATCAAACTTACCATAAGTTGATGAGTAACTAGCTTGGAATCCCTTGCTTTGCATAAAATAGCTTGTCACTGTAACTAATTTCAGAAACATTGAATTACTTGAGCTTTTTATCTCATAAGGAATTGTTGAAAGATCACCACAAACACGTGCTAGTAGGGGTGCTGTATCGTTAGAGCCATCATAAATATTAAGGTAATGATAGCTGCAGTACCAATAAGTATTTGTAGACTGCATAAAAAAAAGTATCCTGGAATGAAAAAACAACAACATTTTTTTAATTAAAAATTTAAAACACTGAAGGGTTACGTTTGTTAAATTATTCATAAAATAAAATAATTAAAAGTGGTATCAACAATGAGATCACAATTACTAACTTCAGCATTGAAAGAACCACATGTGAGTAAGCAGACATTGTTCGGGTAAACAATGCAATAAAAACTAAAATATGTAAGATACCTAGAAGAATAATCTATCAATGGAATAAATGTAATTCAATAAAATTACACCAATCAGCGGTCAATTTTCAACAAAGTTTCCTAGGTAAATTTAACACAAACAGCCCAGTAGAAGAAATTGTAAATTTAAAAAAACAATGCAAACAAAAAGACAGCTTATTTAAAATATTTAAGGCTACCGATTTAAAAAGGATAGACTAAAAATATTTAAGATTGAACACTTGACACAAAAACTTGAGTCAAAACCTCCAAAATGAATATATAAACAATGTAATTTCTAAAAATAACAAAAAATGTTGGTCCTTTATTAAATCTAAAAAAATGGAACCTACAGGAATAGCCACACTAATAGGCGCAAACAATAAAACCTATTATAATAATGAGACTAAAGCTCATTTCCTTAACACTTATTTTGCATCATCATTTTCGGCCTCAAGTGACAAGGAAGTTTTAATAAATTTTAAATAAAATGTAAGAAACAAGTAACATAATTGTAGACAAGATAGGTATACATACACTCCTAAAAAACGTTTAAAATAAACTTAGCGACTGGTCCAGATGAATTGCCTGCAATTATATTAAAAACACTAAACAATGAACTGTCCACAATCCTTGCTGTTCTTTTTCAAGCTTCTCTAAACTAAACCAGGGTAAAGTGCCCCAGGATTGGAAATTAGCTAACGTAACTCCCCTCTTTAAGATAGGGAATAAATCAGACCCTGGTAATTACAGACCTGTATCACTTAACAGTATCACCTGTAAATTACTAGAACACATAATATATAGTAGAATAGTTAACCACCTAGACAACACGGCTTTAGAAAAAACAGATAATGTGTCATGGAAATATTATAGTTTAATGGGGGTTTCCCACTTGGTGTGAGGGGATATGACTTCATAGAGAAAGTATTTGATAGTGACAGTTTGTGGTTGATAGCAAGCAGAGCGTTGTTATTGTTGTGTGTAGAATGACTTCTTTATTAAAGAGTGGAACAGATTAAACATATAGATTATTCTGATGGTGTTTGACTTGTTTGAGTTTAGCCTGTCCTTGTGAGTCATACAATTACCTAGAACTTAACAACAACTAACAGGTTTAATAGATGATCGGTCAAAAGGCTTAGACAAGAATGATCAATTAAATAAAATATCACTAGACTTCTCAAAAGCATTTGACAAAGTTCACCACTTTAGTTTACTCAAAAAACTTAATTAAGTTGGAATCTCAGGCCCTTTAAATCAGTGCTTCTCAAAGTGGTGGTCCGCGGACCAGTGCCTGTCCATGGGCCATCCACCACCGGTCCGCAGAATATATCAAGAAATGACTGAAAAAAAATAATTATAATCCCCCATGTTCAATGATTAATACTAACCAAATAGAATATGCCAATTTTTCCAGCAATAATCACATAAAATGAATAAAATAAAATAAAATAAATTACATTTCGCTACCACGTCAATACAGGGAAAATAGTGAACCGGTCCCTGGTGCAATGGAAAAAAATTATTGCCGGTCCGCCATACTAATACGTTTGAGAAGCACTGCCTTACATCACTGAATCCAAGACTTCCTTTTGGGAAGAGAGCAAACTGTAATAATTAATGGATCTCAATCTGCACCAATAACAGTTAACTCAGGAGTTCCACAAGGACTGTTTTAGGTCCCTGACTCTTTTTAATTTGTACAAATGATTTAACAAACAGCATCTCAACAGGAACAAAAGTTAGTTCATTTGCTGATGATTATATTATCTATAGAACAATTAAATCAGAACAAGATAGCAAAATCTTACAAAAAGACCTAGATGAATTGATAAAATGTGAAACTAATGGAGTCTTTCTTTCAAACCCAGAAAAGTGTCAACTGTTAAGAGTAACAAAAAAAAAGAAAAACATTCAAAATATTTCATTAATGAAAAAGAACTAGTCCAAACTAAAGATACAAAAATAATTAGGAGTAATAATAAATGAGAAACTATCATGGAATTCCCATGTCATTGAAGTTATTAAAAAATCAAACAAAACCTTAGGCTTTATAAAAGGAAACTTTTACAGTTGTAATAAGAATATGAGACTAAAATGCTATCTCACTTTGGTGAGACCTGTACTAGAATATGCATCCTCTATATGAGACCAATCCACAAAGAAAACATTGATAAACTAGAACAAATTCAAAAAAGAGATACCAAATTCATTACTTAAGAATGTTTAAAACTTAAAAGAAGAACACCATTAGTTAAATCATTAAACCTTGAAACACTAAAGGGTACAAGAACCAAGAATAAAGTAGTAATAATAAATAGCGCAATTAATTCTAATTTAGAAATATAACACAAAGATAACTTATTACAACCCTCAGATAGACATAAAGATAAAAACACCTTCCTTATTCCGTATGCAAGAACAAACAGATACAAATTCTGTTTTTTCCCGTGCAAAATTTGGGCGTGAAATAGGTTGCCTGAAGAAACCAGGAAAACCAACACTTTATCATCATTTAAAACTCTATTAAGAATGCAGGACTAAACACAAACAATAGATTAGAGTAGGGCCCAATAATGTTCTGTATAGAAGTAGCGTATAACAGATAAGACAAGATAGGATAAGATAATACAAAATAAAAATAATTCTGTTATGCTCAACACAACACTTGTTTCTTAAAGGAACGTGTGTCCAAACATAAATCTTTCAAGTGGCTTCTTATCATAGTCCCTACTTAAGTATTACCAGAATGAATGTGCATAAAGGAAGTCCTTTGGGGGTGCAAGTTTTTGAAATGATTACTTCCAAGCTTTGGAACATTTTGCCCCAGTCTTTGAGGGAATATAAATACAGCAAAGAATTCTTAGTGACATTTCCTTTAAAAACAATATTATGTTCAGAGACACAAGTGCCACGAAAGAAATTATCTTCTATTAATCAAGTTTAAATGAATTTATATTGTGACTTTTTAAACTGTTGACAGAACTTCACAATTTGGACGTGGAATGGGTTGCCTGAGGAAACCAGGAAAACAAACACTCTATCAACATTTAATACTCTAATAAAATACAAGACTAGACATGAATAAGCATATGACGCAATAATCTTCTGTAAAGAAGGAGCTTCAGTAACAGCTTAAATAATATAGAAATTTGTAATATTGTTAAATGTTGGTGAGGTTTTTGTATAAAAACCAAAATTTAATTCAGTGATGCTAATAATTATAAACCATTTTAAAAAATGTGTAAGACAGAAAGTCAAAATTGTCATTTTATTCAGATTTACTTAGACACTGCATAGGATTCTGAGGTGACAGACAAAATGGTGAATTAAAGCTTGAAAGGGACAAAATTGCTTAAAAATTAATGTGTGAGCCCATTATGACTAGGGTGACATTGATACTAGAATCCCTTACTAGACAAAAGAACAAAGTTTATACATGTAGTTTAATTTCATTTAAAAACGACATTTAAAAGTTTTCTTTGTCAGAAAATACAAGCATCTATAATGGATGTTATCGGCACATTTAAATTATAAGATTTTACAAATGTAACCAGCAATATGAAAACAAACTAAGCCTAAACGATTCAGCAACCATATTAGGCCATGGAAAAAAAATAACTAAAAACTCTCTTATGTTTGTGAAGACACCAGAGAACAAATATTTAATTAGAGAAGTATTTTCATTGTTTCTGGAGACTTTCAAGCTCTTATTTTAAACTAGAGGCAAGGACCCGGCTTTGCCAGGGTTTAAAATAAGGTTTTCTATAGAGGCGTACAGTACTGTTTATTTGCATGCAATAAAGGGTAAATTTAACTTAAAGCAATGTGATAGACAACATTTTTGGCAGTTCCATTTGGAGTGTGTACAAAAAGATTTTCTTCTTTGCCAACTCTGGAGCAGGCCACATACAACTGTCCAGGAGAAAAGGCATGGTGTCTGCAAGTCTATACCAGCAATCCCAAGAGAATGAGTGATAATTTATATAATTTTTTTACCTGTTACCATCGCCAAATGATACTTAACAACCACCGAAAGTTTTATGCTTCTACCTACACGGGAAGTAGGATAATTTTTATATTTTTATTTTTTATAGAGCTCATATAAGGAAAAAGTACATATTGGGCCCCTGGCCCTCCCAGCATCTTATATATATGGAACGAAACCTGTTTAAAAACCTTTCTCATGTCATTGTGTGTATGTGTACCAAATTTCACGTTATTTGGTTGTCTGGATCTTGAGTTATTAGAGAACAGACTAACACACAACAAATGCGTCTAATATGTATAACATTTGGGCCCCGGCCCCCCAGTTAGTGATAATTTTGTTTTCGACTGCTACCATCGTGCGAGGGTACTCAACAACTTTCCAAAGTTCATGTTTCTACCTACGAAAGAAAGATGAGGAATTAGTGTTGATTCAGTTTTATATAGCCCATATAGAAAAAAAAACGGTTTTGGGCCCCCGGCCACCCATGAGTGAACATTTTAAAATTATTTTTCGACAATTATCGTCATAAGAGTGTATTCAGCAAGTTCCCATAGTTTCATGCTTCTACCTTCACGGGAAATTGAAGAATTAGTGTTGAGTCAGTTTTAATATATTAAGAAAAAAAACTACAATAGGGCCCCTGGCCCCCAGTAAGTGATGAAATTATATAATTTTTTTTACCTGTTACCATCGCCAAATGATACTTAACAACTACCGAAAGTTTTATGCTTCTACCTACACGGGAAATATGATAATTTTTTAAATTTTTTATAGAGCTCATATTAGGAAAAACTACATTTTGGGCCCCCGGCCCCCAGTATCTTATATATATGGAACGAAACTGTTTAATAACCTTTCCGGTAATTTTGTGTACGTGTACCAAATTTCACTTAATTTGGTTGTTTGGATCTTGAGTTAATAGGGAACATCCAGACAGACGACAGACAACAAATGCGTCTTATATGTATGCTATATGGGCAAGTACCCGGCTTTTTCCCGGGTTTAAAATAAGGTTTTCTGTAGAAGCGTACAAAACTGTTTATTTGCATTCTATCGAGCTGAAAGCAAGCTGCAGGCATTTGAAAACAAATGCATGAGGAAAATTCTCCAGATCTCATATTTAGAACATAAGACCAATGAATATGTCTGGGACCCGAATCAACTCTATTGCGGGTCATCAAGAAACAATCGTAACAACAATTAAGAGACGCAAGATGGCATGTTTTGGTCATGTACTGCGACATGATAGCCTGACAAAAATTATCCTTCAAGGCACTGTAGAAGGGGGCCGGCGAAGAGGTCGACAACGGTAAAGCTGGCTGGACAACATAAAGAAATTGACAGGGATGAAATTCCATGAATTATTGGCCGCCGCTCAAAATAGGCATATGTGGAGATCGTTATCTGTTGATGTGTCCATCCGCTCCCCCCAACGACCGCAACGGTCACGGGACTGATGATGATGATCGAGCTGATAATTTAATTTTTTTTCGTATGTTATCATTGCGGGAGAGTACTCAACAACTTCCCAAAGTTTCATGCTCCTATTTACACGGGAAATTGGATATTTAATGATGAGTCTGTTTTATATAGCTCATATTAGGAAAAAAAACCTACATTTTGGCCCAAGGCCCCTAGTGAGTGATAATTTTATATATTTTTTTCGCATGTTACCATCGCGCGAGGGTACTCAAAATCTTCCCAAAGTTTCATTCTTCTACTTACACGGTAAGTTGGAGAATTATTGATGAGTCAGTTTTGATATATGAAAAAAAACTACATTCAGGCCTCTGACCACCCAGTGAGTGATAATTTTTATTAATGTTTCGCCAGTTACCATTTTGGGAGGGTATATAACAACTTCCCAAAGTTTCATGCTTCTACCTACACAGGAAATAGGAGATTTAATGATGAGCCTGATTTATATAGCTCATTTAAGAAAAAAACTACTTTGGGCCCCCGCCCACCCCCCTACCCAGTTAGTGATAATTTTATATTTTTTTCGACTGTTACCATTGCGGGAGGGTACTCAACGACTTTCCAAATTTTCATGCTTCTACCTACTCGGGAATATGAGGAATTGGTGTTGATTCAGTTTTATATAGCCCATATAAGGGAAAAACTGGTTTTGGGGCTCCCCGTCCACCCATGAGTGGAAATGTTTACATTCTTTTTCACCAATTATCGTCATAATAGTGTATTCGGCAAGTTCCCAAAGTTTCATGCTTCTACCTTCACGGGAAGTTGGAGAATTAGTGTTGAGTCAGTTTTAAATATACGAAAAAAAATACATTTGGGCCCCCGCCCCCAGTAAGTGATAATTTATATAATTCATTTTACCTGTTGTATGGGGTTTATTTGTTTTAAAGAAACATTTCGAAACGCAAGGTTTGAGCTTAAAATGTGCCCTGCTGGTTTAGTTTAAGTTATGCAAAAAGTATAAACACAGTTGCTTAGCTACAGTGTTTATGCCACCCAGGGATGGACGATATTATTGACTCCTACCCTCACCAATAAAGGAAAAAGCTTGATCGAACGACTGGATAAAATACATATAGAATATACATAAAAGAAACAGTGTAAAGTAAAAAAGATGTAATTTGCAAACAAATTTTATAAAAATATATACGTAATCTTAGTTAGAGGCGCAACATTAACAGACATAAAAATAAACCGTTTCATAACATTTAGTTCACAACAAAAAACACACACACTCACTGATTCACACATGTGCACACAAATACTTAAACGCACACCCACAGCGGTGTATTAACAATTAAAAAAATAAATTAAAATAATCACTGCTCTTTTCACTTTGTTTCCTATTTACAAATTAATATGAACTCAAACTATGACGTCACATCACATTATTTTATGGCAATAAACGCCATCTTGTTAATCTCGACACCAAGATGTTTATTATTTTACGTCTTAATTTTCAATATTTTTTTTTATATAGCACATATAAGGAAAAAACTACATTTTGGGCCCCCGCCCCCAGTATCTTATATATATGGAACGAAACCTGTTTACTAACCTTTCCGGTATAATTTTGTGTACGTGTACCAAATTTTACGTTATTTGGTTGTCTGGATCTTGAGTTATAAGGGAACAGACAGACGACAAATAACAAATGCGTCTTATATGTATACTAGGGGCAAGTACCCGGCTTCACCCAGGTTTAACAACAACAGCAACAACAACAAAAACAACAACAGCAACAAAACAACAAAAACAAAACAACAAAAACAAAACAACAACAACTACAACAACAAGAAAGCAACAACAACAAAACAACAACTACAAAACAACAACAGCAACAGCAACAACAACAGCAACAGCAACAACAACAGCAACAACGACAAAACCAACAACAGAAACAGCAACAGCAACAAAACAACAAAAACAAAACAACAACAAAAACAACAAAATCAACAACAAAATCAACAACAAAACAACAACAAAGCAACAACAACAAAACAACAATTACAACAGCAACAACAACAAAGCAATAAAAACATGAAGGACATTGTCGTCGCAGGGCAAGGGATGTGGACAACAACAACAACAGCAAAAACAACACAAAAGCAACAACAGCAACAACAACAACAACAGCAACAACAACATCAACAACAACAGTAACAGCAACAGCAACAACAACAAAAACAACAACAGCAACAACAACAAAAACAAAACAACAACAAAACATCAACAAAACATCAACAACAAAACAACAACAAAACAACAACTACAACAACAACAGCAACAACAACAAAGCAACAACAACAAAACAACAACTACAACAACAAAAGCAACAACAACAAAGCAACAACAACAACAAAATTATTTTATAGCGATAATCGCCTTTTTGTTAATCTCGACACCAAAATGTTTATTAATTTGCGTCATTATTTTACGTCTTAATTTTCAATAATTTTTATTTTATATAGCTCATATAGGGAAAAACTACATTTTGGGCCCCCGGCCCCCAGTATCTTATATATATGGAACGAAACCTGTTTAATAACCTTTCCGGTATAATTTTGTGTACGTGTAAGAAATTTCACGTTATTTGGTTGTCTGGATCTTGAGTTATTAGGGAACAGACAGACAGACAGACAACAAATGCGTCTTATATGTATATAGAGACTAGGGGCAAGTACTCGGCTTTTCCCGGGTTCAACAACAACAGTAACAACAACAAAAACAACAACAGCAA
Source organism: Ampullaceana balthica (assembly GCA_944989445.1). Lineage (NCBI taxonomy): Eukaryota > Metazoa > Mollusca > Gastropoda > Lymnaeidae > Ampullaceana > Ampullaceana balthica. The sequence goes on from CALYLW010000272.1 coordinate 776,489, forward strand.
CAAAACAACAAAAACAAACAACAAAAACAAAACAACAACAAACAACAACTACAACAACAGCAACAACAACAAAGCAACAACAACAAAACAACAACTACAACAACTAAACAGCAACAACAACAGCAACAACGTCAAGAACAACAACAGAATCAGCAATAGCAACAAAACAACAAAAACAAAACAACAACAAAAACAACAAAATCAACAACAAAACAACAACAAAACAACTACAACAACAACAGCAACAACAACAACAACACAACAACTACAACAGCAACAACAGCAAAGCAACAACAACAGCAACAACAAAAACAAAACAACAACAAAAACAAAACAACAACAAAAACATCAACAACAAAACAACATCAAAACAACAACAAAACAACAACTACAACAACAACAGCAACAACAACTACAACAACAGCAACAACAACAAAGCAACAACAACAAAAAAATTATTTTATTTTATGGCGATAATCGCCTTCTTGTTAATCTCGACACCAAAATGTTTATTATTTTGCGTCATTATTTTACGTCTTAATTTTCAATAATTTTTATTTTATATAGCTCATAAAAGGGAAAAATGACATTTTGGGCCCCCGGCCCCAAGTATCTTATATATATGGAACCAAAACTGTTTAATAACCTTTCCGGTATAATTTTGTGTACGTGTACCAAATTTCACGTTATTTGGTTGTCTGGATCTTGAGTTATTAGGGAACAGACAGACAGACAGACGCGGTGGTCGAGTGGCAGCGCACTGGACTGTCGTACCGATGGTCACGGGTTCGAATCCGTGTGAAGGCAAGGGTTTGTTCCCGGGGCCTAGGGCGTCCCTGAGTCACCCCGCTCCGAATGGGTACCTAACACTACATGTAGTTAGGCGGCTGGGTAATGCGTGGAACCCACAAAGCCGTGGCCTGTGAATGCTGCATCACTTGCCAACAGATCATCTGTCATGGTCTGTGGACGCAACTATCTTCTGCATAGAAGGAGCGTCTGTATAGATAAGATAAGATAACCAGACAGACAACAAATGCGTCTTATATATATAGAGATATATAGATAACACAATTTCAAGGTCCAGAAAAACACATTAAGTTAAGCTCAAATATAAAATAACTAGTTTGTGCTGCGGTGCCTTGGCGCCTGCGGCGCCCCCTTTTTTAAAAGCCCAACTAACTTGTCATTGTATGATAAATACGTAATATTAAACTTTCTTAAATTTACACAAAGTATTTTTAAAATGTTGCAAAAGCCGAAGTGACATTCTCATATATGATAAATACGAAATATTCCTGAAATGTACACAAAGTTTGTATATAATATTTTTTTACAGTGCTAATCAACACACGATTTTTAAAGTAATTTTAGAAAGCAGCGCACCAAATTACTGCACCAAAAATACCTCTTATCGAACGTCCGCATGAAATTTTTCAATTATTAATAATAGTGTGGAGGGTGTTTAATGTTAATCTGGAAACCAAAATGATTATCCAATTTCTAAAAAAAAGCAGAGTGATGTCCCTTAGCGTTAGGCTACATAATTGAGCGTAAATATATATATGATTATGCTAAAAAACGTCCATTGCTAAAGTAGTAGTGTTTGTAGGTGGAGGAACATTATAGTATCATCAAAAATTACTCCCACAACCCTTTAGCCTGGTTTATCCATATGCTTGAACACATTTACCCAATCTCCCATCCATGTGATAAGTGTAGTGGATAATATAAAGTTTTGGAGAGGAGAAAAGAAAGTTGTCCCTGGAAAAGAGCAGTTTGGTTTCATTTGAGTCAATGTGATCTTAGATACATACCGTATGTTAACGGTTAACTGGTCCTCAGATTAGGACCGGCCTGCTTTAGTCAGGACCGGTTAACCGCAACTTCAACAAGCCCGTATTAGCTTATTACCCGGAGTTCGTTTTTGTTGTGGTACTGTAAAAAAAAGGGTCAGCTTCGAGACGAACGCCAGCGACGTTGACTTCAAATCGCTTTCTCCATACTCCGGTATATAAATAATATACACGTCATCACTATTAGTTTAGTTCGCCTACGGCTAAGGGGCCGTCCATAAATGACGTCACGCGATTTTTGCCGACTTTTGACCCCCTCCCCCCCCTTCGTCACACGTCGTCACAAAAAGTTAGACCCCCCCCCTCTAAAAATACGTCACAAAGCTTTGACCCCCCCCCCTTCCAAAAAAAAACAACAACACACACCTTATTTTCTATTTGAAAATAAGTATGTTTCAAATCACTTTTATTGTCATTTAAGTATTTATTATTTATTTAGTGAAGGTCTACATTGTAATATCGCAACCCGCGAGAAGCATTTTTTTTCAAAACGTTTAACAGGCCTTCAAAAAACGAACTGTGTAACATCCTTAGATTATATTTTATTTTAATGAATACAAATTAAACATTGACTATTAATAATCATGGTTAACGTCTTTGTTTAGAAAAAAATATTTTAAAATAACATTTTTAAAATGTATTTTTTAAAAATCCCGCAATTGACTGACGGGCATCCCGTAAGAAAGACGTCGGCGAACAGAGGTAAATTACCGGTACCTTATCTGGGGTCAAAATGGAATTCTTGGGGGTAATGCAGACTCATTTCGGACATATAACATCCACTACAATCCGCTAGATATATTAAAATACGTCACGTGTACGTGAAAGCTTCGAACATATGCCCATTATTGAACCGGTTCCTTCCAGAAAAGGCATTTTTTTAAAATGTGTCAATTATGTAGATTTCTTACCTACGTACTATACGAAGACATCTAAATCCACCCTACTTTCATTTATATTGACACGAGTGACAATAATCTTAATCCACATGACTTGACTGTATCAAGTATCCTTTCTGTGATTTTAAAATTAATGCCTTAAAAACTGAGCTAAGAAGAAAAGTTGTTTTGTGCTCCTCTCGAATTGCTGCGATGTCAAAAATTTGATGCATTAAATAAAGTTAATGTATACTTACAACTTTTAAATGGGCTCATTTATCATTATATCTAGAATGGCCAGGGGCTTTTGACCAAAAACCAACCGAACAATTATATCAAACTTACAACGTTTATAATTCTATCAAATAGATTCTCCCCCCCCCCTCTTTTTTAAAGAAAAGATATTCCGTGTCGTTTTGACTTAAAATATCTACACATAATCCTATTCAGATCATTTTTAGACACTTGTCATGCTTGTAAAACTCACCATTAGCATTTTTTTTTGCTAACAACGATCCCCCAAATCCCCGAGTCATGTGAGCAGTACCTAGAGTCTGGGGGTTGGGGGGGAGGGTAACGCACACATAAACTTGTATATTTCGGGGTAACGGGCAAAAAAGTTCGCCGACGGAGCTGCTGTTACATCACAAATGCTTTGATGTCAACATCAAACGACTCAGTGTAACAATTTCATACGTTATCTTGTGAGTTCTCAAACTTAAGGATTGTAATTAGATTTAATTTTCGTCTCTTGATAGCTTACGCCAACCAGCGTCTGATGGCCTACCTACCGGCACATTGAGAAGCCTTGATTTATTTTTAAAAAAAAAGTCATTATATAAATTGTAAGCCACCAAATATTTCAGTGGAAGTTTTATTTAAATTTCCCCTTTTGATGTGACGTCACGTTTCTTCAACCCCCCTCCCTCCCCCTCGTCACGCATCGTCACAAAAGTGTGACCCCCTCCCCCCCCTAGGAGCGTGACGTCATTTATGGACGGCCCCTAAGGAATGATTTTTTATAAATTTTAATGTGCTTAGTTGTCGAGGCAATGTACGAGAGCTAACACACAGTGCGTGTTTGATGTGAACAACGATCAAGGCCGCGGCTGTTACTATTTATATTAAGATTCATTTGATAGACGTAGCAAAGGTACCGGGCGATTAATCGGTCCTCAAAATCGAGTTCAGTCTTTTAGCGACAGTTTTCCTGAATGTCAAAGGAATTTGACGTAAGATTACCTCATTAATATCAAAACTGATATTTTCTTTTAAAAAATGTATTTTGTTATGCGTTGGAAGGGGAGTACGGTGAGTGTAGCTCAAACCCTATTGGAACAGGAAAAATGGGGGGAACGTCGTGGGCGCCGCAAAATTCAATAATTCTGGAGAGTTGACGATTGAAAAATAATATGGTATTTAAATAAATTCCATTTTATCATCACTGTTTACTCCATAAGCTTTATAATTTTATTATTATAATTTTTTTAATTTGCGTATTGACCGGCATCACACAATAGAGGTAAACACGACGTCCCAACGGAAGAGGCCAGGCGTGGGTTTTTTAAACTAAAGAAAAAAAATCTCCCTAACTTTAAAACCTCCTCTTATTTAGTACGGTTAATCATGAGTCCTCAACAACAACAACACAGCGAATTAAAAATTGACTATAAACCATCACTGTTTACTTAGTTCTTGTGAATTTTTTTTATTTTTTATTTTTTTAAAATTGCTGAATTGAGGGTGCCTCGAAAAAGAGCTGAACACAAGAGGGGGAAGTGGGCTTTGATGCCACCGTCAGACGATGCGAGGCGAAAACAATACCTCGTTGGTTCTCAAAACAAAAGGCAAATAGGGACCGGCGGTTAACCGGTCTTTTTTTTTGAACGGTTAACCGGTGCTCAAAAACGAGCGGCCTTAACAACCTTAATACATACACATATTTATACAGTCTAGGGAAGTCCTAAAATTAACAGATAGATGATATCTTCTATTTTAACAATAGAAATCAATATCTTTACTGTCATAAGTTTATTCTTAAGTGTTTCCGACTAAAACAAATAATATTTTGTGCTGCTGTTTGCCTATCTTAGTGATGAGAACCAAAAATGTAAACCACAGTGAGAGGTGGGCTTATTCACAGAAACATCAATACAACTTGGTATTACAAGTATGGCCCAAATGTGTCACACTAACATCAGTGTGCTTGTGGCGAACTGCTACATTTTTTAAAGATTCTTTTAAATTTCAAGGAAATAAGCACAATCATAAAAGTAAAGAAATAAAAGCATTATTTATATACGAGCAACAAAGCCCGTTCAAGGAGGTTCCGCCACCGTTCCCCCCCCCTCCAACAGCCGTCTCGACCGGCATACATGTGCATCACGTCAAAAATACTATTCATTATAGTTAAAATAAATAACTCGTAAAAACAGAGCTTTTGACTATAAATCCCAACGCGCATGACTCAAAATAAAGTCTTGGAAGAAATACTGCACCAAAATAACTAGTTTTGAACGTCCGCGTTAACGTGTTCAATATTATTAGCTGTAGGAGTCATATGTATTTGAGGAACCAATCACTACAGATGACCGGATAGAACGGACAGAAAATTGCCTTTTATTATATAGGATTATGTGCACTTCTATTGTGAGGTACTGAAGACATAAAAGATTATTCTTTAAAGAGTGGTAGCCAGATGGAGTGAGATCAGCTCTAAATAGTTATCGCTAAATCAAGAAGACCATTGGCATTAGCTGACCAAGGATTAAATAACTTTTGTGATCTGTGTCAAGAATTATGAAAAAACAACAACCCAGTACACACATATTCCGTGTGTTAGGAGAAACCTTCTCACCAGTCATGGTGAACTTATCAAATCACACCTTCCATTTTTGTCAGCAACTAATTATTGAACCATCTTTCAAAACAATTTTATGACAAAAAATATGTATATTTAAATTGTCAATAAATTTTAAACATTCCGCTGACAATAGCTATGAATAAATTATTTTTAATTTAAATAAATAAATTGAAATGTAAAATTTTACATTTCGCTCCCTTAGAATAACAAGGTTCTAAGTCGAATTTGTGACAAAAAATGACTTATAGCCACCAGGTTCTAGTATAGTCCATGTATTAATCTGTCATGGTAAAAAATATATAAGCTGTATCTTGAGACAATTTTGAAGCAAGTACAGAATAACAAGGTTCTAACTCTATATGGGCCTACTAACATCAAGTACAGAATAACAAGGTTCTAACTCTATATGGGCCTACTAACATCAAGTACAGAATAACAAGGTTCTAACTCTATATAGGCCTACTAACATCAAGTACAGAATAACAAGGTTCTAACTCTATATAAGCCTACTAACATCAAGTACAGACTAACAAGTTTCTAACTCTATATAAGCCTACTAACATCAAGTACAGAATAACAAGGTTCTAACTCTATATAGGCCTACTAACATCAAGTACAGAATAACAAGGTTCTAACTCTATATAGGCCTACTAACATCAAATTTTAAAACACGAATATCTTGGTTTGACCAAAAGTTCACATAGAACCTTAATATTCTAAGGTGCTGATTTCATACTTTCAAATTTTGTAGAAGACTCTATAACATTAATAATGAAGGACAAACTTAAAGTAAATTGTATTAATTTACTTGACATGGTTGTAAAAATATGTTTGTTTCTGCCAAAAATAAAAAAATTGAGGCAACAACACTAGACACATTTTTGTCTATTGCCTCCTACACACAAACTCCACTTCCTGAAAACATTCTCTTCACAGAAATGAAAAAAATACCCTAAATATTCATAGAGCCAGAATGATCAAAACATTTATAATGGGCCCTTAATGTATAGAAAAGCATAAGCCAAAAATGTATTTCAAAATGTAAGATTTTTCTCGTGTTGCACTAGAATGTTTAATTTATACAATCAAGATCCAAATCCATAACTCGTGCAAAACAATGAAGACAATATACTTACTTTAAAATTACGATTTTATTTGTCTCAACTGTTATAGACCAAGTGCAGGCACCCTGAAAACTATAAGAGTTGTGAAAACTGCCAGATGAAATTGTGCCTGATGGATCTGTTAAGTTTCCTCCACAATCTGATAGAAAACAAACAGCCACTAAAATTATAATTAGGGAAATTCAAGAGTTAAGCAATTCATAACTTTTTAAAGCATCATTAAACTACAGTGGAACCTTGCCATTAGTACACTATCAATTCCAGGGGGCAGTTGGAATGACGATTTGTACAAATAGTGAATCTTTTTTTCAAATAAAATAGAATGTAAATTGGATTAATACATTATTGACCCACAGGTGATTTTTTATTCAAACTATGTAATAATATTTTAAGCATGAAATACATAAAAACTCCTTTTTCGCAATAGCCTCTTTTATTATATCTTTTTTTTTCAATATAGACCATATGGTTGATTTTGCGGTTAATAAACTTAATTGCCAGGTAAAACACGAGTGCCACTTTCAAGCTTCATAACGTGTTCTTTGTTTTTATTCAGTTATCGTTCTTACTGCTTTCATTTAAGGGTTGGTTACATCCTTAATCTTTTTTGAACTCATGGCTTCACTATTTATAATAAAAATAACATTAAAATATACAAAGTTTCATAAAGCTTGCAAAGACGATGTGTATTGTAAAGAAGATAGCACTAGACTTAGCTGAAGTGACCGCATGGTCATCCAATAAAAAAGTTGTATTATCTTAATCCTGGGCAATCAAATAAACGACAATTTGAGTTTTATGTGAACAGTTTAGACTAAGAATGAGTTGTGCAAGTAGAGATGTGTACAAATGGTGGAGTTACACAGTAATTACTTTAATTATCATTTCAATTCTACATGAACTCATCTACACATAATGTAATTTTTAAAAAGAAAAGTTGCCTTCTAAATACCTTCTGTGTCATACTGAGCTCGGAAACCTCTCATTGTCCCTGATGAGTCAGACTTAAACTGTATAATCATCTGATTTAATGACGCAATAGGTTGTGGGAGAGATGTTCCACAAAATCTTCTTCTACTAAAAAAATACATCCAATGATTTCGGTAATCCATATTACTACCTCCTCTTGGATTTATTTCAACATAATCATTATAGCACCATCTAGAAAAACCTGAAACAAAGAATTTACTAAAAGTGTTTCAAAAGTGATCATTATTACATGTATATAATTTAAAATTTAGTTAATAAAAACAATTTTCTTTTTATTATATAAATAAAATAGTTATAACTATCCAAAACATTAATAAGTTGCATTATCATTAACTGGTTGTCCAAAAATTTGAAAATGTATAATTTGCTAATAAAAAAAAATATTGACTACAAAAAAATAATATAAAAAAAAATCATTTCCTCTAATATATATAAAAAAAATAATTAAAAACAAGAAACAATTTTATAAACCCAATTTGAAGAACTGATTTAACATTGTAATTAACAACCCGTAAAAATAAAGTTTTTGACTATAAATCCCTTATATATGAGACATAAATATTGATTATGTTCAATATAATACTCACCGCGCGATAGACTAGCATAACCATTTACAGATCGGGAATATATTATATAAAGTATGTTAAATATAATACGCACAGCACTGCGCGACATGAAAATATTAAAAAGGTTGTTCAATATAACACGCACTGCGGGACAGACTAGCAAAAATGTGTACATGCTTCATAGAGATTAACTAAAAATTCATTAATTTAATCACGGTACATTTGATCAATCTGAAATTTTGAGACAATATATTGTTGGGTGACAAAAGTCTATGTGCAAAATTTCAGCTCAATAGCATCACGAGAAGTGGGTAATTTTTACTTTTGTTTTTACCCTGGACGAGGACAAACAGAGAAATAGACAGAGACTATGACAGACAAGTCCGTGAAGTTAATATAAGGAATTTAAAAATTAAAGTATTTCTGTTTACTATCATTTGTACAAAGAGACTGAAAACGAAACATTTTATTTCGGTTTCAGATAAAAATAGATAGTATTATGGCATTTTCAACATTAAACTAAAAACAGAAAATTCAACTCATTAACAATGATTCATAATCTTTACCTCCCTGCAACGCTAAATCCTCAAATGTTAATAAGATGAGCTTGTTATCTGGAGGCTTTATTGTGTAAATGCAGTTTGCATTGTTCGGGTAATTTTGTGGATAGCCAGGTGAATATAAAGTTCCTATTTCACTTGTAAAAACGCCACCACATTCTGCAGGCAAATAGATTAAAAATATTTTATTTTTCATATTAATATATTTTTTTTCACTTTTAAAAATATTTGCAAGAAACACATGACTCACTAGACAATAGCTAGCCAATGGCTAATGTGTTTATTAAAAACTTTAAAACTTTGACTCACCTGCGGACCAGTTTGCAGAAAAACCATTCCCATTCGTGTCTACATCTGATCGGAAAATCACAACCATTTTGTTTGATGATGATCTTTGGTCTGGTGGATTGATGTTAGAGCAATATGACCCAAGTAAGCTTAAAGAACCATTCCATGACACATCATAAACCTGTGGTTAAAATTTTATAGTATTTACAGGGTAAATTGCTTTAAAAAAGTAAGCAAAATGGTTATTAGGCTAAGTTAAATTGCAAGTATTTTCCTCATAAATAAAACACATCATCATTTCAATTGAACCACGGAGACAAACACAAATACATTGGGCAAAAGACATCAATGAAATAATGCTCATCATTGACACGTCAATTGAAGCAGTTATTTAAAGTTGTAAAGAGGTCTTGATATTTTCATAATTAAAGCAAAGTTTGTCTTAACATATCTGAGAGTAGCAGATGGGTTATATAACTATTTGTATTACATGATAAGCTAACTTCTCATTTGCATGCATATTCTGATAATTAAAATTAACTTTCAAAGATAATTAAACAACAATCAATTATTATCTTACATTTAAAGTTAAAGTATGAATGTCTTACATTGAATGCATTTATAATTATATGTGTGATACTATTTTCATGTGAAGTCTAGCTGTTTGCTGGGGTACTGCCCTATATAAATTACTTTGTCGAAGTATAAATTTAAAATAAAATCTTTTTTAAAAAAATAATAAATTAACCCATAGTTTTAAAAGGTAAAATATTATACATAAGGAGGTTAGGTTAGTTGTCAACAATAAACAAATGAGATATTTACACTTACTTCCACATGGTCATAGAAGCAATTACTGGCTTCTAGATCAAAAGGTGGTTGAAATTTTAGTTTGACAATATTTCCCAAACTCACAGTGATTTCCCAACGACATTCTACATTGTGTGGATAACTCCTGGGATAGTTGGGTGATCTGATTACACCACTGTCATCATGGTACAATACACTACAACCTTGAAGTCATTAAGTAGAGATTTATGCATGTTACTTGGGATTTGTTAAACATTTTCTATTCTGTTACACATTTCCTTGATGACTACCTTCATATGATCAAATGGTTACCATAAGGGTACTTTGAAAATATTTGATTTAATTACATACTCATTAAAATGTGATCCTTGATTTAAATATAAATTTTGTTCATGACATTTGTTTCTTTTATACCTTTCAATATAGTTCAATTAATCTTGGAAAATTTTACAACTTATTCACTGATGGAAACAATATCTGTCAAATCTGACTATACTTCTAATATATTTGTACATTACAGACATACATACCCCCACTCTCAAATGTATATGTCATGCGAAAGCCTTTGCGGTTGATAGCTGATATTCCATTAATCATTATCAAGCGTAAGGCATTGCTCTGTGACACAAAGTTACGAGGACGAGACTGGTTGCAATAAATGCCAACGTTTGGTGAGTCAAAGTATCCTCCATTTTGAAGTGTAAGATTTTCTTGGTTACACCCAAGTGGAAAATCAAAGTCAGTAAAGTTAATCTGAAATTTAAATATTTTTTTATAGTAGCCTTAAATGCAAATGATAATATTTAACACAGTAAATTTGTTACATTTAAAAGGAGTGCATTGCTCCAGTATTCAATTGTTATCTGTCAGTACGAGAACTTTACTTAATAGGCAATTCATCAAAAGCTATACACAAATTACAATTATTTTTTTTCAGAGAAAGCAATCCTGGTTGTTAATAAATGTCTCAGAACTATAATGTGTTCAATATAATTAGACATGGCCTATTAGTGATATGGAGTATATTGTACAAAACTAAACTATATATTTAGTCATTTTAATACTATTGAATTTTGATATTCCTAAGGATACTTTGCAAATATTAATAGTATGTAGGTTTATTTAGTTCAACATTTTAAACATTTCTACATAATGTGTGTTAGACTGCGATCAGGCTTATAGATTAATAAATGGATAACATGTAAACAGGGTATGAGTTAGCCTGACAGGACGTAACAAAACAGCGCACAAAAGAGCAATTGCTCTCTTTCGGATTTCACCGCAGCTAAGTTTTTATTTCTTTATATTCGTTTTATTTGTGTACTATTTGTTCGTTGAGGAAGGCTCATTTTCTACGTATATTTGGGAAAACTTAGATGTCGGAGTAGAGTTAAAATAAAAAGTTAAATGCTTGAAAAAGTTTAGGTACAATGATAATTTTAATATTCAGAAAGACTTTTTCTTTTAAAAACAAAGAAAAATAAAAACACAGTGGACGCTATGGTTAAACAATATATAGATGATTCAACAGTTTTGCAAATCTCAATTGATTAACACATACTCTTATTCTGATGCCTTCTGGAGCAATGATTTTCCAAGCACAAGATATATTTTGATTGTTGTTAACAGGAAAATTGGGGCTTGATATGACTCCATCATTGTCTGTATAAATGCCACCACAATCTGGAACGAAGTTTTGAAGTAATTAATTATACAGCTGTATTCAGATTTATACTGTAAGCTCCGTTGTACTGTAAGCTCCATTGTACTGTAAGCTCCATTGTACTGTAAGCTCCATTGTACTTAAGCTCCATTGTACTGTAAGCTCCATTGCCAACAAAAGTTACTGGACATTAGAAAAAGCCTTTTAAATATCAGTAGACAATTCCTATGATTAAAAAAAACCTGGGAAAACGGGAGGCAGGAAAGCTAAACATCACCCTGAGATGTGAGTCATAGGGAAACAAATGCAAGTATGAGATACTCTTGGAATCATCTGGAAAGGAAAACATACGACCAGAATCGATTAGAAATGCCTATTCAAATCCTTTGCCCAATAAAGAAAGGAGAAAAACACCAGGAATATTTTAACTGTGTCCAAGTTTTTGTCTATTTAAAAAAAAATCTAACACTTTTAAAGCAAAGTACATTTTTACCATTAGGGATACTAGAAACTTACATCTAAGGCATTTGGAGAAACCATCATTTTAAAAAAAAAGACTATTAATTTGAGGCAGCGTCAATAAGTATAGAATGACAGTAACTTGTTTTAATTATTTGTTTATAAGGGCCTAGCTATTAGATGACCTCCTTTAGAATGATCAAAATCGTTAACCATGGTGATGATGTTCCTTTCCGTAATGCTTATAAGAAGAGGTAGTCTCTAGATGGCTGATTCCAAAACAATGATTTTTTAAATAAGGAATTTATTCTGGACTTATATTTCTATAGATTTTTTATTTCACTAACAGTTTTAAAAAACATTCCCTAAGAGATTTTTTGTTATTTCTCAGTAAAGTCTTTTTATATTTTAAAATAAGTTTTTATAGTTTGCTTTCTTGTCTGTTGGGATGTATCTTGAAACTGAATTTTCATCAAATTTCCATAGGTAAATTCTTTTGAAATTGTGTTAACTTTAATATATACAGTAGAAACAAATTAACTCAAGCCCGGTTAACTCGCCAAACCTATGAAGTCGACGTTTTTTATTGAAACTGCCAAATTCTCTCTTTGTCTTAGCATTTTATCATCGGTTAATTCGATTCTTTTAAGTCGCCGAAACCTAATAACTCAAGCACAAAAGAGGGCCAAATTTTCAACTTAACGTTGGTTACCTCGATCTCCAACTGTTCATCTAGCGACGCACTCTCGCATTTTTGTTAAAAATAGCATCGAAATCTCGCTTTCCTTGAGACTTCCGGCTATTGTGTGATTTTACAAGATTTCAATTAAAATTACCGGATGTTTTTTTTTATCTTGTTTCACTTTTATCCGTGTGTGAATTAGTTTGACAAGTTTAATCCTCATTTTTTAGCAGTGAATTTTATATTATTATTAAACTTAATTCATTTTCCTGATGCATTAATCATTTTATTTTTTTAGATAAACGAATATCTTTAGAAAATAAAATAAAGGTTTGTATAGAGAATCGATGGTGGTTTTTATTTTATACTGGCCATGCTGGGCGTGTGTAGAAGAACGGGATCAAGCAGCGTGCGTCCAGAATGAATACGCGCAGAGGGAAGCGGGGACTTGTTTTGTATGACATCATGGGTAATAATTAACATTAAAAACACTTTTTAAAAACTAGTCTTATATTAAAAACTAGGGGCAAGTACCCGGCTTCTCCCGTGTTTAACAACAACAGCAACAACAACAAAAACAACAACAGCAACAACAACAAAGCAACAACAACAAAACAACAACTACAACAACAACAGCAACAACAACAGCAACAACGACAAAACCAACAACAGAAACAGCAACAGCAACAAAACAACAAAAACAAAACAACAAAAAAAAATCAACAACAAAACATACAACAACAACAGCAACAGCAACAAAGCAACAACAACAAAACAACAACTACAACAGCAACAACAACAAAGCAACAACAACATATAGGACATTGTCGTTGCAGGGCAAGGGATGTGGACAACAACAACAACAGCAAAAACAACACAAAAGCAACAACAGCAACAGCAACAACAACAGCAACAACAACAGCAAGAACAACAGCAACAACAACAGCAACAACAACAAAAACAAAACAACAACAAAAAAATCAACAACAAAACAACAACAAAACAACAACGACAATGTCCTTCATGTTGCTGTTGCTGTTTCTGTTGTTGTTTTTGTCGTTGTTGCTGTTGTTGTTGCTGTTGTTTTTGTAGTTGTTGTTTTGTTGTTGTTGCTTTGATGTTGTTGCTGTTATTGTTGTTGTAGTTGTTTGTTGTTGTTTTGTTTTTGTTGTTTTGTTGCTGTTGTTGTTTTTGTTGTTGTTGCTGTTGTTGTTAAACCCGTGCGAAGCCGGGTACTTGCCCCTAGTATATATATAGAGATGCACTAATTTTCTACTTTTTAGTCCACGCATTTTACAGTAAGTGCAAAGCCAGCTTACCTTTTGACTATAAATCCCTTATATATGAGACATAACTAAAAGTAGTGATTTTGTTCAAACGCGACATTTACAGACTGAAACAGAATTATCTCCCCTGGGTGCAGGGACGGTAGGGGGTGTGAACAGTGACTGTCGGCGTCAACGCGTGAACTGGGCACGTGAAAAAATTATAAACAAATAGTTGGACGGACGGTTCCGATTAAACTTACAAAGCAAGCTAATATAAGACTAGTAAAAAGCAACTAAGAGAGAGTGTATCGATTATGACATTTTAGCCTCGCGCCATCTGATGGTGACTTCAAAGAACATGTGAAGTCACAGCCCGTTTGTTTTCAGCTCTCTTGCGCTGAATAGTAACATTTTAACAACGCCGCACTGTGCGTTAGTTCTCGTACTATGCTTCGTCAACTCAGAGAGTTTTAAAAAAAAATCGTTCACTAGCTGTACGCATTTTTTAAAGCAAATATCAGTTTTGATATTAATGTGGTAATCTTACGTCAAATGTTTTTAACTTGCAGGAAAACTGTCACAAAAAGACCGAACTCAAATTTGAGGACCAATTAATCGCCCGGTATCTTTGCTACGTCTTTCTAATGACTCTCATAATATAAATAGTAACAATAACAGTCGCGGCCCTGACTTTGACCTTGTTCATATCATACGCGCACTGTGTGTTAGCTCTCATACAGAGCCTCGACAACTAAGCAAAGTAAACTTTAAAAAAAAACTTTCCTCAGCTGCAGGCGAACTAAACTAATAGTGATGACGTGTATATTATTTAAAGACCGGAATAGTAAGAAAACGCTTTGATGTCACGGTCGCTCGCGTATTGGTTTTGGTATTCTGCCCCATCACAATAAAATATTAACTCCTCGTTATAAGTTTATACCGAAATTACGGCTAACCAGTTAACCGTTAACAACCTTATCATGTACATAAAGAAATTTCAAGCACATGTTAATATTTTGCAGCCATTTTAGTTTTCGTTTACCTCGATTATCGGTTATCTCGGCGCCATCTGGCATACCCCAAGGCTGTTGACTTCACCGGGTTCTACTGTATATAAAATATTGTGTAGACCTATTGTAAAAGGCCAGGTTAAACCCCTTTGATAATAACAAGTATATGCAGTAATTAATTCATGAATGACTATTGTTCTATTATCAGATAAGTTAAACTCGTTTCTCATATAATAAAGTTGCGTTTTTAAAAATAAAATAATAAATATAAACGACTTTATTTATTCTTTTATTTAAAAAGAAAACCCTCTCATTGTATTACAGCTTTGATCGAAACCATTTTCTTTTGCTCTGCGTTACTAGTATCTAAAAAATGTGTAACATGGCAAAGATGTGTGACAAGCTTTTTGGATTCAGCAATGTTTTTAAAAATGAAATATTATATTATTTTTCCGATTGTAGATCTTAACTTACATCTATACAAATATTGATAACATCAGAGTTATTTTTCCCATAAATAATAATTTTAACTATGTATTTTGTTGCTTTTCAAAGGTTTGCAAGCATTTTGGATTCCTAGCCCTTGGTGATTTTCAAATTATTCTGTTTAATTATTTATTACCTAGAAATTTTAATTAACTTCCCATGTTAGGCACACCCAGATAATATGAAAACTCTCAGATACGTGGTCAAACATATTAAAAGTTAAAACCATTTAAAAAACGTGATGTCCAAAAGTATTATTTAATTTTTTTGAAAATTTATTATAAACTGATATTGCTATTTTTAAATTTTAAATCCCATTTTTAAAAAATAAATAAACATTTGTAAATAGGGTTTGATTGTCTTTTTTATGTGATAATCAGTGACAATGGACAACATATTTGAATCACTTATCTATCTATTGAAATCCCAAAATTAAAGAGAGAAAAGCTTATATTCCTTTTAAATAGCATTATTGTCATAAAATGTATTTTATGAGTTCAACCAATATACCTTTATGTGCACAAGCTAGGAAAATTTTGAGATATCTCATACTATTCTTTTGTCAATGAAACATGTCTCATCTTTAGTCCAATGACTTTAACTTTAAAGTACAAGTCTTAAGCAGGGCTGGCCTTAGGCCACTGCAACTTATGCTGCCGCAGTGGGCCCCGGGCTTTCATAGCCCGCCTATCTTAATTTTCACTTATTATCCTTATTAATTCCTTATCCTTACCAAAAATGTGCCCCGCGCAATCCGCTTCACATACTAAGCCACATTCGGCCCTGAAATTGCTAAGACAGACCCTTAAGTAAACTAAGTAATTTTTTATGAGTAAATTTTTAATAATTATTTTAAAATACTTTTACCGTTTTATTTTTCACTTACAGGGAGGAATTTTATGTTGAAATCGACTAGCACTTCAAATCATGATTTTGCCATCCTGGTTAAAATAAAACTAATTACATAAATAATGCTCTACTTACTTGTATATTCATATGACAAATTGAAGCCTTCATTTAAGGTTCTGCTCGTCTTATAACGTAACCATAAATCTGTGCTAGGCAGGATAATGGGGTTTGGCGTATTTTGTCCACAGTAACGATTGACAAGAGCACCGGTATTGTCCAATCCTATGGAGCATATTTCAAAGTGACAGCCTATTATGAACTCAAATGAAATACCTATTATGAACTCAAATGAACTCACTCCATCCATTTTTTGCATCAATATTTTCAGATAGGTTTTGTATTCTTTACCATAAGAAATCACATCTAACAAAATAATTAAAGTCATATTATTCTTGCATAGACTTGAAAAAAAGAGATGTGTGCAAAAAATGAGATCTTTAGATTTTACAGCTATTAAATTTTTTGAGTTCATTAAACTTACCTTCTCTCACTTCCAAAAAGTCTGAAGTGCAGGAAGGTTGACCTGTTATCCTTAAGAACCCAAAAGTTATTTGGACTGAAGTTTGGTTGGGCTGATAAATGTTGAGACGCCATATGCACTGACGATTTTGGCTGTTATTGGTCAGAGGGGAGGCTATTACGCCAGATCTTTCAGTAAGGTCGCCACCACATTCTGAGAAGAAAATCAATAGAAAGTCAAAATTAAAATTTAAAAAAAGAGAGAAAGCCTTAAACACTTTTAGCCTTTGATAAGATATTTGATTTATTCCTGACAATGTTTAAAAATTGCAGTCAAATTATAATCAATGGCAAAGATTAAACCCTATTGTGTGAAACAAACTTAAAATTTTACCAGATTCAGAATCAGATGTGTACACAGCTCTAAATCCTGTAAAACTTTCACTTTCATCTGTTTTGAATACAACCTTCATTTCATTGCCCGAAGACTGAATTGGGCCAGGGATGACATTATTACAGAAACGGCCAAATGAAGGGGAGTCATCCTCTTTACCATTATAAATCTGTCAATAAAAAATTTACATTAAAAAAAATAATGTATGATGGAAACCAAAACTCATTTTCTTTTAAATACTACTAGGTTAAAACATTAAATAAGATCAAATTTTAAAAAAAGGGAAATGACACAAATGTTAAAAGAGACGAAAAAGAATAAATGCATTTTTAATAAATTGTAATAATAATAATTCTATAATTTATATAGTGATGTACCTCAGCAAGCAGCTTGGCTCCCAGAGTTTCACATAAAAATATTTATACACATATAATAATCAATGCATTCAATGAAAAAAATACATATCACAACACATAACGACATAAGCAACGTTCGTCATTTAAAAAAATGTTTGGTTGTTGTTAAATTAATTTTAAAAGTAAAGTTTGAAGAAATATGTTTTTAGTGCAGGCTTTAAGGCCCTGGTAGTTGGAATACTGCAAATGTGTGATGGTAGTGAATTCCATTGTTTGGGTGCACAAAAAGAGAAAGACTTTTGGCCAAATGTTTTAGTCCGTGTCTTAGGAACAGAGAGGATAGGTGTGTCAGCAGAAGAGCCTAACCTACAAGTGGGTGAGTAGACAGAAATAAGTTCACTTAGATAAGAAGGGCATGAGTAAGAAAAGAAATTGTGACAGAGAACAGATATTTTGCATTCAATCCGTGGTTGTATACGGAGCCAATGAAGTGAGTAAAGTAACAGACCAATATGTTCATGCATCCTTTGCCTTAAGAACTAGCCTGGCAGCTGAATATTGAAATTTCCCTTGTAATACAATCGTGAAGTTACTTCTGAAGAGATGACATAAATTTGTAAGAAAACTTAAAATAGATGTAAATATCCTCACTTCCACATAATCCCAAAGACAATTCGGGTGAGCTTCAAGATTAAAGTTAGTGAATGTCAACGTGATGCTTCTTCCTGGAATAGCAACAATGATCCACTGGCATCTGCGTTTGTGCCCATATAGACCCGGGAAATTAGGGGAGGAGAGAATGCCAGATGGTGTAGTCTGTTGTCCTCCACACTCTGAATGTTTTGGAGAAGTCAAAATATCGTAATTAATAAGTATTGAAAGTTACTTCTCAGCATCTCAAGCATAACAAATTTAAAGGAGGGTACTTCATTTATCTGCAACTTTAGTATTTAAAAATATCTTACACGTGGGAAATGGTGGAATGATGCAAGGGAAAAAAATGTATATTTTGTTGACGTGTAGCTTTGCGAGCTCTTGACGGAAAAAAGTAAGATTTAAACCAATGGTGACCAAACCATGAAAGATATGTTACTGGAAGATTTCTAAGCCAGGTTTAATGACCCATAGAGCTTCAATGTGGCTCTCAACAATTTTGTTATATTTTAAAATGGCTCTCAATTACTAAAGGTCTGGCCAAACCTAAATTTTACAGTGAAATTGTAAATATAATATTCTTATTTGCTTTTCCAAATTATAATTCTCTCGATCTGAATCCACATGTCAACTTTATTCCTTATCTTTTCAACTCAAATTCTCATCCTAATCATTTAGGCCAATCTCCGAATCCCACTTCCTTTTATTAACTGTTATTCCCATTATTTATCCTTTAAACCATATCCCATTATTATGAAAACCCATCTCCTTTCTCTTAAACCCTATTCCCTCTAGACTATCCCAACCTCCTCACCGTTAAATGCAATATGATTACCTTCAAGACTTGCTTGGAATACAATCCTAAATCCACTAGCAATCTGGCTGCCATCAGATTTGAACCTAACATAAGCTTTGTTGTCTGATGTCTCAATGGATTGAACAGCATTGTTATGACCACAATTTCTAAACAGACTTGTATCTGTAGCATTCCCATCCCGTATTTCCAAAACATCAGCTGTGCAGTTTTCTGAAGACTGGATGTTGAAATTTGTAATATTGATGATGATGTAGTGGCCAGTGGGTCCTACTATAAACCACTCACACTCTTGATTGTTGCGATAGTTTTCTGGATAGTTAGGACTTGTGATGACTCCATTGCTTTCATGAATCCTAAATCCACATGTAGCTTAAAGTAATTTTTTTTAAAAAAGACTGTAAAAGTTGCACATTTAAATCAGATTTTTAAGTCACGGCTTAAAATGTAATATTTCATACGGAATTTATTTAAAATACTTCTTAATATTTAAAATGAATTCCTAAACTTTCAAAAACATTTATTTAATGTTTTAAATAATAATATTTAATTTCTTAAAACATTGAATTTGCAAATGGATGATAAAAAAACACAACAAATAACAGAATAATACCAGTATAATATAACATTTAAGATATTTACCAAAAGAGAAAAAAAATTGCTAATATTTTCAAAAATAAATTAATAACATAAATGCCTTAGATACAACAAAATATTTATTTCTGGAAGCAAACGTTTCCATACCAATTGAATATTTAGCCTTAAATCCGGAGTGGACCATAGAGTTGTCAGTTCTAAATCTGGCAAATAAAGTATTTTCAGTAGATAATACAGTTCCTGGTAATGTGGAGCCACACAGATGTTGACCTAACCTTGGAGCGTTTAAAGTCCCACCATCATGGAAGGCAAGGTAGTCCCATGTGCAACTGGAAAGTAAACATCAATTAAATTTCATACACTCTTTTATGAGATATTAAACTATTATATTACTAATACCCCCAAAATTATCCATAATTACATAATAAACTATTACAATTATCACCAACTCATTGCAGAAATATAAAACAGGGAGCATTATTTAAATAATGATGTAAAAAAGTCCCTGTTTAATTCACTTGCATCAAGGTACAACAAATGGTTTAAATAAAACACCTGTGGCTAAATTTTTTTATTATTTAATGTCCCCTGCTTCTACCGGTACTGTTTGCCCCTATAAAATTTACCAGACTACTCAATCTGCAACCCTTACTTATGCCCCTGCAAAAAAAATAATAAAAAAATAATTAAACAGTCCCGGAAAAAACAAAGATTTTGACTATAAATTCCTTATATATGAGACATAACTAAAAGTATTGATTATGTTCAAACGCGACAAACATTTAAAGACTGAAACTGACTTAACTTCCCTTTGCTGTAAAACGGGGCCGGGGGAAAGTGGACATGGATGGCTGGACTGAACTCAGCGTGACAATGAATGGTACCACACAGTATGCCTGCATACCAACACGCCAAAGCACATAGCAATAGGCCTAGGTAATAAATATGCATCTTGGCACTGCATACATTGTGGGTTGCCCCAAATCAGTTCAGATGTGTTTAACCATAGAGACCTGATCACCACAAACTCTTACAGTGTTTTGGCTAATCCTATTATAAATGACCCACTAGATAAAATGAAACCTGCCAGGCAAACCCATAAAAATTACAATTAAAAATCTAATAAAACTAATAATCAAAACACTCTCAAGACACTAATAATTAATTTCCAAAGTATTAAAAATAAAATTCCAGATTTAGAGCTACTTATAAATACTGAAGAACCAGACATAATTGCTGGCTCTGAAACTTGGCTGAACCCCAACATATATAACTCAGAAATATTTAACAAAAATTATAATATTTTTAGAAAAGATAGACCAGACAATTATGGAGGAGTGCTGCTTGCAATCAAATCAAATATCATAGCTGAAGAAATTACTACACAATCAAAATCTAATATAGAGTCTGTTTTTTTTGTAAAATAGTTACACCAAACTCAACACCACTTATTGTAGGCAGTATATATAGACCACCGAAAACCAACCTAGAATACATGAAAAATCTTTGTAGTCAATTAAACTTCCTTAAAGAAATTCATAAAAACTCTGCAATTTGGATTATGGGGGACTTCAACCTTCCAGATATAAATTGGAAAAACTATACAACGGATAACCATAAAACAAATAAAGATATTAACGAACACTTTATAAACACTATAAACAACTTAAACCTAGAACAAATAGTAAAAAAAACAACAAGGAAAAATAAAACACTAGATTTATTCCTAACAAATAGACCAGGACTAGTGTTAGACTATAAAATAATTCCTGGACTGTCTGACCATGATATTGTTAGGGTCACCAATACAATAAAAACTAAAATTAATAAGATACCTAGAAGAATAATATATCTTTGGAATAAATGTAATTCCATAAAACTACACCAATCAGCGGCTAACTTTCAACAAAATTTCCTATTAAAATTTAATACAAATAGCCCTGTAGAAGAAATTTGGAAAGATATAAAAACAAATCTAAAAACTATTATGGATGAGAATGTTCCAACAAAATTAAAACATCAAATAAAATTAACAAATGCTGGTTCAATTTTAAACTTAAAAAGCTATGCAAACAAAAAGAGAACTTATTTAAGAAATTTAAGGCTACCAATTCAAAAAGGATACACAAAAAGTACTTAAAGATTAAACACTTGACACAAAAACTTAGTCGAAACCTCCAAAATGAATATATAAACAATTTAATTTCTAAAGATAACAATAAAAACTTATGGTCCTTTATCAAATCTAAAAAAAATGGAACCTACAGGAATAGCCACACTAAAAGGCTCAAATGATAAAACCTATAATGATAATGAGACTAAAGCTAATATCCTTAACACATACTTTGCATCATCATTCTCTGCCTCAGGCGACAAGGAAGTTTTAATAAATTTAAATAAAATGGAAGAAATAGACAACATAACTGTAGACGAGATAGGTATACATTCACTCCTAAAAAACTTTAACATAAACAAAGCCACTGGCCCAGATGAATTGCCTGCAAGGTTATTAAAAGAACTAAGCAATGAACTGTCCCCAATCCTTGTAGTTCTTTTTCAAGCCTCTCTAAACCAGGGTAAAGTGCCCCAGGATTGGAAATTAGCTAACGTAACTCCACTCTTTAAGAAAGGTGATAAATCAGACCCTGGTAATTACAGACCTGTATCACTTACTAGTATCACCTGTAAATTGCTAGAACACATAATATATAGTAAAATAGTTAGCCACCTAGACAAATATAATGCCCTATGCCCACATCAACACGGCCTTAGAAAAAATAGATCATGTGAAACACAATTAATAGGTTTAATAGATGAATTATCAAAAGGCTTGGACAATAATGATCAAATAGACACAATATTACTTGACTTCTCAAAAGCATTTGACAAAGTTCACCACCTTAGTTTCTTAAAAAACTTAACTACTTTGGAATCTCAGGTCCCTTACATCACTGGATCCAAGACTTCCTTTTGGGCAGGGAGCAAACTGTAATAGTTAATGGATCTAAATCTGCACCAGTAAAGGTTAACTCAGGAGTTCCACAAGGAACTGTGCTAGGTCCCTTACTCTTTTTGATCTATATAAATGATTTACCCAACAACATCTCAACAGGTAAAAAAGTTAGGTTATTTGCTGATGATTGTATAGTCAATAGAACAATTATATCAGAGCAAGATAGCAACATTTTACAAAAAGACTTAGATGAATTGATAAAATGGGAAACTAACTGGAGTATGTCTTTCCACCCAGAAAATTGTCAACTGTTAAGAGTAACAAGGAAAAAGAAACAAATACATTCAAAATATTACATTCATGGAAAAGAACTGACCCAAACTTAAGATGCAAAATACTTAGGAGTCTTAATAAATGAGAAACTATCATGGAATCCCCATGTCAATGAAGTTGATAAAAAATCAAACAAAACATTAGGATGTATAAAAAGAAACTTTAACAAATGTAATAGAGATATAAAACTAAAATGCTACCTAACTTTGGTTAGACCTGTACTAGAATATGCATCTTCTGTATGGGACCCATCCACCAAAGAAAACATTGATAAACTAGAACAAATTCAAAAAAGAGCTGCCAGATTCATTACTGGAGAATATTCAAAACTGACAAGAATAACACCATTAGTTAAATCATTAAACCTTGAAACACTAGAGGATAGAAGAACCAAGAGCAAAGTGGTAATCATACATAAAGCAATTAATTCTAATTTAGAAATACAACACAAAGATAACTTAATACAACCCTCATATAGACATAAAGATAAAAACACCTTTCTTATTCCGTATGCAAGAACAAACACATACAAATTTTCATTCTTCCCGTCCGGAATTTGGGCGTGGAATGGGTTGCCTGAAGAATCCAGGAAAACCAACACTTTATCAACATTTAAATCTCTAATAAAAATGCAGGACTAGACACAAACCATAGATAAGCGTAGGACGCAATAATCTTCTGTATAGAAGGAGCGTCTGTAAACAGATAAGATAAGATAAGTGAATGTAAACAAAAGCAGTCTGCTACATTTAGTTATATAGACATAATCTAAAAATGCATTAATTTAATTACGGTAAATTAGATCGATCTGAGATTTTGATACGATGCATTGTTTGGTGACATGTGTCTATGTGCAAAATTGCAGCTTGAGAGCATCACCAGAAGTGTGTCATTTTTTACTTATGTTTTTCCGCCCGACCGCGAAAGACAGAGACCACGACAGAGAGAGAGAGAGAGAGACAAGACGGTGAAGTTAATATAAGGAATTTTTAAAAAAAGCAATGTCCAACATAATAACAAGGATGCAACTACAATACACAACATAACTGCATCTTATCAATCATTAACTACACTACTCACTTAAATTTAATTAGAAATAACTTTTTAATGAATTACCCCTCAGTAGTTTCAATGAAGAAACTGTCTTCAAATTCAATCTTTATTCTCTCTCCTAAAGGAGCTGTTATTAACCATGAGCAATCAACATTATGTTGATAATTTTGAGGGTGGTTCGGTGACATAAAATAGCTGAAAATAAAATTGTAAAACAAAATGGAAATTAATATTACATCTTTTATATGGTAATTTTGTTAGAACATTAACGGCAACCATTTTATGTAATATTTCATGTTAATTAAAAGGTTTTTGGTAGATTCCTATTAAGTATCTTTTTATTCTGAAATCATAATCTTAAAAAAGTAAATAGCAAATGCTATTTAAGAATATATTTTATTTTATTTTCAATAGCTGTATGACAAAAAAAATGCCTAAAAATTCAGTCTTACCCTGATGGAATGGCATAGGTCAGCCTTAGATGTTCACCACAGGCCAGAGATATTTCTGAAAAATTAAATGAGAAACCAGCCCCAGAGCCTGTCCCGTCAGCAACAAATTGAACAAATAAATCATTACTGCTTGTGACGAGGCCTTCTGGAGCTGTCACACCACAATAAGTGCCATTTATGTTGCTTGATCCATTCACAATGAGAGCAGGTGAAGATAGAGAATATCCATTTAGAAGCTGTGGGGACAAATTAAATTGAGTAGCAGACACAAGTTTGGTAACTGAAAGGCAGAAAATTGTTAGAACATTCAGGTATTAATTTGATCCATTCTCATCTAATTTGGTAAAAGGCAATGTTTCAATTTTGTGGTAACAAGACATGTTTTATATCAATAGAAAATTGTGGCACATGGTTTGAGCAATCTCTCAAAAGCCTTTCACTAATTCTACATTCATTGAGTCAGGAAAGTAGGTCTCAACGTAAACCAAAAACCGCTTGAACTTAAATAATTTGATTTTTTTTTAAAATTATTTTAAGGATAAACTTAAAATACATAATTAGAAGATATGTATTTACACAAACAGGCAAAAATTAGTCAATTTTAAGATAGAAATGATAATGATAAATAGTGGCTTTGTAGCACCCACACTCTGAAAAGTGACCTACCAATATGAGAAGGATGAAATGACTTCTCTTTATGCTGGAAAAGATTGTTGATATTTAGAGTAAGTTACCGCCTCGCGAACGCTATGTCGCAGCAAACACTATTTCATAAAGCGTTCTCTGTATTTTTATTTTCCGTCTATCTTATCTTATCTTATCTGTTTACAGATGCTCCTTCTATACAGAAGATTATTGCGTCCTACGCTTATCTATGGTTTGTTTTTAGTCCTGCATTTTTATTAGAGATTTAAATGTTGATAAAGTGTTGGTTTTCCTGGATTCTTCAGGCAACCCATTCCACGCCCGAATTCCGGACGGGAAGAATGAAAACTTGTATGTGTTTGTTCTTGCATACGGAATAAGAAAGGTGTTTTTATCCTTATGTCTATCTGAGGGTTGTATTAAGTTATCTCTGTGTTGTATTTCTAAATTAGAATTAATTGCTTTATGTATGATTACTACTTTGCTCTTGGTTCTTCTGTCCTCTAGTGTTTCAAGGTTTAATGATTTAACTAATGGTGTTATTCTTGTCAGTTTCGAATATTCTCTAGTAATGAATCTGGCAGCTCTTTTTTGAATTTGTTCTAGTTTATCAATGTTTTCTTTTGGTGGATGGGTCCCATACAGAAGATGCATATTCTAGTACAGGTCTCACCAAAGTGAGGTAGCATTTTAGTTTTATATCTCTATTACATTTGTTAAAGTTCCTTTTTATAAAGCCTAAGGTTTTGTTTGATTTTTTAATAACTTCATTGACATGGGGATTCCATGATAGTTTCTCATTTATTAAGACTCCTAAGTATTTTGCATCTTTAGTTTGGGTCAGTTCTTTTCCATGAATGTAATATTTTGAATTTATGTGTTTCTTTTTCTTTGTTACTCTTAATAGTTGACACTTTTCTGGGTGGAAAGACATACTCCAGTTAGTTTCCCATTTTATCAATTCATCTAAGTCTTTTTGTAAAATTTTGCTGTCTTGTTCTGATTTAATTGTTCTATAGATTATACAATCATCAGCAAATAACCTAACATTTGTACCTGTTGAGATGCTGTTGGGTAAATCATTTATATAAATTAAAAAGAGTAAGGGACGACCTAGCACAGTCTAACACGAAAACGAACACCCGTAAGTCGAAAGTAGTTCTTTTTTCAATATCATTTCATCGTTTCGTTTGCAGGGACTCACTATTTTGTGAGTAAATGTACGTAAACATTTTGATCCTTGCACCGTGCATGCTTTCAGCGTCCCTAGGAAGAACGAAGTTGATTTCCGGGTTAAGACTACTTTTCCTGTTCGCTTTGGTAAACACAATTGTTTGGTATTGCATCATCACTTAGAAATCGATCAGTAACCACGCTGTTATACTTTACAATGATTTTTAATAGCAATGTTCGATTTGAAGGGGTGTTCGCGACGAAGTAAGTTTATCGTTGGATTTTACCTCGTACCGAACACTTTTATGTTTTATAGACACACAATATATTTTAGAAAATAGCAACATTTGGTAATGCATTTTAACATTTTAAAATTAGAGAAAAGGTAAATCCCAGTTCTAGGAAAATATATTGTACTTGTAGAACAGTAACAAATAGAATCCACCATTATTTTGCTTTACAATTAAATAAAATACTTTAAAAAAATCTTTTTTTTAAAAAAAAGGACCCACTTTTAATGGTACACTTTAGCGATCTCAACACATTTTCTTAATAATTAATTTGTTTAAGTTTAATGATATCAAATGTTCAATTGTTCCTTTTGGTAAGCAACATCATCATCAGGGTGATTCCCTTTTTTTATAACTTAATGTTTATTGGGGTAAATACCTAAATGTATGTTAGCACAGTCCTCTAAGTGTCGTGTCGTCTCGCTGTGCACTTTCTATACGTAAACAAAATCGTGCCATGTTTAAAAAAAAAGGATGTTGAATGTGTACAGCACTTGATGTAAACATTGTCGGTGTCTGCATGACGGACCCATAGTAAAGCCCACGTGCAGACACAGGTCATGAACGCACACAGTGTTCACATGTTCATCTAACGCCGATTGGCTGGAGAGGACATGACCCCATTTTTTCATTGGTTCTTGCATCCCTGCCCTCGCCTGGAAAATTACTATGGCGAGAGGCGTTGTGTGAGAAATAGAAATATAGAGATAAACTAAAAAAATGGATTAATTTAATTATGGTACATCCGATCGACCTGAAATTTTGATACAATGCATTGTCAGTAAAGATCTATCTATGGTAAAATATTGGGATCTCTAGGACAATTAGAAGTGGTTTAATTTTACGTTACAAGATTTGACGGATACAAACAGTGTGACTTAGATTTAAATAAAACCGTGTAAAAAAGATTTCAGCAGTAGCCAAAGGAATAACTCTATAAATGCTGACCTTTGTACATATTGATAAGCACTCCAGATAGGGAAAAAATTTGAATTTTATATTTTAGATGGCTTTCATAATCATTTACCATCATTTCTTTTAAGTACCAAAAAACGTAAGTAATATGGTTTATAACAATAATTGTTATTATATGGATCTTAATAAGCACACACAAAAATAGTAAAGACATAAGGGTTTTAGAAAGGACAAAGTTTTAAAAATGTAGGCATTTTTTAGGTATTCCAGGCAATAAGATTAATAAATGTGAAATCTTTGTCTGATTTTTTAAAAATATAATATAACTGCAATATGTTTAGAAGAAACATAGTTTTCAATTAAGTACTGGCCACACTTCCATCTGTTTGTGCATATTCACAATATTATCTTATTCTTGGTTATGTTATGAGTTTAAAGTCATCATGTTTAGAAATGTACATCCTAATCAATGGATTAGAAAGATGACCTCAAGGGAAGAAACGGTCAAGTCACATTTATGTAGTTTTGAAATATTAAAGTTTAAAAGTTCAAAATTATATAGATTTATTATAAATTAACTATCGATCCCAGGCAGATCCCGAGTCCCGGTTTCGAGCCCAGGTACTGGCAAGGCCTCTGGGGCATTGTGCTGGCCACACATTCCCCTGTTCGTTAGTGGTGGCTAAAAACGTGTGAACGCTACATCACTTGCCCCATAGTCCGCCATGGACTGGAAAGGGGGTCATTTTTGAAATAGAATTGAATTTTTAATGGGGTCAGAGACATTATTTGTTCATAAAACCTTATTGAGAGAATTTTTTTTTATCCTTTAACAAATACAGGGGATAACTATACATTTTCAAAAATGTCACTATGGCGTTTCTTCCCATGAGGTTTTCACTTGCATTCAACTGGGTATGTGATGCAATTCACAAATTAACACACATAATTTATTGTATACACAAACATTTATGTGCATGTTATTCTGTGTGCCTTTTTGTGTCATTCCAGATGCTCATTCTATACGCAAGATAATTGTGTCTTACACTCAGGGCCAGCCTTAGCAATTGATTCTTGCACTCAGGGTCGGCCTTAGCAATTGTGTTTTACACTCAGGACCGGCCTTAGCAATTGTATCTTACACTCAGGGTTGGCCTTAGCAATTGTTTCTTACACTCAGGGCAAGCCTTAGCAATTGTGTTTTGCACTCAGGGCTGGTCTTAGAAATTGTGCCATACACTCAGGGCCGCCTTAGAAATTGTGTTTTACACTCAGGGCCGGCCTTAGAAATCGTGTTTTACACTCAGGGCCGGCCTTAGCAATTGCAGGGCCTTATGCGGCTTAGTGTGCGAAACGGATTGCGCAGGGCCTAGTCTGGGTAGGGATAAGGAATTGATAAGGACAATAACAGAAAATTAAGATAGGCAGGGCTTAAGAAAGTGCGGGGCCAACAGCGGCGGCATAGGTTGCAGTGGCCTAAGGCCGGTCTTGCCTACACTTATTAATGGCTTGTGTCTAGTCTTGCATTTTTATTAGAATTTTTATAGTTTTCCTGAATTGCTAAGGCAACCCATTCCTCACCCGAGTGGAAAACAAGAAGGAGAAAGATTTATCAGTTTGTTCTTGTGAAAGGAAGAAGAAAAAAGATTATAGATTCATTTTTATGTCTATCTAAGTGTTACATTAGATAATTGTGTTATATTTTCAAGTTAGAATTTAATGTCCCTGTACATTATAACTAATTTGCTCTTCTATCCTCTCTTGTATTAAATTTTTTAAAATCTTCATTTAGTATGGCTGGATATTGGTGGCTGGATAGCGAAGTCAATAATGCGCTCGCCTCACAAGCTGAGGGGCGTGGGATCGATCACACGTTAAGCCACTATAAAAATGTTGATGTTAACTAACGCTAAGAAGTCCTCCGCTGACCTGGAGAGGGATGGGTGCAGCCAGGGTATAACAAGCCCGAGAATGTTGTAATGGAAACAATTAGAGCCCCCTACGACCACAAAAAAGAGGTTATGGGACTAAAAAAAATATTATGGTCTTCAATGTAACAATTTTTACCTTCAGATAGTCGTTACTGCAGAAGCCTGTGTCCGCAATGTTAAAATGCTGATCAAATGTAAGTCCTATAGTTTTACCACTAGCAACGATTGCTCTCCAAGTGCAGTTTTGGTAGGATGGGTAGTCAGCTGGATAGTTTGGACTGGAGATGATTCCATTTGATGCAGTAATGTAACCACCACAACCTGATTTAGAAAAAGAAATTATTTCTTGTACTCTTATTATAATAAGTTATTGTAATAATTTTGACGAAAAGTTGAAGAAAAAAAAATCAGAACCAGCACAGTTTTGAGTTTTGTAATTGCACTAAATACCAGCGAGCGCACAATTTATGAATTCTTTTTGTTGCATACATTTTAATACATTTCAACCGAAGCCAAAATTACAAACTACTTAAGCAGTAAAATTATATTTAATCATTAACATATGTAAACAAGTTGAAAAACACATGATAATTTTTGGGGGATTAAATTTTTCTGCAACATCAATATAACTATTTGCATTTAAATGCTCGATAATTAAATTTAAATCCCCCATAACTATCTTTCATTAAACAATGACAAATATGATGTAAAATTGCCTATGAAGCATATTTTAGATTAAATTGAGCATTATGTGTAAAAATTATGTAGAAAATTAATATTAAATCAAACAGTATTCTTATTTTAGTATCATACTTGAACCAATATTAAGAAAATAAGTCCATGTGTTTTCAAAGGGAAATTTTGGAAATGTAAATGTAGGTGCGAAAATATTTTTTAAAACAATTTTATTACTGTAAATTTGCAAAGAAATAAGATAAGAGGGTACGGGTATAAACATATTGGTACTCTAAAAACCTTTGTAAAAGAGAATTACCTTGTTGAAAACGTATTGATACACCTGGATAATCATGTTGATTAAAATCAGTATGAAAGTGAATGGTCAAAAAATTTGAAGTAGACTGTACTCGGACACCTGCTTCATCTGGCTTACAATATCTACTTCCTATAACTGCTGAATATTGTGAGTTACCTAATTTAGGAAAAGTAAAATGTTAATATAAATTTAAAAAAGATATATTAGTATGACACAATTATATTTTCAGTGATTAAAATTGCCATTCAATCACTTTTGGGTTAAGTTTGGTTTATCTACAGGCAATTTATAGTTATTATATCATTCAACATGATGAAAAAAAATTCTCACAACTTTAAAAATGAATGTATAATTGTGCCATTGCATAGGAGAGACAGAAATGGCTTGGGATGGTACATGAGGGCACTTTGTTCTCACTTCAGTGTTGGGTGGCATTTTCAACTAACTCAAAGGATAGGAAAGTGAATATAGACTTTTACTAAACAGTTATTTTAAATTTTTAGATTTATTTTGATTTATAGCAAAAACCAGAAAAATTTATTTTAATTGTACTCTATTACTTTTATAAATAAAATACTAAAACATAGTTGTACATCGATCGCCCCATGTTGATGTTACATATTTTTTAAAGAACAAAAAAATAAGATTAAATTAGGTTATGTTTGAAGACTTAAAATGGGAAAAATGTAATATGATTTATATTTTACTGTATGACTGAACTAAAATACCTTTTTAAAAATTCGGAGCAACTGGTGCCTTCTTTCTAAAAAGTTTTCTTTTTTTTCTGAAGCTGTCTAAGGAAGCAAATTACATCTCCATATTGATAATTAATATTAAAAGGTGACAACTTAGAAAATTAATTGAGAAACCAGTAGTTTTAACTCCATTTAACTATATGATTGTGAAAATTTCTCACCATCTAGAAATTGAATATAATCCCATGTGCATCCAGAATTAGTTTCTATAGATATATTTTGTATTGTAGCAACTACTCTGTATCCTACTGGTACAAAGACTGTCCAGTAGCAATCAAGGTTATCTGTATATGCATTAGGGTATCCAGGGGTAGTTAGTTCCTGTGATACATTACTGGCTATGAGGTTACCACCACAATCTGAAAAAGAAACAATACAAAAGGTATATTCAGACTCAAGTGACTTGTTATATTTAAGTTCAACATCTGCTGTTAGTTTCTCAAACTTATTTGAACTAACTAATTATAGTACAAACAATTTTATTTATTGTGAGTTATTTCATTAAATTTCAGGAACTGTATAATTTATTAAATCCTCATTTCAGCTATTAAATTCTATTTCACACATTTCAAATTTAAATAACATTTTTGTTATTTTGATGTTAAGTACCTGAAACAGGTCGCCAAGGTCGTAAAATTAATGGCAACAGATCATTGGACAAAACAGCCTCCCATGTAAACAGAAAGCCTGTTAGCTCTAGATAACCATCTGATGCAAATACTACTGTAACTTCATTGGAAGTTGACACAAATGGTTCAGGCAAGGTTACACCACAAAATCTACCCAGTGAGCTGCCTGTGGCTTGTCCGCCATCAAAGAACTGGTTGGAAGTTTTTCAAATTAAAAATAAGTAGCTGAAAACATTTAAATTGAGTAAAACGCAGAAGAATAAATATCAATCAAGTGTATGTAAACAAAGGAAGAAATATTCATAATGAATAGTTTTCTAACTGTGCGTACGTTTGTTTGTACATATTCACACACTTTCATGAAAACCATACAAGGGATCTCCACTGAAATTGGAATGATCATTCATTTTGACCTAATTATAGTTTAAGGACTGTTTTTTGTAATTAATGTTGTCCAAATCACAGAGAAAAGGATTGCAAATCCAAAGGTCTTTCCTAGCAATTTCTTGGCATAAATACCCATCAAAGGACCTTTGAAATGTTGAAAGGTGCTCTTAAATGTCCCCTTTGATGTTGTCAGGCAGTGATCCTTCAGTGATTCCTTCTGCAGCAGATATTACAACTTCATCCAAGAGTGAAAAGTTGGCCAAGTTGGACTTTTCTAGTCATCGTTGGAATAGTGGCAGTTTTTTAAGGAAGGCTTGCAATCTCTCAGTAGCATCCATTACAGTCACAGCAAGTCCTTGGTGAGACGTGTTCAACTCATTCAAAATGGAGAAGATGTAAGCCAGGTATGCCAAGTAATGAATGAAATTTGGACAGTCAAACTTGTAAGCAAGGTCACTCTCTTTTTCTCGCAAGAAAATGGCAAGCTCCACTCTCAGTTCTACTAACCGAGAAAGTATACGTCCCCTGAACAACCAGCCCACCTCAGTTTAGTCGAGCAGAACTTCGTGCACAGAACCCACCTCCTGACAGAACAACTTGAAGAGGCGGTGGTTCAAGGCATGTGAGCAGATAAAATTTACAACTTAAACTGCAGTAGAAAGATCTGACTTCAAGGTTGGAGGTAGTGTTTTGCATGCCAGGGTTTGACGATGAAGGATACAGTGTGTAGTGACAATATCTGGAACGTTTTTCTTTACCAGTGCTAAAAATCCTGACTTATTACCGAGCATGGAGGGAGCACCATCTGTGCAAATTGAAGAAATTCTTGAAGTCCAGTCAAACTGGTTTTTACTGAAGAATGCCCTGACTACCTGCAGCAGATCAGTAGCTTTGGTAGTAGCTATGGCTTACAAAAGACAAATTCCTCCTTCAGCAATCAACTGTGAACATATCTAAAAAATACAAGAAGCTGACTGCATTGTCCTACATCAGTGGATTCATCCAGCTGCATCCTAAATGGAAAAGGACTGCTTCTCATATGGCACAAGACTTGATCAAGAATGTCTGCAGCCAGGTTACTAATCCTGGAATGAATTGTGTCATTGGATAAAAAGGACTTTCTCAACCTGCTTTCTCTGCTGGTGGCCACATATCAGTTCCACCATCACCAGAGCACAAGGCTTCACCAATTTTTCTCCAATGGTGTGGGGCTTCTTGTTCTTTGTAATAAGATATGCAACCCTGACTGATGCCTCCAGTGCAGGTTTCTGTGACAAAGAAAATCCAAGCTTGGGCAAGGTACCTGAGGCCAAGATGCGCGAACGAGTATCAAAGTACCTATCAAAAAGGTTGTATATGGGCGCCCTTGGACGCGGCATGCCTTGCTTATGGTTTAAATTTTCAGATTATCAGTTTTCTGTCTTTTTTTTCCTTCTTTTTTTTCCTGATTTTCTTTTCTCTGAATCGTTCATGCTCCTCCTGGAACCTGGTCATGCACCCTTTGGGGTGCATGCACCACTGGTTAAGAACCCCTGGTGTAGAGACTAAAAAAAGAAATTACATAGAGTACATTCAAGTAGTGCTACTGTATTACATTATTTCTAAAAAGCCTTCATTTTGTTCAGTTCAGCAATCAAACGTCTTTTAATGGCAATTTTTTGTGCATCATTTAAAATAGTGCTGGTTACCTAGATAAGGTATTTGTGTTTTTTTTATATTTTCGTGTAACTTTCCTAATATTAAATTAAAATTATTAAATGATTCAGGTGTGCATACATAACAAAAAAGAATTACAGTACCATGACAAGGGTCTACAGACCTGGTGGTTCTTTTCAAAAAGTTTAAACAAATAAACATAATAAATGTATCTATTGAACAGAGAATCTGGATTTTTTATAAAATCAACATTTAGTAAAAGCACGTCCTGGAATTAGTGGGTCCCAAGCAAAATAAACAAACTCTTTAAATTAAGTGGCAATTTTTACGAATTTTACACAATGCAATATCATTAGTGAGTGGATCACTACATAACTGAACACTGTAAAACCCTTGCCACATGTTACATTTCTCTCTCAGGTGCTCATTACAAAAAGTCAATCAAGTCATTATGTCTCTTTAATTCATTATTAAAGCTTGGGTGTCATGACTGCTTAACTCACTCTCCAAAACTCTGTTTACTACTCAGTGTCCGGTCACAAATGCTGCTTCCCCTCATAAAGGTCCTAAAAAGCATCAGTGAAATTCCCGCTCGCCTATCTGACGCTGACCATAAAAATGCCATGTTATCCCTTACTGTCTCTGTTCCTGGTCGCGATAACAACTAGCTGAATCTTCACTCTGTTCTGAAATCCCACAAACTACTTTTAAAAAAGTGTCACTAGTCCAATGTGCTTAACATCTTAATCTTAACTCAGTTTGAATTTTTTACAGGTCTGTCTACAACACACCCTGCTAAATACTCAACCCGAGGTACTCCACAATACACATGCATTTTATTATCAATATTTAAATATAGTCAAATATTGAAGGCACCTAAATGCATAATATCCATTTGATAGAAAACTCTAACAATCCTTGTACAAATAAAAAGTTAAAATTTATAAACATTACAAAGAATTTTATTTATTGCTCTATATTTATACGCCTTTTTGAGAATTTTCTCCCATAAATATTACTTAATGCTTCTAGAAGTTTGAAATTTATTTTTGAAGTTTCGATATTTTTCATGGTTTTCTTTAATTAAATGAATGTTTTTTTTAAAACCAGACGGCCAAAATGTAACACCATAAACAAAAATATCCTAAATAAATATATAATAGCATTTTCAAACAATTTATGAAGGCTTCTTTTTCTTTCTAATTAAAATATAAATTTGCTACTTCTCTGTTGTGAAACACTAAATAGTTTGCTAGTTTACAATTAAATTTAAATATCACATCAAAGTTATATCCTTTTGTTACACTGTCAAACTAGATCATGTTAACCAGGGGTGGGCAACTTTTTCTACAGAGGACCGCATTGTAAACTTTTTTGTTATAGGCGGGCCGCTTATATAATTTGTATACTTTAATTACAATTTAGAACGTATAATATATGGATTAATGATTATAAATTATAACCATGTACTTGTAA
Organism: Ampullaceana balthica; assembly: GCA_944989445.1. Lineage (NCBI taxonomy): Eukaryota > Metazoa > Mollusca > Gastropoda > Lymnaeidae > Ampullaceana > Ampullaceana balthica. The sequence goes on from CALYLW010000272.1 coordinate 811,817, forward strand.
TTTTATTTCACATTCACACTCTATTACACATGTACATTACATTTTATATACGAACTGAAACAGTTTCTTATTTGATAATAAGATTTTACTACTTATTATTATTTCAACAAAAAATTATTGTTACCCTATGAAGAAGTAGGAATGTAATCTACTTACAAGCTTACCATATAGTACAATTATAATTACTGAGAAGTATGTAACTGTTCACAATTTTGGATAATGTTCTGGAACTGTGGAACCAATTTACTGGTTGTGATTCGCAGGACTGCATTCAAATTGCAGTCAGTCAACATTGATATGTTCTTACTCTTGTTTATTTTCATACCAGAAAAAGCTTGCTCACAGATGTATGTGGACCCGAATAGTGACAAAGTTTGGCAGCAAAGTTTTTTAAAGTGTGGAAATGCTGCCGCTGGCAAACATTCATAAAACTCCAGCAGAAGAACTGACTTAAACTTCTCCTTCAGGTCATAATCTGCTTGTAGGTCAAGCAACTCTAACTGTATATGCTCTGGGGCTGAATCAGCTTCTGCACTAAATGGCGAACTGAGAATATTGAAGACTGGTTCAAAGTTCTTGAAGTCTTGGAACCTCCTTTCAAATTCCACAAACAAGGCATCCACCTGAGCTTTGTACTTGACAGCCTTTTAACCCGAAATGGTTTTATGTTTCAGCAAAGGAAAATGACAAAACCTGTTTTCATCTGCTTGCCTAAAGAACAGGTAGAGCTTTGCTTGAAATGATTTAACATGCACAGACATTTCATGTGCAAACAAGCTATTGCCCTGAAGTTTGACATTCAGTTCACTCAACTTTTCCATAATGTCAATAATAAACATTAAGTCTAACTTTCACTCTTCATTAAAAATTTTAGTATTGAAGTCACAAACAAAATCCTTCATCTCCAGGAACATAACTATTTCTTCCTTAAGATCCCACACACGCCTCAATATCTTGCCCAGGTTCAGCCAGCGGACACTGTAGTGGTAGATAGTATCATAATATTCATTTTCCAAATCTTCAAGCAGTGCCTTGAACTGCCTGTGGTTTAAGTGCCCTGGCTCTAATGAGGTTTATCACACTGACAACTGGGTCAATAACATGCTTGATTTCAATGCAGCTTTACACAGATTTTCCTGATGGATAACACAATGCAGAGGTATGAGAGTATGGTCAGGATGTTCTTCTTTAATTTTATTTTTTATCAATTTCACAATAGCTACGTTTTTCCCAGTCAAAGCACACGCTCCATCGGTTCTTACACTTGCTATCTTGTTCCATACCAATCCAGTTCTTTCAACACAGTTCTCAACAGCATTCAATAAATTATGTTGTGTTTTTGAGATTGAGTGGCTCAACACTAAGTAATTCTTCAGTAAGCTCAAAACGAGTGTTTATTCCCCGTATAAATACCAACAATTGTGCTATGTCCTGTAAATGGGTACTTTCGTCCAATGCAAGAGAGTACCACAAAAAGTCTTTGCTTGCAACTCAAAGTTGGTGCATTAAATTGTCACTAATTATTTCAACACGCATGACTACAGTTCTCCATGATAAAGAAATGCTATCAAATTTTGTTTTCTGTTCTGGGTACATAATGCTTGCTACATCTGACAAGCATTCCTTAAAGAACTTGCTGAAAAAGACTTGTTCCATTTTACAATCTTATGGGACAGCACCATGGTTTCGGTTTCAGCATCTTGAATTCAAGTCTGGTGAAAACAGCTTGCTGCTTCTTTAAATTATTAACTAACTCCTGACATTTCCTTTTTGTCTCTTCGATCGTTAAAATGTGGCAGAAATCCAACTATTTTGTTTGCTTGTGTCTTTTTAAGTTGTACTCCTCACACACTCACGGCACAGCAAGAAGACTGCTTCGCAGCAAAATCTCGTGAAGGAATATTTAGCAGTACTTTGGTCATACAAAACATGACATTCGTTCTCAATCTTTGTCTTTTTGGCAGCACTCATTGTTAAATCAACGTCTATTCGCTTTTAAATTACAATATTTATAAAACCGCCAATATCTAAATCATGAACAAAAGCCGCTTCCGGTTAAGCAGAAATGTAGTTTTGAATAAGGATGTTAACAATAATGACAAATGATCACTATTAAATCAATTCTAGAGCCATAAAACCGATTTAAGATCCCCAGATTTCAATCAAATACTCGGAATAGAATTGTAAAAATATAGCGAAAGTTCTAAACTCTAAACAAACAAAATTTACATCGACATAAAATCTAAACATGTACGCGCCATCGGACCACATAACATGCTCTGGAGGGCCGCATGCGGCCCACGGGTCGTAGTTTGCCCACCCCTGATGTAAACCATTCATCAGGTAAACATATTCATTATCTTTACTTTTCTCTATTAAATAGATGTAAGTCCCATGACTTGAAACCAGACAAGAAGACCATATTGAATTTTTACTATCAAAACATTATATCAGATCTCAACAACTATCCTACCCATCAGCAAATATTTAGACGTAAGTAATTAATATGGGCAAAGGTACAGGGGAAATTATTCTTTTATTTAATTAAGAAATTAAGTTAAACATAACATACAGCATAAAATAAATACAATGAGTAGAAACTGGTTAAAAAAATATTTGTCACTCGATCTCACAAAATTTTAAGCTGCTGAAGCCTTTATATCTGCTCTTTGCAATAAGCGGTAAGAGTTATAAGATTGAAATAGATAAGAGGTGTTATTTTTACTTCTATTATTCTTTCCATTTGTTTATGAACTTGTCCTTTTAACTAGATCTTTTCACAGGTATTAAATAAAAATTTAATTTTACCTTGTACAGACTTTGGATGGATTTTACTTTTTTGAATTTATAGAACCAAAGTTAGGAGATAATTTGCTTCAGTCCTTTTGGGATTTAAAATAGTGAATCATTTAAGAGAGATTTAAAGACATTTTTCTTTAAAAAGAGGTTAGAGCATCATGGTGCTTGAAGCACGTTACAATGCTATGGACACAAATGTTGAACATAAAATAAATTTCATCATGATCAACATGCAGCTCTTTAAACTCATTGTCATTCACAAGTAGAAAGTCAATCCGATGATACTCATTTACCAATTGAAGTGATTTAACTACAAAATTGAAGTACCTCAACATAATCATGAGGGCAAGTCCCAATGCTGTATAGTAACTCTAATGCCATGGCAAGAAATCTAATGCGAACAGTTATATTTTGTTCTACTTGTATTGTCCAGCTGAAAAACAAAGATTTTTAATGTAGGTCAAGTCCAATCAAACTAAAAATATAAAATTCTAAAGAAGGGAGAGCTAAACTTTTTAAAATCTATATTAATTGTTTAGTGTTATTGCAGATAGTTTCAAGATGCTTCCTGCACTATTTTCTTTTATTTAAAAAAATAAATAATAGTCGCATTATTCAAAAAAACCATAATTTCTGTTTTGTTTTAATATTTGAAATATCAGTCATGTGAAATCGTAACTGGTTAACCGCTTTACAAAATTTACCGATAGTTTGCTGATGGTGGATATTCCAAAGGGTAGTTGGGTGATGCAATCTGACCACTATTTCCAGACAATATAATATCAGTAGCTGAAAAGTTGTGAAAAATTAGAGTCAGGGGCTTAGTTTCTGATTTTTTTATTTTGATATAAGACATCATTTAAAATGGGTCCTTTAATAATCTTTGATTTTTAAAATTATATCTCATTTGCGTCATTCAAAAAAAAAGGGGGGGGGTTGGGGGGAGACATAACAATAGCATATTTTTTTTTAAAAACTTTACTTTTAATAGAGTGAAATTAAAAATAATTATTAAAAAATATTAGCTAAATTAATTTTAAAGATTTTAAGTATCTGTCCTGGGCAGACTAAAGCCTATCTAGCCAGGTGATAACACTTACAAGCACTCCACTCGGCTGTAAATCCTCTGGATGTGTCCATTTCATTTGTTCTGAACTTGATCCAAGCTCCAAAAAAGTTGGTCAAGTTTGAAGGCCTATCTTGTCCAGCCCACCTACCAACTAACTGTCCATTAACATCTGGTGTTCGTATTTCTAAATAGTCATCATTCAGTCCTCCAGTCAACTCAAATATGCTGTATTTTGTATGACAAATAATTACCATATATATTTTTTAAAAAATCATTAAAGAATTTCCAGAAATATCCATTATGACTACTTCCTATCCGATATGTCATCTTGATTGATTTTTTTCCAAATTGACGTGAAAGATTAAACAACCCCTAAAAACAAAGCTTTTGACTATAAATCCCTTATGTATGAGACATGACTAATGATCATAAATGTGGAAGAAAATCAGAAGCCCCGAGCCTAGTGCTCTTCAATGGTCTTCCTGGAAGATCCCCCCAGCTAGCTGGCCCCCTCCCCCAGCTGGGAAAAAACCCCATGAGTGGTCGCTTCTGAAGCGGTCGCCTGGGCATCCAGGACAGAATGTCGAAGATGCCTCCCACTAAGTTTGACCTCACAAGGAGGGGTGGAATTTCCCTACTACGACCCGCTACCACATTGGCGCCACCCCGGCAAAGCACACGAGTCTCAATGGTTAGGACCGCCGCTAAGCAGGGGATCATCAATGACCTACCTAGGGTGCAACCCCCACTGGAAGGTTTCCTCAGAGCTGGCGTCCGCTGCGTTCTTTGCGGTTCCTTTTGCTAATCCGTACTGGCGCTCCTGGCCCTAAACTGGAACCGCTCAATGGCGTTGCTAGTAAAATGAGGGGGACGAAACGGTTGCTTCGGAGTAACCCGACCTTCAACGGGTACTTTGGTTTTCATCATGGACAATGCATCTAAAATGCCTTGTCTAAGATCCGTATAGCGACAATAATCATATGTGACTAGCACCTAACACATGAGACATAACTAAAAGTATTGATTATGTTCAATATAATACACACCGCGCAACAGCATAGCATAAACATTTAAAGATCGGGAAAATATTATAAAAGTATGTTCAATATAATCCGCACCGCGCGACAGGAAAATATTTTAAAAGTATGTTCAATTTAATACGCATCACGTGACAGACTAGCACAAATATTTACATGCTAATTAGAGATACATATAGATAAACTAAAAATTTATTAATTTAATTACAGTAAATTTGATCAATCTGAAATTGATCAAATGCATTGTTAGGTGCCAAAAGTCCTTGTGCAAAATTTCAGCTTAATGGGAAGTGGGTCATTTTTTACTTATGTTTTTCTGCGGGACCATGAAAAGACAGTGAAGTTAAAATAAGGGATTTAAAAAGAGTGACTTATTCCAGGTTTTAGCAAACAGATTTAGATACACTGAAAATGTTAAACATTTTTAACCCCATCCCAAAATTCCATAAAATGACTAGGATTTTAAAAACACAAAAAATACAAAATTATGTTTTGGCAAAAATATTACTACAGTAGAACCCACTTAGCTCGAGCCCGGTTAACTCTAACTCGCCAGCCCTATTACGTCGACGTTTTTTATTGGAACCGTCAAATTCTCTCATTGTCTTAGCATTTTCTCATCGGTTAATTCGATTCTGTTAAGTTGCCGAACCCTAATACCTCGAGCACAAAAGAGGGCCAAATTTGCCACTTAACGTTCGTTATCTTGATCCCAATAACCAATCGCCAGCTTTTGAAAATGTTATTGATGCCACTTCACCATCTCACTACCGTATTTTCGCGGGTTCAAATGCAATATTACTAACAGCCAGCCAATGACGCGAGCGAAAACATGCATTGTCCCCATATAGGCCGTGCTGGGCGTGTGTAGAAGAACTGGGTCAGGCTGCGTGTGTCCCGAATGAAGACGCGCAGAGGGAAGCGGGGGGCTTGTTTTGTATGACATCACGGGCAAAAAGCAACTAAGACAGAGTGTATCAATGATAAAATTTTCGCCTCGCACAGTCTGATGGTGACTTCAAAGAACATAAGACATCACAGCCCGTTTGTTTTCAGCTCTCTTGCGCTGAATAGTAACACTCCTGGCTAGGGTTACAAGCTCCCACAACCTCGAACCCGGGAGATTATAGAATTGCAAACATAAAGATTTAAACAAAACAATTATTTTAACATATTACGATTTATATCTCCTGGGTCATAGTTAACCGGGAGACTGGTCAAGAAAGCCGATTCCGTGCGACTCCCGGCAAAACGGGTGAGTTGGCAACCCTACTCCTCGCGGCCTTGAACGTTGTTCACATTGTAACATCGCCGCACTGTGTGTTAGTTATCGTCAACAAAGAGAGATTTAAAAAAATAATTTTAAAAAATCGTTCATTAGCTGTACGCATTTTTTAAAGCAAATATCAGTTTTGATATTAATGTGGTAATCTTACGTCAAATGTTTTTAACTTGAAGGAAAAATGTCACTAAAAGACCAAACTCAAATTTGAGGACCAATTTTTTGTCCGGTATCTTTGCTACGCCTTTCAAATGACTCTCGTAATATAAATAGTAACAATAACAGTCGCGGCCTTGACTTTGACCGTTGTTCATATCATACGCGCACTGTACAGCTCTCGTACAGAGCCTCGACAACTAAGCAAAGTAAAAAAAAATTTAAAAAACTTTTCACAGCCGTAGACAAACTAAACTAGTAATGATAGCATGTATATTATTTATAGACCGGAATATTAAGAAAACGCTTTGATGTCACGGTCGCTTGCGTATTGGTTCTGGTATTCTGCGTAACACAACAAAATATTAACTCCGCGTAATAGGCTTATACCGAAGTTACAGCTAACGGGTTGACAAACCTTATCATAAAGAAATTTCAAGCACATGTTATTTTTTGCAGCCATATTGGTTTTCGTTTAACTCGATCATCGGTTAGTTCGACGCCTTTTGGCATACCCCTAGGCCATCGCCATAACCCGGTTCTACTGTATGTATAAAAATTCTTTAAAAATAGTTAAAATGAGCACGTCAATTGACAACTTTAATTGTGTGACAGTAGAACCCACTTAACTCGACCATGGTTAACTCGCCAACCCTATTGAGTAGACTTTTTTTATTGGAACCGCCCAAGTCTCTCTTTGTCTCAGTATTTTCTCATCGGTTATGTCCATTCTTTTAAGTCGCTGAACCCTAATATCTCGAGCACAAAAGAGGGCTAAATGTGCAACTTAACGTTGTTTATCTCGATCCCCGTCTGTTCGCCTAGCGACGCACTCTCGCATGTTTAGTTAAAAATAGCATCAAGATCTCGCTTTCCATGAGACTTCCGGCTAGTGTGTGATTCTACGAGATTTCAATAAAAATTACCGGATGTTTTTATCTTGTTTCGCTTTGATCTGTGTGTGAATTAGTTTGACGCGTCTCTATCGAGTATGTATTCACCCGAGGTGCTCGAAAATCGCGATATCGGTCATTAATCGTTATTATTTCGTAATGCATGTTTTATATTATTATTAAACTTAATTCATTTCCTAATGCATTAATCATTTTATTTTTTTAAGATAAACGAATATCTTTAGAAAAGAAAATAAAGGTTCGCATCGAGAATCGACGGTGGTTTGATTTTATATTGGTAAATTTCTGCTGTTAGTTGGTGCACATATGCCTTTTGTTGTTAGCAAACATGTATGTAGATTTTTATAGCATGCTGATTGCTTCATCAAACAAAAAACGGCAACGCTGTTGTGTAAAAAAACAACTCCAAAAACATGTACATTTACATTCTCATTTATTAACGCTAGTGATGGGACGAAACCAAAATTATAGGGTGCTTACTGTAAACAAGGCTCCCCAGATTTTAGGATATATAATATAACAGACTAAAGACTGTTTACCCACCCCCACTCTCCAGCTTCCACACCATTGTTGTTGCTGGTTAGTCTGATTAGCATCAAGTTACCAAAGGAATTCTGAGTCAACTGTAAGCTGAGGGGACGGACCCAAGGAAGATGGTTTGTAAGAGAATGGTTTGGGGACAATGAGGGGATGTGTAGGTTACACGGGGCTGGTTATTTATTAGTGTAGCTTATAAGGAAATTCACGCAAGTGCCCTCCAAGGCACAGTATTGCTCAATCTGGGAATCTTTGCTGTGAATGATGCTAACTAAGCAGAAAATGTGTAACAACACATCAAGCCCCATTAAAAAAAACAACCTAATGTTAACTGGGAGCGCGCAAGAGAAGTGACACGATGTCACCAACGGACCCGCCGTGGCGTGGCTGGGCAGGTGTAGCTGAATTTGTTATGCACTAGGGAAAAAAAACAGCGCTAACGCAACAAAGGGTTACATTTAAACTGTCCTTAAAACCGAACGGTCTTAACAACCTTAGGAAAGAGTGAAGAAATTTTAGGGTCCCGATATTCCAATACAATTCAGATTAATCGTCCCATCACTAATTAACGCACATCATGTACATAAAGAAATTTCAAGCACATATTAATATTTTGCCGCCATATTGGTTTTCGTTTAACTCGATCATCGGTTAGCTCGACGTCCTTTGGCAAACTCTTAGGTCATCGACTTAAACGGGTTCTACTGTAATTCGTTACTAGCTGAAAATTTCTTGTAACTTTTCAGAAGTGTTTTTGTTTGATGATTGGTATGGTGAATATTGAATGTATGGCTACATCTCAAGCTTACAATGTATGAAGTATAAGACACATATAGCGGGGAGACTTCATTTATTTTAAATGTTACTCACGGGAATGATAACTGTAATGCATTTCCTGGAGAGGTATTTATTTGCCAAACACATTCTATATCATCAGGATAGTTATCAGGATACAAAGGGCTGATAAATCTCCCGGTCAGTGAATTGGTGTTACCACCGCAAGCTAAGAGATCAGAAAGAATCTTAATGACATTGGCTTCTTTTGATAAAAATGAGTGTTGCTTTTAGTTGTTAGTGACATTTTTTAATTAAAAATTTAGAACTATAACTGTACTGCATATCACTAGCAAGCACTATAAATATCCGTAGAAGAAGATATTCAATCTCCATGAATAATCAGTCAATATATACATATGAAAGAATATAGCAATATGATTTTCACTTTTATGGTTAATACTTGCTCTTCATGTAAATGAAGCGATTTTTTATACAATAATATTATCATTAAATAAAAGAAAGTTTTTAAATATCATTCTCTCAGGGACAAACACAATTTGTGGTTTCAAATTCATTTAAAAATTAATATTTAAATGTCTATTGTTAATATGAATGAAAAAAATGTACCTATCAAAAGACAAACTCTATCTGGATTCATAATTATGTTTTGATTTCTTAGGATTTCTATTTAATTTTAGAATAAATAGATTGCAGATGGAATAAATTTTAATCCTTAAATCCTTAACCAATTTATATGGTTCCTTATTGTGTAAGTTTTGTTCTCCATCTTTATTTTCAATTGATAAATACCTTTAATATTTCTAATACTGCATCCTCTTATCTATCTTATCTTATCTTATTTACAGACGCTCCTTCTATGCAGAAGATAATTGCGTCCACAGACCATGACAGATGATCTGATGGCAAGTGATGCAGCGTTCACATACCACGGCTTTGTAGGTGCCACACATTACCCAGCCGCCTAACTAGTGTTAGGTACCCATTCGGAGCTTGGTGACTCAGGGATGCCCTAAGCCGGGAACAAATCCTTGCCTTCACCTGGATTCGAACCCGTGACCATCGGTACACCAGTCGAGCGCGCTGCCACTCGACCACCGCGTCTATATCATACAATCTTATTCAGAAGATTGTTCCCGGTTGTAGGTTAAATTAATTTTGTGCGTATTTAAATTAAAACAATCCCCATATTACATTGCAATTTTCACCTTGCAATGACAACTTCAGTACTTTTAGTATTTTTAGATAAGTGTACGGCGCAATAATCTTCTGTATAGAAGGAGCGTCTGTAACAGATAAGATATTGTATCAAAATATGTAATTTTGTTTAGAATAGTAAGTAAATTAATGACCGCTAATTACTTGGCATTAGATTTTAAAATATTTATATCAACGGTTTTAAGTTTCACTTGCTATAATTATTATTTATAAAACTTATTTCCATTAAATTTCATTCTTTCTTTCTTCTATATTCCATAAAGAGGAACTGCATAGCTCATCACTGAGGGTAATGCAAAATGCTAATCTATCGCTACTTCTCCAACCAAAATCCTCCTTTAAAGTACTCCTTTACACATTTAATTACATAAATAATCTGTAAAACATTGTCAACTTACAGCTATGAGCTGATGAATAAACTGCTCGGAAACCCTTGCCCCTTGCAAAACGGCCTGATTTAAAAGACACTCGCAAAGATGAACCACGTGAAGTTATAGATGCTGGTAGGGACGAGCCACAAAATCTATTTTCTAGTTCACCATCAGCTACTTCTAAAGCATCTATGCCATCAGTGACAGTTACCCAGGCTGCACTACAGTTCATGTAGTCACCAATGTCCATAGATGTGAAATGTAAGTTCACTCGCTGAGCTGAAAGGAAGATTTTTTAACAAGTTAATTAATTTAATATCTTTGCTGACTGGACAATAAAATAGCAAATTGTAGACCGTATTAACAACCATTAAAAAATTAATCGTCTTAAGGAGCCTATGCCAAGTTTTGAAAAGAAATTGAAAAATGGTAAGTTGTATAGATCGAGCTAAACTGAAATGTTTCCAAAAAGTATCAGTTTTCTAAGAAAGAAGATATTCAGATTACATGTAATAATCTAAATAAATGTCAGTGTATAAGAAATCCTTAATTAAGCTGGTAGCATTTTTAATAAAACTTCTACACAAGTTGAAGTAATATGAAATTTTTAACGCCCTCCTAGTACAAAGGGAAAAAATTCATTAAAAATAATTTCTTTATTAAGAGTCAATAAGGTACTTACTGTTGCTACTAGAGGAGATAATCCATACACATTCAGAATTATGTTCAATTTGATTGGGGTAAAGGGGAGATGTTATTTCACCATCAACATCAGCATTCAAATTACCTCCGCAGGCTAAAAAGTTTATATTTAAAATTGGAAAGTGCTTATAATAAAGTAAATCTGAGTTAAAACAGAAAAAATTCTAAAATATATGAACGTAATGCATTTTTGACATTTTTTAAGTAATTTAAAATTGAGAAAAGATCCTGTTCACTAGATCAGGCAATTTTTTACAAACAAGCTCTACTTTAGAGTCACTTCATTTATATCAAACCAACCTGATCTATATTCAGCCTTGAACCCTTGATGATTTTGTGAATAATCCGAAACCATTTTAATGAACATTTGATTTCCAAGTGATCTGACTGCTGGTGGGATTTGGACGTCGCAGTTTCGTCTTAATAGTGCACCATCTGTGCTGTTCCCATCATACACCTTTTCAAAGGAATACATTTTATGCAAAATTAGGTAGGGTAAATAGAATGGCTGTAAATCTTTGAAGTAAAAAAGTATGTATGGACCTGAGAAATAAAATTAAAATGGGAACATGAAAAAAAGATTTACTACTGATGATATTTTTTTATTGAAAAGCATGCTAAACCGTTATTTTTTAAGGGCACACGTTAACTATAACCATTTTTATTATTAGAACAATTTTTTAAAACAGACTAAAAAATAATTCATCTTAAATTTAAAAAAATTTAAGTTGTTTTTTTTTAACTTTAATAAGTCTTTTTTTTAAATTGCATTTAGAAAAATCTTAAAGTCATTGAATTTTTAACTATTTATTTTTTTAGATAAAAATATGATTTTAAAATTTTTTAAAATCCTATTACTTTAACACCAGAAATCATATTTTTTAATTTAAAAATTCTATTTATTAAACATTTCCCACTGGTTTATGGATAATTCCTAGCACCCTAATCTAACACACTTTAAAATATTTATTGTACTTTCAGCTAAGGTAGATATGTGCATTGCAATATAACTGTAGAATCCTAATGAATTTACAAATCATTCAAACTGATATTTTTGTATTGCTCAGTTCAGATACGAAACATTAAAATTCATTTAATAACAAAACTGTTATCTGCTTGCATGAGAACTCCCTATCCTTTCTTTTATGATGTGTGAAATTAATTTAACAAATATATTTATATAATTAGTATAGACTTTATTATAAATATTTATTTGTTTGTTAATCTTGCAGAAAAAAGCATATATTATAAAAAGAGTTTAGATCTAGAGATTAAAAGTTAAAGATTATAAATTGTATTGGGTTTCCATGAAGATGTGACCATTAAGCAGGTTTAAGTTCCGCTAATGATACAGAAGCTCAACAATATATCCACACCATTTAAGCACATCGGAAGTTGGAGAACTACATCGAGCGTTTGTTCTTAAAAAGTAAGGCGAAACTTCACATTTCGTACAGCATGGGTTACCTCAGTATAGTTCAGATTTATTTAATTCAATGGCTTGAACACCACTAACTCTTACAGCATCTAAAAGATCCTGATATCAATAACTTAGACCTAAATAAACCACTGGCAAGGTATGTACAAATGAAACAAGTTAAAGAGCAACATCAATCAAATAAAACCCTAAAATTGGCTACCAAAGTCCAAAATAATACTAATAATCAGCATCTTAATAAAATGCTAAGTATAAAGTATATAAAATATAGTTACAGAAAAAACAGACTTTATTGGAATTTTAGCTTTGAAGGCAACAGAACAACAGTCTAATGCAGTTCTCAGACATAAGGGGGAAAAAACTTTACTTTTTCTATTTGCAAAAAACATATACAAATTCTCCTCCTAACAGTTTGGAGATCTGGTGTTAAATTGTTTGCGTAGAACCAGGAAAACCATTACTAGCATTATTTAAAACTCCAATAAAAATGTAAGACTAGACATAAACCATGGATAAGCTTGTGACACAATAATTTTCTTTAGAAATACCATCTGTAATATGTAAGATAAAAGTATAAGCACGCTTTCTAATAAACTGATGTTTAGATATACATGTAATGGTAAAGTAAATATTTATTTTTTGTTATCTTTGATTACCAGGTTACTATTCCACAATTGCCATCATTGAGTAAGGAACCTCGTTTGTTAATTACAGGGGGTGACTGTAACTTTTGCATTGTGACGTTATTTGGATGGTAACAATACAGTGGACAAAATTGTGTCTTTATTTCTTTGCTATATTTATTTAATCTCTCTCTCTCTATCTTTCTCTGAACTTCGTCTCTCTCTTTTATCTATCACCCCAGTTTACTAAATGTTGAGATCTCATTTTAAATAATGTATGCTACATGTATTTTCATATTTTTTCCTCTGCAGAAAACATAACGGTATTACGTACGAAACACTTAACCTTATGAAAATAATACGTTGTGTACAAACTTTGCATGAATTAATACTAAATAAACACTTACATTTAGTGTAACTGTACACTAAACATCACATAACACTTAAACTGATGCATTTAATAAAAAAAACAAGAGTCGTAAACTTATTATACTTGTTAAATTCTTGTAAACATCACTCAGAAATATAATTGTATGCCTTTTGCCAATTTACCATTAGGCTACAATAAATTTTACTGATTGTTATATAAAATTAATGAATTTAATTTACATTTAAGAGGTACTTACATCTACATAGTCATATCTGCAGTTGTGCCCTTCGAGGCCAAAATTCAAGAATGTCAAAGCCACAACATGAGATGGTTCCACAGTGATGAGCCACTCACATACAGAGTTGTGGTCATAAGGTTCTGGAAAGTTCTTGGAAGAAATAAAGCCATGTCTTGCAGAGTATTTACCACCACAGCCTAAAAATATAAATTGTACATACTGAACATGTATTAACATTCATTTGTTAATTCCCTAAATAATAAAGCTTTGGCTCTAATCTGAATTTAAGTTAACAATGTTTTTTTTTAAATAAAAAATCCTACAAATGGAAAGGAATCATAAAAATAAGCCCACCGTTTGGTGTTGCGTTGTATGTTGCATTAAAGCCCGTCCCATGAACTGAAATATCACTTTCAAAGTAAATAAACATGGTATTGCCAGATGCTGTCACTACTTGGGGTCTACTTTGTCTGTGACAAATTTTGCTTAATAGGAAACCTTCCCTGTCACTTCCAGCATGGACCTTTCAAAAAAAAATTAAAAAATCAGACTTTACCGATCATTAGCAAAGTAACAAATAATAAAAACATATTTTTTAGAAAAATTGAATTACTTTTTTTTCGTCCTATGTAATTTTTTACACACATTTTGAAAGCTACTTTATTATATCATGAATAAATATTTGTTTGGTATAATAGATTGGTTAGGGAAGTCTTTGCTTTTGACACACATTTAGAAAGGAAACAAGGTCAAAAAAAGCTTGAAATTGATTAATCAATTCTTTTTTAAAATAATACTTAAAGGCAGAGTGATAAATTTAGTGCAATGCATCAAAAGCTACCTCGAGAACATCATAAGTGCAATTGCTGGAAGTTTCAAGATCAAAGGTATGGAGTGTCAACTCCACAGACATGCCAAGTTCCACTTCAATTTCCCAGGTGCAGATGACTTGGTGAGGGTAATGACTTGGATAACCTGGACTAGTAAAACCTCCTGTGGGTGTAGTAAGCTTTCCACCACATCCTGCTCACAACAATTTATCATTCATTTATTCTCCTTCTATATTCTTCTTCTTATAAATTGGTATAAATAAACATTTTTTTAAAAGTGATTAGGAATAAACTGCTTATAAGATGTCATAAAATTCCCAAATGCATAAAAATCAATACAATATTAAGAGTCACAGAGTGTGATAGAAAAAACAAAAGGTGAAAAATTATAGAGAATTATTTGAGAAAGTATTGAAACTCCTGAAATTAAAATATTTATTCAATTGCCTCACTTGGAATTTTTTAATTTTCTACAAGAGAACTGCATGGGTACTGCCCTTTTATATTTAAAATCTTGCACTTTTCATTACTATAGACTTCAGTTAAACACAATTCAATGCAACTTAATTAAAAATCGTTTTTCAGGAGCAAAGAATTTAACATCCTCATTGTGCTCATTTCAGTATCTTATCTTATCTGTTTACAGACGCTCCTTCTATACAGAAGATTATTGCGTCCTACGCTTATCTATGGTTTGTGTTTAGTCCTGCATTTTTATCAGAGATTTAAATGTTGATAAAGTGTTGGATTTCCTGGATTCTTCAGGCAACCCATTCCACGCCCGAATTCCGGACGGGAAGAAGGAAAACTTGTATGTGTTTGTTCTTGCATACGGAATAAGAAAGGTGTTTTTATCCTTATGTCTATCTGAGTAGCAGTCTCTCATTAATTTATATTGTCTCTAGAATCATATTCAGAGTTAAGATTAAAGGATTAATATTTCTATGTAGCTGAAAATTGTTGAATCTAAGTAATGGAATTACCATCTTTGATCCATTCCAGTCTAAATCCAGTAAAGGATTCAGAGCTATCAGTTATTAAATTGATTTTCAGTAGATTGTTTGATGAACGAAATGGTTGAGGAACGCCCGGGCCACACAAGAGACTTGTATTAGAACCATCAGTTATCTGCAAATAAAAATAGTTTAATAAGTGTCATTAACACATACTTTCTTTTCTCATACTCATAGAATTATATAATCATTTTGAACGCAAGACTAGCGTGGGGGGGGGATGGTCAAGAAAATTTATATAATGGATCATTATCCTTTTATCTGAAATAAATTTATTTTTAATATTTATAAAGGTTAACATTTGCTTGTTTTTTTTGTTACTAAAAAGAATTATTCTTTTGTGGTATTAGACATTCTGTTATTGGTTTCGCCTCAACACAAAATTATGGGATGTGGGGACTTGCAACTCCAAGAATCAGACAGATCCATCTAGATATCAACAAACTATAGACACGTGTTCTAGGCAGTGTGCTATTAAATGCCACATCAATGAAACATGGTTTCACATTGAAGTTTTCCTCTCAAAACGACAAAAGCTTAAGATTATAGCAATTTCTTTGAGGGAGAAGGATAAGAAACAATGGCTCAAGTGGATTCTAAATTATTTATAGTAAATGTGTAGTTATCAAAATAACTGTAAATTCTTAAAACATACTTCTTAAATTTTTAACTAATACTAGTGTTTCAAAATTTTGCCTTAAATAGATTATCTACATATTTTTTACTGGAATTTAAATATTTAATAATTTATTTATTCAACCTTTTCTATAACATGAACTGTCACCAATTAATAAAGAATTTGCTTGATTTTTTATTGAAGCTTTAACTTGCTTAAGTTAACACAAAATGCCTCAAATCACTATAAAACTTACATTTAAAAAATAAAATAGAGACTCTGAAATGTTTAAAGTTTTGTTTTATGTAAAAAAACAATTTTTATTTAAGATTGTTTTGATGAGGCTGATTTTAAATTTTCTTACAGAGAACTCCATACCTGTGCTATTTTGTTGAACACCACTTGTTTGTTTTTTTTAAACAACTTTAAACACTTTATTAAATGCCACTGTACACATCAATGTATAGAAGATATATCACAAACCACTATTTAGATTTTTGATTTTTCATTTGTTAAATTTTGAGAATTCCATATGTAGCCGAGTGGTGGCTAAGTTAAATTAAAAACAATGAAGTTCAATTCACTCGGTAGGATATCAAACAGTTTATTCCAGCATTACAATAAGAATGGGCCATGAACAAGTTAGCACATCAGTCATCGCTCCATGCGCCACCTCAACACTATTTTTAAATCCCTTATATTAACTTCGCGGCCGTCTCTGTCTTGGGCTCGGCGGGCGGGCGGGCGGAAAAACAGAAGTCAAAAATGACCCACTTCCCATGATCCGATCGAACTGAAATTTGGCACACGGACCCGTCTGACCTAACAATGTATCTTATCAAAATTTCAGATCGATCGAACGTACCGTAATTAAATTAATGCATTTTTAGTTTATCCTTATATGAGGTATGTAATTCAAAATTCACTGTTTGTTATTGTTTTTTTTCTGCCAGTTTCACGTGAGTTTGAGTTGACGCCGACCGTCGTGTTGACACCGACCGTCGTGCCGACACCCCCTCACATCCCACCCCCATTTATTAAAGACAAGGGACATCACTCGGTGTCAGTCTGTAAATGTTTGAAAATAATCAATACTGTTAGTTATGTCTCATATATAAGGGATTTATAGTCAAAAACTTTGTTTTTACGGGTTTGTTTTATTCGCACACTCTCCTCTCACACAGACCAGGGGCAGTGTGTCACTCGCCCACCGGTGTGTCCCTGCTAATCACGTGACTGACCCCCCGTGCATTAAAACACCGGTAGTTGGTCAGTCACTCTGGGTGAACTCCAGTCGCCTCGAGGGCTGGAGTAAATCTGCACTGACCCGTGAAGGTCACTACATCAGACTGCTGAGGTCAACTCTAGCAGACGGCTACAGTTACCCCAGGCCCCTGAATGCCAGCGCCCTCGCTGGTCAAAATATTGTTTTGCCGAAGCAAACAAAGAAAAGCATATCACCCATAATGACAATCATGAGAATGAAGTATATGGTGGCAGTCTGTAATGAATGATTTGACAGATGAGATGGATGTGTATTTAGTCATTCAATCAAGCTTTCTTTTGAACGCTATCAGAAATTACACAGTGCACATTTACACGTGTAAATGGGAGCAAATTTGAGATTTGAAATCTATTGGGAAATTCCCGCGTAGGTTCGAACCCTGCCGACGACGCCAAACTGTAGCCGAGTGGTGGCTAAGTTAAATTAAAAACAATGAAGTTCAATTCACTCGGTAGGATATCAAACAGTTTATTCCAGCATTACAATAAGAATGGGCCATGAACAAGTTAGCACATCAGTCATCGCTCCATGCGCCACCTCAACACTATTTTTCGCACACTCTCCTCTCACACAGACCAGGGGCAGTGTGTCACTCGCCCACCGGTGTGTCCCTGCTAATCACGTGACTGACCCCCCGTGCATTAAAACACCGGTAGTTGGTCAGTCACTCTGGGTGAACTCCAGTCGCCTCGAGGGCTGGAGTAAATCTGCACTGACCCGTGAAGGTCATTACAGCAGACTGCTGAGGTCAACTCTAGCAGACGGCTACACATATAAAAAAAACGTGAAAGAATTTTCTTCAAACCTTGAGATAATCATACGGACAATTTGGATGATATTCCAATATAAATGCAGCAAATGATACATTTATATTATTGCCTAGAGGTACTTCAATGGTCCATGTGCAGTTTTGGCTATGTGGGTAATTATTAGGAAAATTGGAACTTTCAATGACACCATATTGACCAGTGATTTTGGTGTTACAATCTGAAAGAAATATCCACACAAAAATTTTAATTTAGGGATTTAAAAAATGTCAAAATGTTATTAATAATTTACAGATTAAACATAAATTCATCTTAATAATAAAAGCATGTTAGGCTTTTTTAACGTTTTCTTGTGTTAAAGTACAAAATTGATAATCTTATCTTATACATTACAGAGGCTCCCTATATAAAGAAGGAGATTCTTGTGTTTTATGCTTATCTATGATTTATGTCTAAACTTGCATTTTTATTACACTTTTGAATGTTTGTAGTGTATTTAATTTCCTGGCTTGTCAGGCAACCCATTCTACACCTTTGAATTCCAGACAGGATGAAGGAGTATTTGTGTTTGTACTTGCTAATTGAACAAGAAAAGTGTGTATATATATATATATATATATATATATATATATATATATATATATATATATATATATATATATATATATATATATATATATATATCTAAGTATTGTATTACATTGTTGTTGCATTGTATTTCAGTTAGAATTTAATAAATTTATTTGTTGCAATTACATTGCTCTTTGTTCTTCTATCCTCTAGTTATTGTAGGCTTAGTATTCTAAACAAAATAGCAACTCTTGTCAGTCGTGTATTTTTGCAAAATGAATCTTGCAGCACTCCAATGAATAATTGAGTCTCTAAGTTCTCTCTTTTGTTACGGCTATTTATATTTTGTAGTTTTCAGATATTCAAGATTTAAGTATAAAACTGTACAGATTTATCATTAATTTACTAAATACTTTAGAATTTTTCAGTGTCAGACTTTTTCTTTCCATTAAGCCTCATTCAGAACCTCCTATTTTTGACCCTCTGTCAGACAGATGTAATGGCTATAAAAGTTTCTTCCCTTGAGGTCTTCGTATTCTAATATAGGTGAGATCAATGTTAGGCAGAATTTTAGTTTTTATGTTAATTTTTAAATTTCTAAAAGTTTTTTTTATATACCCCAAAGTTTTGTTGGATTTCTTAAATTCTTTCATTAATTGGACAATTTTTTAATATTTATAACTACTCCCTATTACTTTGCCTCTTTGGGTTGGATTGGCTTTTACAATAAATGAATGTGTTAGAAAATATTTGTTTCTATATTCCTTGACACTCTGGACAGTAAGTACTTTTCCGGATGGAAAGACATACCCAAGTCTTTTTCTGACTTAATTAATCTATAAATTACATCAACATCAGCAAATAACCTAACATTACCAGATTGAGACACCCTTGTCACCTGGGGCTGAAAATATTTATGCAATATATGTGTTGAGAATGTTAGTTGTATTATGATCTTAGATTTTATTTTAGGTCTTTTAGTAAGACGACTCACGTGGACTAAAAGTTTTTATTGTTGTCATAAGAAATTACAATTTAGTACATAATCAATATGGAGATTTCTGCTAAGTTCCATTAAATTTTTAATTTTAAATTTAGTGTTATGTGGTCTGTATAAACTGTCTACAACAAGTGATGTTAAATTATAGGTACTCATTTTACAAAAAAAACTGACCTTATTAGTAGAACCCACTTAACTCGAGCCCGGTTACCTCACCAACCCTATTAAGTCGACGTTTTTTATTGGAAATGCCAAAATTCTCTCCTTGTCTTTGCATTTTCTCATCCGTTAATTCGATTCTTTTAATTCGCCGAATCCTAATACCTCGAGCACAAAAGAGGGCCAAATTTGCAACTTAACGTTGGTTAGCTCGATACCCGTCTGTTTGCCTAGCGACGCACTCTCGCATTTTTAGTTAAAAATGGCATTGAAATCTGGCTTTCCTAGAGACTTCCGGCTATTGAGTGATTTTACGAGATTTCAGTAAAAATTACCGGATGTTTTTATCTTGTTTCACTTTTATCCGTGTGTGAATTAGTTTGACGAGTCTCTTTCGAGTATGCATTCACCCAAGGTGCTCGAAAATCGGGTTTTAGGTCTTTAATCGTCATTATTTTGCAGTACATGTTATATTATTATTAAACTTAATTCATTTCCTGATGCATTAATCATTTTTTTTAAAAAAGATAAACGTATATCTTTAGAAAAGAAAATAAAGGTTTGTATAGAGAATCGATGGTGGTTTTTATTTTATATTGGTAAATTTCTGCTGTTAGTTGGTGCACATATGCCTTTTTGTTGTTAGCAAACATGTATGTACATTTTTATAGCATGCCGATCGCTTCATCAAACAAATAACGGCAACGCTGTTGTGTAAAAAAAAACCTCTAAAAGCATGTGCATGTACATTCTCATTTATTAACGCTAGTGATGGGACGATACGAAAAATCATAGGGTGCTTACTGTAAACAAGGCTCCCCAGATTTTATAATATAACAGACTACAGACAGTTTACCCACCCCCACTCTCAATCTCCCACACCATTGTTGTTGTTGGTTAGTCCGATTAGCATCAAGTTACCAAAGGAATTCTGAGTCCATTGTAAGATGAGGGGACGGACCCAAGGAAGATGGTTTGGAAGAGAATGGTTCGGGGACAATGAGTGGATGTGTAGGTTACACGAGGCGGGTTATTTATTAGTGTAGCTTGTAAGGAAAGTCACGCAAGTGCCCTCCAAGGCACAGTATTGCTCAATCTGGGAATCACTGCTGCGAAAGATACTAATTCAGTGTAACAAACCCCACTTAAAAAACACTTTGCTGGGAGCACGCAAGAGAGATGACACGATGTCACCAGTGGACACGACGTGGCGAAGCGGGGCAGGCGTAGCTGAATTTGTTATGTACTAGGGAAAAATACAGCGCTAACACAACAAAGGGTTATATTTAAACTGTCCTTAAATACGAACGGTCTTAACAACTTTAGGAAAGAGTGAAGAAAAATTAGGGTCCTGATATTCCGATATGATTCTGGTTAATTGTCCCATCACTAATTAACACACATCATGTACATAAAGAAATTTCAAGCACATGTTAATATTTTTCCACCATATTGGTTTTCATTTAACTCGATCATCGGTTAGCTCGAAGCATTTTGGCATACCTCTAGGCCGTCGACTTGACCGGGTTCTACTGTATTTGATTGTATTGTTATTTATTTTTATATAAAAGCAGATTTTACAACTAATATAAGTAGATAATTGCTAAATTTGCTAAATTTACCTTGCTAAATTTCGGAAGGTAGAGAGACCAGTGAACGACAAAATTGGAAACATCATACCAAGTGAGAAGCAACAGAGAGGGAGATTTTGCGGGACCAACAAGCTGGCTTTCACACCATCAGATCCTGCACTGACCAGATAGCGACACTGCGCATCATTCTAGAGCAGTCACTAGAGTGGAACTCGCCGCTCTATGTCAACTTTGTTGACTATGAAAAAGCCTTCGACAGCGTTGACAGGCAAACCCTGTGAAGATTGCTAAGACATTACGGGGTGCCACAGAAGATAACGGATATAATCAGAAACATGTACGAAGGAATAAATTGCCGAGTTATCCATTGCAAGCGGGTGACAGATGCTTCCCAAGTGAAGACTGGTGTGAGATAAGGTTGCTTGCTGTCACCATTCCTGTTCCTGTTAGCCATTGACTGGGCGATGAAAACATCTACAAAGCACTAAAGAAATGGTATCCAATTGACCTTGTGGGATCAACTGGATGATCTTGCCCTTCTTGCACATACCCAACAACAGATGCAGGAGAGAAAAAACATTGTCGCAGCCACTTCTGCTAGCATGGGTCTCAACATACAAAAAGGGAAGAGTAAAATCCTCAAGGTTAATGCCACCAGTACATCACCCATTATGCTTGAAGGAGAAGCCTTTGAGGAGGTGGACAGTTGTGTTTACCTTGGCAGCATGGTAGATAAACAAGGTGGTACAGATGCTGACGTCAAAATAAGTATCGCTAAAGCAAAAGCAGCCTTCCAGCAACTCAAGAATGTTTGGGTCTCCAACAACTTAGGCAGCAAGTTAAAAGTATGGATTTTTAACGCTATGGTGAAACCTGTGCTGCTTCATGGAGCCGAGACATGGAGAATAACGGCCGTAAACTGACCAGAATCCAGTCCTTCATCAACAATTGTCTTAGAAGGATTCTCAGAATTCACTGGCCAGACAAAATCAGCAACCGGGACCTGTGGCAGCGGACAAAACAGAAGTCCATTGAGGAAGAGATTCTCCAGAAGAGGTGGAGGTGGATTGGTCATACACTAAGAAAACCTGCTTCTAACACAACAAAGCAAGCCCTGAAATGGAACCCATAGGGTAAGTGGAAAAGAGGCCGTCCAAGAAACACTTGGCGCCAAGAATTGGAGGCAGACATCAAGAGAATTGGCCATGAATGGAAGATCATGGAGAAGCTGGCCCAGGATAGTGATGCCTGAGGTCTCTCGTAGGTGGCCTATGCCCTTGGAGGAATCGCAGACGCCGACGATGATCGGTGGATGCCCCTCATGGACGAGAAGGTTCAACATAAGTAGATAATTATCTAATATGTCTTTTCTATAAATTTCATAAAGCTTCAGAGCTATGAATATTTTAGTTTGGCCATTTCAGCTGCAATTCAGTAATTTTTTTCATTTTTTCTTTGTAGTTCTAAATCTGTAATTTTATTTTTGATTCTTTGGATATTTATAATTGGTCTTTTATGAATATGCTAATTATTAGGTTTTTAATTGTCTTTATAGGATCTTTTGTGATAGGTGTAACTTTTTACTTATTTTCGTTGGTTTTGTTTATGATAGTGCTTTGATAATGTAAAGACACTGTAGGAGTCAAAGGTTTTTAGGTCATTGGAATTAAAGAGACATGCACTGAATTGATGAAGCACAAAATACACTATGTGAAGTTGCATATTTAATAGCTAGTATTGTGTAGATTTGTGTATTCATATCCAGGCATTTTGTATGGTGCCATACATAACAGGTGTCAAATTAAATGGCCATTCTCCTTAGTGCATGTCTTGCGACAAGTTTTGCATTTAGATGTCACTGGATCTGGGTTTGCGTCAATGTTATCAGCCAAAAGTAATCATAAAAATAAATGTTATTGTCTTTATCTACAAATTCTGTGTTTTCATTGGTTGAGAGTAATTTTCTTCAGTGTGATAAAGGTAAATAGGTTGTCATATATTCATCTTGTAGTGGTACTACTGACATGTAAGCATTTTTAAACAGATCTTTTAAGTGTGTATTTCTCGATGCCTTTAAAGTATTGTGATTAACACTTTAGTATAATTAAGTCATTATTAAACTGCTTAAGCTGCAGTAACAATAGATAAAGTAAGTTAGATATTTCAAATTTAATCTTGTTGAGTACATGAAAAATTAAAAGGCATTTCCATTATGGAATTTAATAATTTTATAATTGTTTATATGATTAATATTACTAACTTAAAATTGCTTATTTAGGAACTATTCCTTGCTGCAAATGATATCTAAAAAGACATGTTGAAATATATTTGTTAATTCTTAGAAACTCACCTGTATAGTACTGTGCCCTAAAACCACGTCCAGCGAAATTATGGTCCGTTGAATATTTAATCCACATCTTGTTGGTATTTGAAGTAATAGGAAGTGGAAGATTTGTGCCACACAATTTACTTATCAATCTGCCTGTTTGACCCCCATCACGAAT
Organism: Ampullaceana balthica; assembly: GCA_944989445.1. Taxonomy (NCBI): domain Eukaryota; kingdom Metazoa; phylum Mollusca; class Gastropoda; family Lymnaeidae; genus Ampullaceana; species Ampullaceana balthica. Next base: position 835,702 of record CALYLW010000272.1, read on the forward strand.
CTACACAAGATATTTTTAAGCACTTTAAAAAAATTTCATCAAAGGAAAATGTCCACTTGTTTTATATCGTTTTTAGTACTAAAATGCTCTATTTCTTTTTAGTATTATATTTCCAAAATACCTGTTATTTTGATGGGGCACTTTTAAAAGAAATTAAAAAATTATATGATTTAATTTTGTTCTTGATAATAAAGAAAAGTTGTTGAGAAAAAAAATGTTGACCATTGTATTAACTAACTTCTACACTTTTCAATCTGATGACAATTCTTGTTCTGATAAAAGAAATCAGTCACGTTTAAATTAAAACAAACCTCTATGTAATCATGACATTGTCTATGGAAAGACTCAACATCTAAATCAATAAAAGTCAAGATGATTTTACTCCCTTGGGCCACAATAATTGTCCAGAAGCATTCAGAGTTGTGATTGTAGGGTCCTGGATAATTAGGTGACACAAAACCACCGGTAGGAGTGGTCAATAGTCCACCACATCCTAAAACAGAGACAAAAATTTTAGCTTGTAATAAGCAACCAGTTCAAATAGATTACAGGATTAGAACAGAAATTTGATAAGCTTGTCAGTGCTCAGGTTTTTAATTCCATCTAAACAACTCAATATTCAATATATGTAATTTTTTAAATAGGAGTTAAGCAAGGCTTTAAACCTTTTGAATATGAAGAGCCCAAAAGAACTTCTAATTTATGAAAACATTTATAATATATTTTAAATTGAAACTCCCAAATATTAATAAATGTGTTAAATTTTAAATACATACAATATGTAAATCTTAAATACTTTATGTATTAGAACAACTTAATTTTGAAAAAATAAAGATTTGTGTACAATAACAATTAGCCAATGATATAATGAGCTATAAAATTATTCTTTTCTTAGTAGACACCAATAAAAATATGTGCTTCATTATTTAATTTTTTTTAAAGTTTAATATGGTATTCAAATGTCTACCTGCACTATAAGGCTTATACAAAAGTTTTTTTCATTAGTGTACATTTCCAGTGTTCGACATTTTAGAAGGATCAGCATGTTATGTTAACTTCTAGTTTAAAAAAAAAGAAATAATAATTTTCATAATCTCAAGATACCTGTCGCCCCAGATGAGTATTCAAGACGAAATCCTCTCCTTTGAATCGAATGGTCAGATTTGAACTTGAGATATAATCTATTGCTGTGTGATATCAAAGGTTCAACCTCTGGCTGATTGCCACATGATTTATGTAAAACTGGAGATGACAAGTAACCACCATTCCTGTTAGACAATGAAAATGAAAAGAATGAAACTTTCTGAATGATTACACATTAGTTAAGCAAATACCCTGAAATAAAAAAAGGAAATCAAAAGAAATCATTACTGATTATTCTTCTAGGCAAAATAGACATTTAATAGGTATCTTTATCAAAATTTTCATTTTCTTTTCTTCCATGTCTTTTAAAGTTGAAATACTTCTCTTAAAAAAATTTTTTAAAATAAAATATCTTGCCCTTAATTAAGTAATAGCTAATAAATTATAGGTTCTCTGACCTAATATCTAAATAATCATGTGGGCAACGAGGAGAAGGTCCTTCAAGTTCAAAATCTGTTATGTTCACCAAGATTTGCCTGCCTTCTGGGACAGTTATTGTCCATTCACATTCTCGGTCATGTGGATAGAGCCCTGGATAGTTAGGAGATTTCACAACACCTTCTTCTCTCCTAAGATCCCCTCCACAGACTGGGGATGAAAACATGATTAGAACAATATGTGGCCGAGTGGTGGCTATATTGTTAGTTTGAAAAAGACTGACTGAACAGCTAACAAATCAAATAACTCAATGCAGTTAAATTGAGCACTATGGTTCGTATAATATTTATGTGAATATTTTCTAAGGTTGACACAGTAACTGACGTCTAAGTATTTAAACACAGGAAACACAGTGTACAATTCTATTACAGCCTATGCTCTACTTCTGTACCTAGCTAATTACTGTCCTAAGTCTCTTCTTAACCCTGGGGTGGTTGACTCCCTAACTAGGCGCTGGGTGACTCTCTAGCCAGGCGCTGGGTCACACTCCCTGTCTCCCACAGTCCTCCCCTTATATTGGTAGTCAGAGGAATGTGGTTGACATTTAAGATAATCCTATGGCTCAAGTCGTAAAAATTTGTTCCATTCATATTTTCCCCTAGTCACTATAAACTACTGTTGGCATTCCCCAGTTCCCTTGTCCCGTCTGACCGAACTTAAAATGTCACTCATTGACTCCTTCCCCTAGGTCCTAATAAGCTCCCGAAGACGTCTCCAGCCTCTGGTCACGATAGTCGATACTTAAAAGTGTGCTTTTATTCGGCGTTAACCCCGCATTCCAATGCTCTACCCTCCACTGACTCTGGGTGAGGGGGGTGCGTTGTGGTCTGAGAGAATTGTGGTGGACAAGGCCACAATTAAATGCTTATTTAAGAACCATTCCTTGCTGCAATTGAATTGAAGAATACAGCAAATTATATCCAGTTGTATTTAACTGTAAGCAAAAGAAAATAAATTATTTAAGTATTGAACACATTTATTCTGTAATACTCAACAATGCCTGCAGGATCATCACAAGATTTTTCTCTGATATAACCAAAAATGCCTGCAGAATGATCACAAGTTTTTTTTTCTCTGATATAACCAACAATGCCTGCAGGATGATCACAAGTTTTTTTCTCTGATATAACCAACAATGCCTGCAGGATGATCACAAGATTTTTCTCTGATATAACCAACAATGCCTACAGAGAGATCACAAGTTTTTTTTCTCTGATATAACCAACAATGCCTGCAGGATGATCACAATTTTGTTTTCTCTGATATAACCAACATTGCCTGCAGGGTAATCAAAAGTTTTTTTTCTTCTCTTATATAACCAACAATGCTTGCAAGATGATCACAAGGTTTTTTTCTCTGATATAACCAACAATGCCTGCAGGATGATCACAAGCTTTTTTTCTCTGATATAACAAACAATGCCTGCAGGATGATCACAAGATTTTTCTCTCATATAACCAACAATGCCTGCAGGATGATCACAAGTTTTTTTTCTCTGATATAACCAACAATGCCTGCAGGATGATCACAATTTTGTTTTCTCTGATATAACCAACATTGCCTGCAGGGTAATCATATGTTTTTTATCTTCTCTAATATAACCAACAATGCTTGCAAGATGATCACATTTTTTTTTCTCTCTGATATAACCAACAATGCCTGCAGGATGATCACAAGGTTTTTTTCTCTGATATAACCAACAATTCCTGCAGGATGATCACAAGATTTTTCTCTGATATAACCAACAATGCCTGCAGGATGATCAAAAGTTTTTTTCTCTGATATAACCAACAATGCCTGCAGGATGATCACAATTTTGTTTTCTCTGATATAACCAACATTGCCTGCAGGGTAATCATAAGTTTTTTTTCTTCTCTGATATAACCAGCAATGCTTGCAAGATGATCACAAGGTTTTTTTCTCTGATATAATCAACAATGCCTGCAGGATGATCACAAGTTTTTTTTCTCTGATATAACCAACAAGGCCTGCAGGATGATCACAAGATTTTTGTCTGATATAACCAACAATGCCTGCAGGATGATCACAAGTTTTTTTCTCTGATATAACCACCAATGCCTGCAGGATGATCACAATTTTGTTTTCTCTGATATAACCAACATTGCCTGCAGGGTAATCATAAGTTTTTTTTTCTTCTCTGATATAACCAACAATGCTTGCAAGATGATCACAAGTTTTTTTTCTCTGATATAACCAACAATGCCTGCAGGATGATCACAATTTTGTTTTCTCTGATATAACCAACATTGCCTGCAGGGTAATCATAAGTTTTTTTCTTCTCTGATATAACCAACAATGCTTGCAAGATGATCACAAGTTTTTTTTCTCTGATATAACCATTAATGCCTGCAGGATGATCACAAGTTTTTTCTCTGATATAACCAACAATGCCTGCAGGATGATCACAATTTTGTTTTCTCTGATATAACCAACATTGCCTGCAGGGTAATCATAAGTTTTTTTTCTTCTCTGATATAACCAATAATGCTTGCAAGATGATCACAAGGTTTTTTTTCCTCTGATATAACCAACAATGCCTGCAGGATGATCACAAGTTTTTTTCTCTGATATAACCAACAATGCCTGCAGGATGATCACAAGATTTTTGTCTGATATAACCAACAATGCCTGCAGGATGATCACAAGTTTTTTTTCTCTGATATAACCACCAATGCCTGCAGGATGATCACAATTTTGTTTTCTCTGATATAACCAACATTGCCTGCAGGGTAATCATAAGTTTTTTTTTCTTCTCTGATATAACCAAAAATGCTTGCAAGATGATCACAAGTTTTTTTCTCTGATATAACCAACAATGCCTGCAGGATGATCACAATTTTGTTTTCTCTGATATAACCAACATTGCCTGCAGGGTAATCATAAGTTTTTTTCTTCTCTGATATAACCAACAATTCCTGCAGGATGATCACAAGTTTTTTTTCTCTGATATAACCATTAATGCCTGAAAGATGATCACAAGTTTTTTTCTCTGATATAACCAACAATGCCTGCAGGATGATCACAATTTTGTTTTCTCTGATATAACCAACATTGCCTGCAGGGTAATCATAAGTTTTTTTTCTTCTCTGATATAACCAACAATGCTTGTAAGATGATCACAAGGTTTTTTTTCTCTGATATAACCAACAATGCCTGCAGGATGATCACAAGTTTTTTTTCTCTGATATAACCAACAATGCCTGCAGGATGATCACAAGATTTTTGTCTGATATAACCAACAATGCCTGCAGGATGATCACAAGTTTTTTTTCTCTGATATAACCACCAATGCCTGCAGGATGATCACAATTTTGTTTTCTCTGATATAACCAACATTGCCTGCAGGGTAATCATAAGTTTTTTTTTCTTCTCTGATATAACCAACAATGCTTGCAAGATGATCACAAGTTTTTTTTCTCTGATATAACCAACAATGCCTGCAGGATGATCACAATTTTGTTTTCTCTGATATTACCAACATTGCCTGCAGGGTAATCATAAGTTTTTTTCTTCTCTGATATAACCAACAATGCTTGCAAGATGTTCACAAGTTTTTTTTCTCTGATATAACCATTAATGCCTGCAGGATGATCACAAGTTTTTCTGCTCTGATATAACCAACAATGCCTGCAGGATGATCACAAGATTTTTGTCTGATATAACCAACAATGCCTGCAGGATGATCACAAGTTTTTTTTCTCTGATATAACCACCAATGCCTGCAGGATGATCACAATTTTGTTTTCTCTGATATAACCAACATTGCCTGCAGGGTAATCATAAGTTTTTTTTTCTTCTCTGATATAACCAACAATGCTTGCAAGATGATCACAAGTTTTTTTTCTCTGATATAAACAACAATGCCTGCAGGATGATCACAAGTTTTTTTTCTCTGATATAAACAACAATGCCTGCAGGATGATCACAAGTTTTTTTCTCTGATATAACCAACATTGCCTGCAGGATGATCACAATTTTGTTTTCTCTGATATAACCAACATTGCCTGCAGGATGATCACAAGCTTTTTTTCTCTGATATAACCAACAATGCCTGCAGGATGATCACAAGCTTTTTTTCTCTGATATAACCAACAATGCCACCCACCCCACTATGTTTAAAAAATGCATTAAATTATTGGGCTCTATGCACCTTAAAATATTAATGAAGTCAGTTAACGAATCATTTTTTGCAATATTCGCCACTTAAAGTTTTATGACAAAACAGTGATTGTAAAATTGTTGCTTTTTTTCTGTAGTTAACAGATCACTCACGGTGTGACTGATTGAGAGCCACAAAAGTGGCCAAAAATCCTTCTCTGCTAACGCCTTCATCAGTTTTCATATACACAACCATGACGTTGTCTGTTGATGTTAGAAAAACTGGTGCATTTGTGCCACAGAATCTAAAATTAAAAAAGACAACAGTTATTTTCTTAACAAAGGCATTAAAAATGAGTGTTCAAGAAAACTTAAATACAAATATATATATATATATATATATATAATATATATATATATATATATATATATATATATATATATATATATATATATATTTATTTATTTATTTATTCCAGCAATATATATATATACAGTCAAGCCTCTCATAACGAGATTATATCGTTCCAGAGTCTTACTCGCTAAGTGAAACAATTGTTATACAAAAGAATTTCTCCCATACAAATCAATGTAACATACGATAGCCCATTCCATGCTGACAAAATACTAATTTTTCAAAAAATTGTATTAACATTTTTTCAAAGAAAATTAATTATGAATTGTTAAAGAGTGAAACAACTAGAATACAATTTAGATTTGAAACAAAATATGTAAACAAAAAATGTGAATTTATGACGAATAATTATTTCTTCACAATTTGATTAAAATGTGTCGTAACCATTTCATAGACATTCTTGACGTTCGGTTTGAAGCATCCATCTCCTTAATTGTTCTTGAGAATTGTGCAGATCAATGATGTTGGCCGATTGTAGTTGCGCGCTACATTAGCCACCTTCTTCTCGTTTTTCAAAGGTTTTTGTTTCATTTCAAGTTATTTTTTTTCTCTCGTATAATTGTCTTTTTGTGTTGTTTTTTTCTTTTTGGAAGACATTTCAGCACTGGTTATTGCACTTTGCACATAAAAAAATTACGAATACTGACTGAATACAAAATTTGTAATAACGTTGATCACACACAAAAACAATACACAAACAAAGTGCTTAACACAGAATAATACATCAGGGCTGAAGTGCTGGCTCACTAATGAATTTCAAGGAAAAAGGGACATCCCCTTTCTGCTTCACTCGTTATGCAAATATTCGCTCATTAAGGGCGCAACTTTTTCAAAAAAAATTTTTTCTCGTTATAAGAAGTTTGACTGTGTATATATTTATATTTATATAGACATATATAAACACACACACACATATATATATTAGGGGATGGCCGGATATCCGGAATGCCTATCCGGACCGGATATCGGGATTTCCGCCACTATCCGGATTTTTCCAAATACTTATCCGGATATCAATTGTGATTTGATTGGCCAAATTAAAAATAAAAATTTGGTTGTCTCAAGTGTTATATCTTATTCCGTCTTATAATTTTTTAAATTCTAGTCTATTGTGAATATTACAATTATACAAAATAAGTTAAGTAACAAGTTATACATTAAATTATTAATAAATAACAACATAAACAAATTAACAAGGGTTGACCATGAAATCATTCAAATCCATGCAAAATATAGTAAAACAATCAATTTCAATACAGGGGAAAAATATTAAGTTAAAAAGTTAAAAGTATATTTATTACTTTACTACTTAAGATAACAAACTAAGTTAACTAACAGCATATTAAACTTAAATCGTCTGATTAAAAGAACAGTTTTTTTTTATTATAGCTCTAGATTAAGACTTCTTATACACCACACTACACACTCAGTACAACACTGTTCGCTTGGTTCACACTTATTTCAAGTTCATTCATTCAATTCGTTGTACAATGCTCATCGTTGATGTTGACAGTGTCACGGACTGTCACTGTAGATAGCAGATACTCTTCTCCAAATGTTGGATAATAAATATTTTAATAAATAGTAAATAGTAGGGGTCTACCAATATGCATTGTCGCAGACATTGCCGATACTTATATTACCGATATATTTTTTTGCCGATACGAGTATTTTTTTAGGACAAATACCAGAGGTCATATTTGATGACGTCATTTTTAAATTTATAACTTGTAATGATTAGGAGTATACCGATATGCATTTTTGCCGATATTGCAGATACCGATATTACCGATATTTTTCTTTTCCGATATGAGCATTTGTTTGGACAAAACTACCGGTCTTTTAAATTTATCATTCGTAATTATTTATATATTATATATGTTAGGCTAATGGTTTAATTAAGACAAACGTAAATTAAGAAACAAATCATACAACTAAATTTGAATTACAATTGTGTGTTGATTACGGTCTTCCGTATTTTGTGTTCATTCTTCAATGCCACTTTTATTCCTGTTTCTTTCTTTTCCTCGTAAACAATGCAGTAATATGGATCGGTATTTTTTTAAAGATAAAATAATTTAATACCATAATAATCGGGATAAACTAACACATGAAAATTAATTTATTTTTTGTATTAATAATAACAAAAATAAAAATGTACAAATAAAATTAGGAACTCCTTTGACTCATAATTAATTCTATCCAATAGTTAACTGGCTTTTGCACATGGCCATCTTTTATGAATGAAACAATGAGAACAAAGCAACAGTAATAATCAAAATGAGGTTAAAGGATGAATGGTTGCCAATGACAACAAGTCTGCACATTGTACATTTTGTTATTCAACACGAAACAAACTGTTTTAGATATCTGCGATTATGCGTGCATCTTTGCTATTAGAGCAATTATGGTATATTCGGCATCGGCATCACTTACACAGTATTTCTGAGTATACCAAAGTCGGGCCATACCTAAGCAATATCATAGCACATGGCACGCTCTATCGTGGCTGTACATATTAATAGTATAACTCTCTTGGCTATTTCAATACCGGTATCGGGATTGATATATTAATTTGTTAAGATTTTTTTAATCTAAATGATTTTTTTTTCTTAATTTTATTTTGGTCAACATGTCATTTAATGTGAAATATCAGTGACGTCAATATCGGGACCTTATTAAATTATGCTATCGATACAGATATTGTTGATATCCTGATATCGGTGCCGATATATCAGCCAGCCTATATATCGGTAGAACCCTAGTAAATAGTATCAAATACTAAATAGAAAGTAGTAAAGTACACCCCATTAGCTCTTACACTTAAATGTGGAGATATCAGCATCCGGCAAATACTAGGGCCAAACTATCCGGATCCGGCAAATACTAGGGCCAAACTATCCGAATCCGGCAAATAGTAAAAGAAGCCATATCCGGCCACCCCCATATATATATATATATATATATATATAAATATATATATTTATATTGACATGAAGATGAAGATTGAAATGAAATCAACAATACTGATTAACAGCTTAATGCAAATAATAAAAGGTTGCAATGGATTCAGCTCCGACACCAATAAAAGACCTATATAACCTAGTCTACATTAGTCAGAAATCAGATGCTTTGATGTCTGAAGTAATCAAAACTGCTAGTATTAAAGTAACAGTTAATCATTTAAGAAAGACCGAACTTCATTTGCCTTAAAATATGACAAGACTTGGGGCAAGCCAGTTCCTCTAGTATTAGTAGCAGCATTTTTTCCTGATTTATTAAAGGGTCTTTGATGTTGCTGTCATTTGAGTATTAATGAGGATAAAGGTGTATAAGTCTGTCAACTCAGCAAAGCTAACAACTTTATAATGAAATTTTTAATTAATTTATAATAAGGCTTTTTTTCAATTGATTGAGAGCTTCTAATGGCGTCTTCGCATAATAATTTTCCATTACAATATAAAAATTAAGAAAACAAAAGCAAAGCAGATAAAAAAAAGTAATTCTACCTTCCAAAGCTGCTGCCATCAAACATTGTAGAATTATCATAGACTTCCAAATAATCATGAATGCATTGGTTTCCATAATATTGTCCTTCAAAACTGAACCTCTGAAATGAAAGTTTGATAACAAGGCCAGGGTCAACCGTAATATACCAGGTACAGTTGATTCCATGAGGATATTCAATAGGATGCTGAGGACTTCCAATAGTTCCTGAATTTTGATTGAGCACATCTCCACATATGGTCGAGTCTAGGGTGGTTAAAAAGTAAAAGACACTAGAATTAGATTACAAGCTATTACATCTGGTTGATTGTTTTTTTAAAACTAGCAGTTACTCAAATTTTGCATCAAAATTTGTACGATCTTTTTTCCAGATGCATATTTGTCTGATATGTTTCATAAGCATATAATTTCAAATAGAAATTCATGGAAGTATATTTCAGAAGGTTAACCGACAAAACGGCCCTGACAAATGGGCTCGGACATTACGGCCCCTGACTAATTGATGTACTAAAAGTAAAAAATACAATGAAATATTAGATTAGTATTTTACTCACCGATTCAGTGTCAGGTTTAGCTCACAAGAAACAATAATAATAACATCACAAGAAAGAATTTAATAGCCCATACCGATATAGTATCAAGTCAAAGTTGTTTGTTGAGAAGAAATAATATAATAACATCACAAGAAATAATTTTACAATTTCACCGCTTTTTTTAAGGGTAAAAAAAGTTGAAAAAAGCTTAAAATGCAAAAATATGTAAATTTTTAAATTTAAAATGTAAACAATTTGTCTGGGGTCCTTTTTTGACCGGTACCGTTGTCAAGGCCATTTAGTCGGTGCCATTTTGTCCAGAGCCGTTTTGAAGGGTCACGATATCAGAATAAGTAAAGTCTTTTATCAAGTAGCAAGTAAAAACTTTTTTGAATGATACAAATGCAACTGATTTATAAGCTTTTAGGAATATTTTATATTTAAAAAATCAGTTTATATGTAAATACCTCCACCAATAGCTGTATAGGTTGCTTGAAATCCAGTGCCATGCATAGTATCATCAGTAACAAATTTGACAACCATTTGACTGCTTGATCCTCTCAAATCATCACGTCTATTTGTGGCGCAAAGCCTATCCCCCAATAGGTTACCCGGAGCAACCATGTCATTATAAACCTAAAGCCACAAATTTTCACAAAGTTAAAACAAATTTTGAAACAATTTGCCACCTTTTAGTTTTTAAATATACTTAGGCCCAAGTGAAAATTATACCAGTGCTCATTATCACCAAGGCTATGTTAGTTTGAGGCAATTTTAATAGCATGCACATTTGATCTAAGAGTATTGCATTAGAGCCCTTAAAGTCTTCACTTTACACAATATTTGTTATATACTTTTTATGAGAAGGGACATTCATCTCCGACTTAATAGATGTTCTCAAAATTTTTAATTACTTAAGTACTCTTTGGATGAACTTTTTAAATGAATTTTTATAATACATGCATTTTCAAACTCATATGTTGAAGAAAAATTTCAAATAAATATTTAAGTTAGTAGGTATTTAAAAGAAAACAACACTTAATAAAATGAGGTTTGAAGTACAGGATTTAAAGATATTCTATATTTATTTATAATCATTATACATTTTATGAAAAGGCTTACAGCAATTAGAACATTAAGTAAAAAGTAAATTCAATTAGAGATGCTCTTTGTTATTTTCTCTTGCTTGTGTCAGTCCTTGTATCAATTGCAACTAATAGTAGCAGGGCTTAACTAGCACATCTTTTTCATTGTTTTATTAGTTTTATTCATCAACTAGCTGGGATACCTGGCGTTGCACCATTTAAAAAATAGCAAACAGATTTTTTAAAAAAGAATAGAATTCCACACCGTTGGACCTAGGGTGCAGAAATTTTGCATGGGACCCTCATTTGACCCGGGACAAGTCATAATCTATGTTTCAACCCCAGGTGAAAACCCCTAGGGTAACCTAACCCTACTCAGGGTCACCTTGATTTACTATTACGTTTATTGATGCTAAGACGTGTGAATTCAATAAAACTATTTATTGTTGTTAAGAATGTAGCATGATGCTAGAGTAGGTTTACTGCAGGACACGCCGGTGGGTCAGTGACACACTGCCCCTGGTATGTAATGTAATAGTGTACACAATGTGCAGACCGACATAGTGCAAACATAGCGCCGCACCATGTACACCGCACCGAGATGCACTGGAGAGAAGTGACTGGGTGACGTGTGGGTGCGTTTGGGGTTGTTCCGGTTCTAACGTGAAAAGTGTTTGATTGTAAAATTAGAAAAACAAATAAACCTTGATAAATATAATTCTCCATCTTGTTGTTGACTGTGACATGCTGTATATTAGAAGCCCACACACGGCTACAGTTTGACGCTGCGAGCAGGGTCACAAGTGAGGATAGTTGTTAAATTAAAGTTATTTGTGATAGATTTTCCAAAGGAAACAGAAAAATATGGAACAAGTGGAGCAGCTCCAGATAAACCGGCCTCCAAAACTACCACGGTTTACGGGAGATAATGGAGCGGAGCAATTTGTCAAAGAAGTGCGATTGCTCCTGCAGTTGCAGCCCATGCCCCCTGCCTCAGCAGTCATATGGAACCTGAGCGCCTTAGAGGGACGTGCCCGCCAGGAAATGTTGGACCAGGCACCTGAGGAGATCAACACCCCGGACAAACTGTTGCGTATCTTAGTAGAGAAGTGGGGTGACCCACGTGATGGCACCACCCTGGCCTCCGCTTTCTACAAACGGCATCAAGGCTTAGGTGAGACGGTAGGGGACTATGCGGCCAGTATGCGTAGTCTTTTCGCCTTAGCCAACACAGCACGGACAGGCATCCTTGCAGATGACACACTGCGGGATACATTTGTCCAGGGTCTACAGCCGGCAGCCTTGCGACGCGACGTGAAAGCCTACGCCAGGTTAAACACTGACAGCACTTTAGAAGACGTCGTCAAAGAGGCCCAGAGGTGGATGAGAGAAGATTTCTCGGATGTTGCCGCCACAGCGCAGCTCTCAGCAGCACCTCTCCCTGACTGGGCACAGATGACACAACAACTAATGGCCCACATCGACCAGCAGGTAGAAGCCGTGGCAGATAGGCTCAATCAGTCAATCCAGCAGCACCGAGGGGACATGGACGCCAATGGTGTCCACTGTCCACCAACACCCAGACAGCCTATCATGGGACAATAACACCTGCAGCCCGCACGCAGACAGTCCCATCAACTCCAGGGACAGCCTCCGCGGGGCATCCTGACCTGCATGTGGTGCAATCGAAGAGGTCACATAGAAGACGAGTGCCAGGCCAAAAAGAGGTACGTCGCTAACCAAAATAATACACCCAAACAACATCCTCTGCAGCAGCAGCCCAGACAACAGATGACCCAAAGAAGGCCACCTGTGAACCAGGGAAACTTCTAAACCCCGTTGCTGTCAACAGACACGCAACGGGGAGGTCAACGGGACTCATTGGCACGTGTCCAACCCTGGAGGTAACCCTAAATGGTCACCAGGTGGCGGCACTTATTGACAGGGGGAGCGAAGTAAGCACCATCACCAAAACATGGGCATTCCAACATCTTGGCCACCTCACCCTTGAACCCGGCTTCATAACTTTACGGGCCGTCAACGGAGCTGAGGTGCCATATCGTGGAATCATGACTGTCGATGTGCAACTACTAGGGCAGCATCTACAAGATGTCCCGTTCCTCGTTGTCAAGACCCCAAACGGCCTGGTGACCCAAGTACGAAAACAAGAGGTTCCTGTGCTGCTGGGAATGAATGTATTGAAAAGGTGGCTGCCACATGCAAACCAGGTACCACAATTTCTCGAATCCACGGTTCGAGAGATCCGTAGTGGGACACTAAATGAACCAAAGACTGCACGGGTGGCTGAAAGGAGCTTCATTCCAGCCCTGTCCGTAGCCAACGTCCGGGTCGGAAAAATTACGACTTCTCACCCACTGCTGGCATCCCAGGGTGAGGAAACGCTTTCTCCTGGACTAATAGTCATCCCGACCCTAGTAGGCTCATCTGCTGGTCCCTTCGTGCGTGTAGCTAACATGACCGTCGAAGGTGTGTTCCTGGCTAAACGAGCACCAATCGCCCAATTGGAACCGGTGGAGACATTAGAGAACAATAACACTGTGAAATTCAATGTTACTGCTGACGAGATCATAGTTTCGTGTCATAAGTTAGCCGCTGGATCAGGTGAGGTTCCACCAGCAGACATACAAGGTCAGAATCTCACCAACCAGCAACGTCGGCAGCTTCAGGAACTTCTCTGTCGTCGAGCCGCCGCTTTTTCACACGATGAAAGTGATTTAGGCTACACCGATGCTGTGTTTCACCGCATCCGAACTCATGATGACAAGCCAGTCACTCAGCCTTATCGTAGAATACCCCCAAATCAACTTCAGGAGGTTCAGCAACATATTCGAGGGCTGATTGAGAAGAAGGTGATCACAGAGAGTTATAGCCCATATGCCGCCCCAATCGTTCTCGTGCGTAAACGGGACGGCAGCTTGCGCCTCACGGTAGACTACCGGAAACTAAATATTAAAACTATGGGCGACGCCTACCCGTTACCACGCATCCAAGAAACCTTCGACACTTTGGTGGGAGCCCAGTTCTTTTCAACTCTGGCTTTAACCAGCGGCTACCACCAGATAGCCATGCATCCGGGGGACCAGCACAAGACCGCCTTTGTCACCCCTATGGGATTATTCGAATATACCCGTATGCCTATGGGGCTCACTTCGGCTCCGGCAACCTTTCAACGACTGATGCAACGCACCATGTCCGACTTCCTCTTCCAATTTTTATTGGTCTATCTGGATGACATACTAGTCTACTCCAAGACGTTCGAGGAACACTTGCAACACCTTGATAAACTACCGAGCCATATAATAGAGACAGGTTTAAAGTTGCGCCCAGACAAATGCCAGTTTTTACGGCGTGAAGTGAACTATCTAGGCCATACCATATCAGCCAAGGGAATTGGCTGTGATGTTTCTAAGTGGAGGCGGTGAGAAACTGGCCCACCCCAACTACTACAACAGAGCTGCGCAGTTTTGTAGGCTTTGCCAGCTATTTCCGGTGATTTGTAAAGGGATTTGCAGAAATAGCTGGACCACTTCATGATCTTGTCACCCTCGGCAGTAAGGGGTCTAACAAGAAGACGGTTAAAATAGCTGAGCTCTGGGAAGAAAAACACCAACAGGCGTTTGATCGGCTTAAATTAGCTCTCACGGCTGCACCCATATTGGGATATGCTGATTTCACGAAGCCCTTTATTCTTGAGACGGATGCCAGTCATGAGGGACTAAGTGGAATACTATCACAAGAACAGGATGGTGCACGACGCATAATCGCCTACGCCAGTCGACGTCTACGACCTACTGAAAGGAATCAGGCCTCCTACAGTAGTTTAAAATTGAAGTTTCTTGCTATGAAATGGGCAATCAGTGAAAAGTTCCGTCACTATCTAATTGGTGCCACGTTCACTGTTTACACTGATAACAACCCATTGGTATATTTTCGCACCGCACCGCTGGGTGCTTTGGAACAACGCTGGGCCGCACAGTTGGCACAGTTCAACTTTGATGTTAAATACCGGCCGGGGAAACAGAATCCGCAGATGCTCTGTCCAGGCTTCCAGGGGATTTTCAAACGGCCACCGCGGTGCCAGCAGAAATTGCCGTGGCACAGGAAACACAATGTCAGAAGCTGGAGGCCGCCATGCCAAACGGAAAACATACAAGGCCCGCGGGGGAAGAATTAGTCCTCAAGACTGAAGGGAATACTTTTCTACCTCGATGGTCCAGCAGCGAATTGATTTCAATGCAGACAAAGGATAAACATATTGGTCCGCTGCTGGAGTCATGGCCAGAGCGCCCCCGACCAGGTCAGGGAAGCAGGACATTAAGTAACCAACACAAGAGATTGTTGCTCCACAAAGGTCTGTTGTTTAGGAGGATCACGGATGCAGCCCAGGGTACCTGTGATCAGTTATTGTTGCCTTCCAGGCTTATCCCTGAAGTATTATACTCGCTTCATGATGTCATGGGTCATCAGGGCGTGGAACGAACAATTTCTCTCCTAAGATCGCGCTGCTACTGGCCTGGCATGTATACACAGGTACGAGAGTACATATCCACATGCATCCCCTGCACAATGGGACGTTCTCCTGGCACGCTGCATACTACGTCAACTCCGATTATAGCGACATATCCTGGTGAGATAATAGCTGTTGACTTCACCAAGCTAGAGACCGCCAGTGATGGCAGAGAGGATGTGTTGGTAATCACCGACGTGTTTACCAAATTTTCTCAAGCTGTACCCACCCGTAATCAGGAGGCGGTCACCGTGGCCACCGCACTAGTGAGAGATTGGTTTCAAAAATATGGCGTCCCAATGCGAATTCATAGTGACCAAGGTCGGTCTTTTGAATCGCGACTGATGGCTGAGTTGTGCTCCTTATACAACATCAAGAAATCGCATACCACGCCATACCATCCTCAGGGAAATGGACAGTGTGAGCGGTTCAATCGAACACTGCACAAGCTCCTGCGATCTTTACCACCCGAAAGGAAATGTCAATGGCCTGTATTTCTACCAGAATTGGTACAGGCATACAATAATACACCCCATGCCTTTACGGGATTTGCACCTTACCATCTACTGTTTGGCAGGGCCCCTAGGCTCCCCATTGACGAACTTTTACATCGACCCATGGATGCCGCGGTAGCAGGTACCGACTGGGTCAGACAACATCACTACCGGCTACAAGAGGCCCACCGCCTCGCTTTACAGAAACTGAAACAGGAGGCTAGTGAAAGGACATCGTTCAAGGACAAGCATGCGAGCGAACATCCTCTATCAGTAGGCAACTTTGTCTATTTACGTAATAGAGTGCAAGGACGGAATAAATTCCAAGACTATTGGAGACCAGATTTATACTGTGTCACTGCCCGCTTACCGGACAGACACGTATATAGACTGCTTCCCCTGGCCGGAGGTGAGGAAAGAACAGTGAATCGGAAGGATCTTCTTTTGGCAGAGGAACCTCTATCGGAGCTCGTACCAGAGTCAGAGGTAGTCCTCACAGATATACCACCCCCTGAAAGTGGAGATGAAGAAGAAGATATGGTGATCGTCTCAACAGTGCGACCCAGAGACAATCGACCCGGTGCAGGAATAAACTTACCCCTCCCGGTTGAACCGCGCAGATCAGCACGTATTGCTGAACGCGCAAGTTGAGACATCCCCCAGAAGTAGACGAGTGACCAAACGTCGAAGGGACGCTTTTCGAACAAATTGACTTTTTGTTGTTATTTGTCCATATCCTTCATGCATTGTTGGGCACGCAGTTAATTTTTCGTCCTTTTCAGCAACGGGATTATTACTCAGACCTGCTGTGTTTTAAATTAGAGTTCAATCCAAATTTATCATTATATATGCCGTTTTTTTAATGTATTGACCAGCGAGGGCGCTGGCATTCAGGGGCCTGGGGAAACTTTAGCATGCTGCTAGAGTAGGTTTACTGCAGGACACGCCGGTGGGTCAGTGACACACTGCCCCTGGTATGTAATGTAATAGTGTACACAATGTGCAGACCGACATAGTGCAAACATAGCGCCGCACCATGTACACCGCACCGAGATGCACTGGAGAGAAGTGACTGGGTGACGTGTGGGTGCGTTTGGGGTTGTTCCGGTTCTAACGTGAAAAGTGTTTGATTGTAAAATTAGAAAAACAAATAAACCTTGATAAATATAATTCTCCATCTTGTTGTTGACTGTGACATGCTGTATATTAGAAGCCAACACACGGCTACAAGAAGAATAAATGAAATTAATCTCTTTATTTCTCGAGATCTTATAAAATTGAATGGGGGATAAAATCTTAAACATTACCTGAAAAAATATATTTGGTGCCCCCGGCCCCAAAGAAATGGACATTATGGGTTCAGTGCACTGCAGTATTTTAATAAAGGTTCTCACGTACTTATATACCAAGTTTGGACAAGAATCATTCATTTACAAAGTAGCTAACGCTCAAACTAATCTTGAAATAGCCCATATAAGCATACAAGCAACATAATGGGCCCCCTTACCCTGCGGGTGGTCACCTGGGGTTGAAACATTGCCTATGACCCGCCCCGGGTCAAATGAGGGTCCCATGCAAAACTTCAGTACCCTAGGTCCAACCAACAGTGTGGAATTCTATGGGTAACAAACAAACAAACAAACAAACTTTCATCTTTATATATTAGATAACATTTAGCTAAAACAAGGACAAATTTAAAACTTTTTAAAAATATAAACCTACCACTCAGTTACACTTTAAATTAAGGCTGCGGAAATTAACGATTAATTTCTCGATTAATCGTTAAAAATTTTACCGATTAACATTTTTAACGATTTATCGACCCACCACTTATAAATGTACTGGAGTCAAAAAGTAAAATACTTCGGCCGATAAATATAAAATAATTTTCAGACGATTACAAGAACATTTTGGTTTTAAACTATTGACCCACATGAATATTCAAAATATTGATAAAGGTTATTGTGTCCATTGAGAGAAATCGTTTGCCTACCATGCACTGTTCCCTCTAAGTCTAAGCTGCGTTGGTCCGTGTGCAAAGTTTTAAAAAAAAACAACTCGTGTGCAAAGTTGCGCAACGTCCATTTTTTGTGCAATATTTTACAAAATTCGCTGCGCGGTGATTCTAAACTCCTGTGTGGCGTCGGTCAAATATCTGCGCAGCCGCGCTGCTTAAAGAGACATTGCTACCATGGTTCTAACAATTCACTTACATAACACCTGCAAACCAAACATTCACTACAGTATCGGAAACTTCAGCTGTGACAATCTAAAGCTATGTGAACGATTGTTCAGCTCGACTTGTTATATTGTCAATAAGACCTGCTAATCACTTGAACCAAATAATGTCAATAAACTTGTCTGTTAGCGTTGTTGGTTAAAAGATGTCATATAAAGAAGATATTCCAGTGTTATTTCGATTTTCGACAAGTAGTTTAATAAATGTTACTTATGACACCATAAATTTCAATTTTTGGCTTTAATAAAAATTAGCAATTAATTAATCGTTATTTTTGAAAAATTAACGATTAAATTTAAATTAATCGTTATTAGCCCTAATTTAAATGCTTTAAGTCTTTAGAGTTTGGGATTGTGTAAAAAAAAACATCCTAAAGGTTGCTCATATCTTCTACTAAACTTATCCAATGGAAAATTTGATTTAATACTGCAGCTGAGGTTTAACGCTTATAAAGAAAAAATGTTCATGGTTGTACAAATAGACTTGTATAAATTTTTAAAGGTTCACTATGTATTATAGTAGTGAATCATAAACATAATATTGCACAAAGCTTTTGCCACTGCTGGTTTATTCAGAATTAATAATCAAAGGATGAAGATCTTTTATTTATTTATTTATTTTTTTTTAAAGGGATTAAAATAAAAGTAACACTTTTTCAGTCGGTGGTAGTTATGTTGATTAGATATTGAAACAACTGGGCCAATCTTTGGTCATTGCCATGTGTTTATGTATATCAAGGGCAGGATTATACGGTAAGAAAGTCATGTTCTATCTTTATTCTACAACCATTCTCAGATAATAATTGCTTTGTGATACCTGTTTTAATTTTAATCAATTACTGACATCAAGAAGAGACATTTTTAACAGAAATAGATAATATATTAGCCTATCATTATTTTTTGACAAATTATCTTATGTTTTTATTTATTAGAAGTTTTCCCCAGAAGACCAAGATCGGGTTCAAAAGGTATATACAGTGGAATCTCTTATAACGAGCATAATTCCTTCCAGAATCTTACTAGTGAAGCAAAACACTCGTTAAACGAAACAGATTTTCCAATACAAATCAATGTAAAATACAATAATGTGTTCCTTGTTTTAAAACACTCTTTTTTCAAAAAATGTTATTAACATTTCTTCAAATAAAATACTTATGAATTGTTAAAGAGTGTAGCAACTTGGAATACAATTAGATTTGAAAGAAAAAAAAGTAAATAAAAATGTAAATTTCTGACAAATAATTAATCCTTTTAAACTAGTAAACTGTCTAAAGACATTTGTTTTTGCTGACGTTTCAAGATTTGACGAAAGTATGTCATAACTGTTTGATAGACATTCTCGACACTCCCTTTGAAGCATCCATCTGCTTAATTTTGTTTTTGTTCTTGAGAATAGTTCAGATCGTTCCTGTTGACTGATTCTTTGTGTGTGATACATTAGCCACGCTCACGCCTTGTTCTCGCTTTTCAATGATTTTACGTTTTATTTCAACAGTTATTTTTTCTCTCTTATGATTGTCTTCTTGTGTTTTTTTTCTTCGAAGACATTTTAGTACAGGTTATTACACTTTACAAATAAAAAAATTACAAGTACTGTCTGAATACACATTTTTTAAAAACGGGTAATCACACACAAAAACAATACGCTAACAGATGAAGTGCTAAACACAAACTAATGCATCGGCGGGGAAGTCCCAGCTCACAATTAATTGTCGGGAAATATGGGATTCCCCTGTCTGCATAATTCATTATGCGAAATGTCGCTATTTAAGAGAGCAACCTTTTCACATATTTTTTTAGCTCGTAATGCAAATTACTCGTTATGAGAGGTGCTTGTTATAAGAGGTTCCACTGTATGTGTATGTGTGTGTGTATATATATATATATATATTTTAATCTTTTTTTCTGAATGCACAAAATATTTTCCTGAAAGCTATCTTTAAAAAAAATGAAAATTCATTTAATTTTACTTCTATTTTAATTTAAAAACAAACCTCAACGTAATCATACTGACAATTATTGTCTTCCAGGTCAAAGCTGTTAAAACTCAGAGAAATACCCCCTGATGGTACTTGAATGATGTATTCACAATCAGCATTGACAGGATAAATGTTTGGCCAACCTGGTGACTGAATTTGACCAGATGAACCTGTGTAGGTTCCTCCACATGCTGAAACATATATCATACATCAAGTTTTTGGGGGTACAGAGAGTACCCTTAATAATAATCACATAGCAATAAACTTTAGCATAACTTAAGCAATAAATAATTTCGAACCAGGTAAAAAAAATCTGGCTAGGTAAACAAAATGGACGTATTGTGACCAGATCATGTATTATATAGAGCCGAAAAAATGCCTTAGAAATTAAAAAGACTTATAAATTATCGCTGTAATAGCTGAAATACAACATATAATAATGCATTTAATAAATTAAAAACGTAAGTTCTCACGAGAAAATTAAATGTCGCTGTGAAATAATATACATGTAGAAACTGAAGGATTATCCAATAAAGAGTCTAATTTGAAATCTGCTATACGTTTTCTCTAAAAGTGCAATTTTAGATAGAATTTAAAATAATTTCTAGTTGTAGGCCTAATACATAATATAGCTTCCAGTTCCATTGTAAACAGTTCAATTTTCCTATTATTTTCCAGTATGGGTGACCATTGATATTGAGCTCTAACGTTTTATTTGTTTGTTTTTTATCATGTGAAATTATTTCTGTTTGCTGTAAATATGGTGTTTTTTAATTATTTTTTTTATTATTTTCACTTAAACCGAAAATCATATTATTTTATAAAAATAAAAACATGAGTCTGTGTGGCCTGAAAACATCATTCTTTTTCCTTTAATTCAATACAAAATATATTATTATCTGTTGAATAATAAAATAGCTATTAACATTTTAAGATAGCATGGTAGCCCGCGACACATTTCCAGAATTCCGTCAGAATGAGGAAAATAATTCCTGAGAAAAAGAGTTAATATTTCCAAAAGGGGGGGGGTGGGCTTATGAACAAACAGGATATAGAACGATTTTATACGGTAAATGGCTAAAATATATTTTTTTAAGCACAATAAAAAAACAGATGTTGTAGTTATTTTTCAGTCCTAACTTAATGCTTCAGTTTTAAACTTATAAATGTAGAAGTAAACAGTTCTGCTTTAAAAAGTAATTAACAAAAAAGATAGTTCTCACCCTTAGTCCATTGAGCTTTGAATCCACGGCCAGACACATGCCCATCAGATCGTAGCTCAAGATACATGACATTATTTGAACTTCTTATTGGAGCTGGAATTGTTGATCCACAGAAAGATCCCAAGGAAGTTGCTGTTTGATTGTCTCCATCTCGAATCTGAAATTAAAAATGTATTTTGAAAGTCAACTTACCACACTGTAGACTGCAGCTTTTTCTGAATCATCTAATGCAGTCTTTATGAGGACTGGTCAAATGTAAAAAGTACCTGTCTGAATCATTGAAATCAGTTGAAGAATCTACAGATTTATGTGAGTCTTTAGATGTTGATATATATTTCTTTTTACTTTGGCAGTCCAAACTGAAATTCCACTGTTTTTGTCACAAACATTCATAGTTTTTTGTAGCCAAGTGCACACAATCCCACAATTTCACAGTTTTATGATTATAAAAAAAAATATAATATTAATTTTGTAAAATAAATTATTTAAAAATTTCAAAGCAGCAATATTGATTTTTTTAAAAAAACTAGTGAAATGATGGCAATGCCTGTCCATACATATTCTCAAATGTATGTTATGATGTTGAGATACAGCTCTCCATGCTAAATGTTTAAAGCACATGGTGAAGTACACTATATTTGGGTTCATAACATTGTTTGGCAGAATCATATCAATCATCTTGATTCTTTTCTTGATATACATTTTGTTGCCAGAATCTCATATGTCAGAAGACTACTTAAACATAATAAGACATTTAAAATTTAAAAAAACAAGCATATCACTTGGTTTAACTGCATTTCATAATCTAATGAGACTGGCTTAATTGTAAAAGGCTTATGAGTAAAAAGATGAACTAGTATATTGAAGATCTTGTTCCATTTCAGACTGTAACAACAACAAAAAAATCAACAACATTTAAGACTTGAAAACTTATAGCTGCCATTTTATATTTAAAATGACTTTCACTTGTGTGTTATTAGATTCCCACAAAGTCCCTTGGAGTTGGAGACACAAGAAGGCTTTGTTTCAAAGAGCCTTCCTCAACGAACAAATAGTACATAAATAAAACGAATATAACGAAAGAATAAAAGCTACGTTTTTTTATTCTTTCGTTATATTCGTTTTATTTGTGTACTATTTGTTCGCTGAGGAAGGCTCTTTGTCGAAACGTTCGCTGTTGTGTTACGTCCTTTCAGGCTATCTAATACCCTGTTTATATGTTATACATTTACTAATTTAAAAGTCTGGTTGCAGTCTCACCCCAATTATTTTATTTATTTCAAAGATAAATTTAAATGCTTTTTAATCAATATTTAAAATTATGTTGTCTTTTTATCCAAAAAAAGGAAATCTCTTAATTAACTATACGCTATATTGACAAACATTTTAAATGGAAACTTTAAGCCATTGTGTTAAAGGCCCCCCGAAATTGCTATACGCATTGCAAACCTGTGTTAGATTTTTTTTCAAAGTTTATAAGAATTTATATATTCAATTGGAAACCTTGACATTAAATTTTGTATAAAGACTTCGCTTATAAAAGTTTGGACGTAAAAATACAACTAATGTGGAAAAGCGATTCCGACAGATGCTGATTGATTGGAAAAAAAATTTTGATCCAGACTTTTCTTTAAAATCCAAATGAAACAAATTGAATAAAGCTGCTAGGTCAAAACATCACTTGATTGTCACTCTCCCTCTTTCTCGCGTTGTGGGCTAAGAACAATAAAAACAGAACCTACTACAAGAGAGTCTGCTGTGCATCTAGTTGTTGTCTGCAAATCAAAGCTTTCAAATGTCAGCGAAACATAAAACCCAGTTGGTGCCCAAATATTCCAAACACATAGCATGTTCCTTCTGTAACTTGTTGGATAACCAGGTGAAATAATTGTACCAAATGGTTGTGTAAGATTGCCACCACATCCGGGAATTGCGCCATCTGAAATTGGTATTGTAGCTTTAAATGTACTTGTAGAAACCAAGATTTGTACATAACAAACTTAAGGATAAGCGTAGGATGCAAAAATCTTCTGTATATAAGGAGCGTCTGTAAATTATAAAATAATTTATTTTGTTTCATTGCCGTTTCAATGATTACAAGAAAAAAAAAGTTTCTATAGTTTCAGTTAGAACTTCAATTTTTTTTTACATCGATCATTTTTTTAAAATCAAATTCAAATTGATATACACATTTCATTACTAAATAGTTTCCTTTTTAAAAGCATTATTTTATTCAAGTGCCAAGGTGTGATCCTCACGGTCTAGCATTAATGGTCCAACATGTTTTCAAAAAACATTAAATAAAATTATACTTATTATATATAATATTAATATTAGAGAATGAAAATGTATTGATTGAAAAAATGTTTCATGCAAATTTGACATAATTCTCATGTCTTTAATTAAAATAGTTCAGATTAATATTGGCTGTTTGTCATTATAAATTTTGATAAACCTGTGGTTGCCGCATATGTGATACTAAATCCTCTGTCACTTGTATCACCATCAGTATGAAATCTAACAAATGCAAAGGGACCAGAAGTTTGAATTGGACTTGGGGGGGTCTCAGACTGACAGAAGCGGACCAAAAGTGTTGCACCCTCAGTTTCACCATCACGAATCTAAAACAAAAAAGTATTAGCTAACACACACACACACACACAAAAGATGGTATAAAAAATTGAGAGCAAGGTATTTTTAAATCCATTATATTAACTTCACCGCCGTCTCTGTCTGTCGTCATTTCTGTCTTGGGCGGGCGGAAAAACAAAAGTAAAAAATTACCCACTTCCCTTGATGCCATCCAGCTGAAATTTAGCACACGAACCCGTGTCACCTAACAATGCATCGTATCAAAATTTCAGATCGATCGAACGTATCGTAATTAAATTAATGCATTTTTAGTTAAACCTTATATAACGTATGTAATTCAAATTCACTGTTTGTTATTGTTTTTTTTCCTCGTGATTGTTCAGTCACGCGTTGACGAGACCCATCGAAATACCGGCGTGCTTATGTTTACATTTTACGTGTCACGCTGAGCTCGGTGCAGCGATCGGTGACCAGACTTTAACCCTCTCCCACCCCCCACCAACCCTCCCCAGGGTTATGAAGCAAAGTTGAGTTAAGACAGATTCAGCCTGTAAATGTTTGTCGCGTTTGAAAATAATCAATACTGTCATTTATGTCTCATATATAAGGGATTTATTGTCAAAAACTTTGTTTTTACGGGTTTGTTTTATTAAATCCCTTATATTAACTTCGAAATCTTGTCTATCGTCATCTCTCTCTTCGTAAGTCGGTCGTGCGGAAAAAAAGTAAAAAATTACCCTATTCCCGTGATCCGATCGAGCTGAAATTTGGCACATAGACCCGTCTCACCTAACAATGCATCGTATCAAAATTTCAGATCGATCGAACGTATCATATAAAAATCAATGAATTTTCAGTTTATCATTATATAACTTACGTAATTCAAATTCACTGTTTGTTATTGTTTTTTTTCACGTGATTGTTCAGTCACACGTTGACGCGACCCATCGAAGTACCTGCGTGATTTTGTTTACATTTTACGTGTCACGCTGAGCTCAGTCCAGCGATCAGTGACCAGATCTTTCCCCTCTCCCATCCGCCCTCCAGGGGTTATAAAGCAAAAGAAAGTTAAGACAGATTCAGGCTGTAAATGTTTGTCGCGTTGGAACATAATCAATACTTTCAGTTCTGTCTCATATATAAGGGATTTATAGTCAAAAACTTTGTTTTTACGGGGTTTTTTTTAAAATCCCTTATATTAACTTCGCCGCCGTCTCTGTCTGTCGTCATCTCTCTGTCTTGGGCAGGAGGAAAACAAAAGTAAAAAATGACCCACTTCCCGTAAAACCATCGAGCTGAATTTTGGCACACGGACCCGTGTCACCATACAATGCATTGAATAAAAATTTCTGATCGATCGAACGTACCGTAATTAAATTAATGCATTTTTAGTTTATCTCTATACGAGATATGTAATTCAATTTCACGGTTTGTTATTGTTTTTTTATTCACGTGACATCTCATTTCGCGCGTTGGAGTGATGTAACGGGGTGCTTTTGTTTACAATTTACGTGTCACGCTGAGTTCGATCCAGCGATCGGTGACCAGACCTTTCCCCTCTCCCACCCCCCCCCACCCCCAGGGTTATAAAGCAAATGGCAGTTATGACAGAATCAGTCTGTAAATGTTTGTCGTGTTTGAACATAATCAATACTTTTAGTTATGTCTCATCTCGCTCCTAAGGAGCCGGACCTATGGATGGTCCGCCGGAAAGGTTTGGCCTCTACGTGGCCCGGGAGACGAGTAAGGAGCAGAGCAGACTGCACCTGAAACTAACAAACCTGACAACTGGCAATGTCAAAATCAAAGCACCAGAACCCCCCAGGAATCAAGGGGGGAAGGGCTAGACCTTAGCGAGAGGTCTGGTGTGAGGTAGAAGGGAGAGCAGCCTCCCTAAACCTAACAAAGCCCGGCTCGGCAAGCCGAAGACCGAAAGTTCCTCCGAACAAGGGGTGAGGCGCCAAAGCCTCACCCTCAATGGAATGAAAATTTCTGTTCAACCCCCTCTCATATGGAATACAATATTGATACCTCCGCAGGACATGGCGCTGTCCTTCTAAACTGCCCCCAAAAGACGCTTCGGAGTGGGGCGTCTCGAGGGTCTGTCACTGCTCCTCCTCCTGTGCCGGTGACGAACGACAGGCCGGCACAAGTTGTAACGCACACTGACCGTGCAGAAAAAGTTGCTAAGAGACAACTCACACGTACTCTTAATGTACTACAATTGAATGTGTGTGGCATTCGACCAAAGCAACCGGAAGTGCTCAAGCTACTCCACGAACGTGATGTGGACGTAGCCCTCTTCCAGGAAACGCTTCTGAAAGGGAAGCCGTTCCACCTTACAGGTTATTCTCTCTATCACTGTAAGTGTGGCAGTAAGTGTCGAGGGATCGCCACAGCGGTGCGTGACGACCTTGCAACTGAGGTACTTGAAATAAAGTGCCTCAGCAATACAGATACAATCACGATAAAGGTACACAAATGTGATAAGTCCTACGTTATCACAAATGTGTATAACCGGCCCAGGAAACCCGATAACCCTGCCAATTGGTACTGAGACCATATTTGACAGGAGAATCATAGCAGGTGATTTCAATGCCCAATCACCTGACTGGGGTTACGCTGACCGAAACCCATCCGGTCGCTATATTGAGGAAGTTGCACTCAATACAAACCTCATTCGGCTCCAAAGCGCAGAGAGCCCCCCTACTCTACTGCATACGGGACACAGCACCGAGTCCCGCCCAGACCTGTCGCTAATATCAGCGGACCTAGTGTCCCATCACAGTCTGGAAGTCCTAGCAGAGGTAGGGTCCGATCACTTGCCAATCTTAATGAGGTTTGAGCTCAAGACAGTAAAGGCACGGTGCGAGCAGCGACAATGGGTGTTCCGGAAAGCAAACTGGGACCGATACGTGGGCGAGACCCACAAGTTGTTACTACCACTAGACGTCGAGGTGGACGACGTCAATGTGGTCTACGAGAAACTGTGCAGCGCGATCCTTGGCGCAGCACGCAAATCAATACCGAGGACGAATGGAAAGCAGAAATTCAGGCCTTACTGGAATAAGAGCCTGAAGGAGCTTGTGAAGCTGAGAAAGAAGGCTCGGAAAAAAGCTGCGAAATTGAAGACGCCCGAAGCTCGTAGGGCGTACAATAAATTAACAGCCGAAGTCCGAGATACGGTCCAGAAAGCAAAAAAGGCCAAATGGGTTGGTACGTGTGAAAACCTCGATCTTGACGGCAGAAAGGTCTGGCGATTGGTAAACGCACTCTCTGGCATGGGGAAAACTAAAAACCCATCCCCACTACAGACAGATGGGGGAAAGGTGGCAGGTGAAGAAAAGCGCGCTCGTGCGCTGAATAAGCACTTTGCCAAGGTAAATCGAAAGGCCAGAGAGACTGATGAAAGTCAGACCATAAACCGGATGAGAAAGGAGGGGGACCAGAGGCAAAGTAATGGCCCCACACCTAGAGGTTTTCACGGCAAACTTTCACTCTGACAGAGTTGCAAACAGCCCTCGATAAGTGCGAAACAGGGAAAGCACCAGGCCCGGACAAGGTCCATAACGAAATGCTCAAGCAGCTGGGCATCGAAGAGAGGCATAAGCTATTGAAGCTTATCAATAGGACCTGGACTACAGGCATTTTGCCGAAGCAGTGGAAAAAGGCCACAATTATCCCAATTCAGAAGGAAGGGAAAACCAGGCGACCGCCCGGACAGCTATCGTCCTATATCCCTAACATCGTGTTTGGGGAAAATAGCTGAACGGATGGTCAATGCCAGGCTCTATTGGTTTCTAGAGAAGAACAAGTGCATTCCTGTGACTCAGGGCGGCTTCCGCAAGGGACGCCAGCCGATGGACCAGGTTGTCCGAATTGTGCAAACTATCACGAATGAGCTACAGTTGCGAAACCATACATTGGCTGTGTTTTTCGATCTAAAACAGGCCTATGACAAGGTCTGGCGTACCGGGCTTATGTATAAGCTCCAGCAAATTGGGAATAACAGCGAAAATGCACGCCTGGATACACTCGTTCTTGGAGAATAGAACGATCAGAACCCGCATGGGGGACTCTATATCCAGTGAAGCTCGGCTGCAGGACGGACTCCCTCAGGGGTCTGCCTTAAGCTGTACGCTGTTACTAGCATACGTTTGCGACACACAAACGTCTATCGAGTGTCAGAGCGCGATGTTCGCAGACGACTTGGTTGTCTTGACGTCCGGTAAAGACGTAGCGAATTAGCAGGAAAGACTACAGTGCGACCTCGATAAGATCGAAGCATATGCCAAAAAATGGAGACTCATAGTGAACACAGAAAAAACCGTCCATTCCATTTTCACAAATGGAAGGAATGCACTTAAACACGATGTTGTGCTTAACATCTGCGGGAAAAGGCTGAATTGGGACAAGACGCCAACGTGTTTGGGCGTGCGACTGGACCAGAAACTCCAGATGCACAATCATATACGTGAATTGCGCGCCAAAACCTCTGCTCAATTGTCCCTGGTGAAAAAACTGGCTAGCACAAATTGGGGCGCTGACGCAAGAACGCTGAGAGCTCTTTACCTCAGCAAAGTGAGAAGCGCCATCGACTATTGCCTCCCCAGCCACCTACGGTAAGTTTATTGACACAATCCTTGGGGTTGCGAGACGAACGATCCCAAGGACGAACGGGAAACAGAAGTTCAGACCTTACTGGGACAAGAGTCTGGCAGAATTGGTGAAGCAAAGAGCAAAAGCACGGAAAAAGGCAGCCAGGCTGAAGACGCCCGAAGCTCGTAGGGCGTACAACAGACTGACGGCTGAAGTCCGGGCCGATGTCGACAAAGCGAAGAAGGCGAAATGGGTAAATACGTGCGAAAAACTCGACCTCGTAGACGGAAGAAAAGTTTGGCGGCTCTTGGATGCATTATCTGGCGCGGGGAAGACAAAGAATTCCAACCCTTTGACGACACCAAAGGGCCAAAGGGCTAGTGAAGTTAAGCGCGCACGAGCGCTAAACAAACACTTTGCCCAGGTTAACAAGAAAGGCGCCAGATCTGATTTTAGCCGAACAATCGACCGAATGCGCAAAGAGGGCTCAAGGAGACAAAGCAAGGGCCCTTAACTAGATGTTTTCGCGGCCCCCTTCACAATGACAGAGTTGCAAACCGCACTCAACAAGTGCCAAGCTGGCAAAGCACCAGGACCAGATAAAGTTCACAATGAAATGCTCCAACATCTGGGCAAGACAGGCCGAATGAAACTGCTGGGTTTCATAAATAGAACTTGGACAACAGGCACGCTGCCGAAGCTGTGGAAAAGGCCACAATAACCCCAATTCCCAAAGAGGGGAAACCAGGCGAACACCCGTCCAGCTACCGGCCAATTTCCCTCACGTCGTGTGTGGGGGAGGTAGCTGAACGGTTAGTGAACGCATGACTCTACTGGTTCCTCGAAAAGTCCAAATGCATTCCAATGACGCAAGGTGGGTTCCGAAAGGGGACGCCAACCGATGGACCAGGCTCTCCGACTAATTCAGACAATCACAAACGAACTCCAGTCGAGGAATCACACCGTTGCGGTGTTCTTCGATCTAAAGCAGGCATACGACAAGGTGTGGCGTGGAGGGCTACTTTATAAGTTGCAGCAGTTGGGTGTCACTGCGAACATGTACAGTTGGATAAAATCGTTCCTTACGGACAGAACGATCATGACTCGCGTGGGGGAGTCATAATCCAACGAAGAGCGCCTGGAGGACGGACTCCCACAGGGATCCACCCTTAGTTGTACATTGTTCCTAGCCTACGTCCACGACCTACAAGGTATTTTGGGGTCGCAGAATGCCATGTTTGCTGACGATCTGGCTATATGGAGTTCCGGAAAGGACGTTGCAACTCTGCAGAACAGGCTGCAGGAAGATCTGAATCGAATCAAAGACTACGCCAATCGCTGGCGCCTAGTAGTCAATACGGAGAAAACGGTCCACTCCATTTCACAAATGGACGGAATGCCCTGAAGCATGAGGTGGTGCTTCAGATATGTGGGAAAAGATTGAATTGGGATCGGACACCAACGTACTTGGGAATCAAGCTGGACCAGAAGGTCCAGCTACATAACCATGTGCGTGAATTGTGTGCCAAAGCTACAGCTAAACTGTCCCTGGTGAAGAAACTGGCTAGCACTAGTTGGGGTGCGGATGCAAGACTACTGAGGGTTCTCTATCTCGGTAGTGTGAGGGGTGCCATTGATTACAGCCTCCCGGTCCAGGCCTTTGCGAGCCGTACGGCTCTAGAGGGTCTGGATCGAATACAGAACCAAGCTCTACGGTTCGTATGCGGGGCGTTGCGTACGACACCCACAGCCACTGTAGAAATTATGTCTAACGTAGAACCCCTGGCGATAAGGCGAGAAAAGGCAATCATGACCACGGTGGAACGATACCGTAGGTTGGAGCATGACGAACCCTGCTTCCAATTACAAGACCGATGGGTAAAGAGGACCCGACTGAAAAGACCATCCTTCATGGATACGGTATACGAACTAGAAGAATCAGTCCCCATACCCAAGCACAGAGAACGCATGCGACTGGTCCCTGCTCGAGGACCACATGAAAGCTCTGACTTGCCTGAACTACGTATGACACTGGCAAATACAGCGGTGACGAAAGCCAGTCCCGTCGAGCTTCAGCGAGACGAGACTCTGAAGACGATCGAAGCTTATGGCGACAGCGTGGTAAAAGTCTTTACGGACGGCTCACGTTTCAAGGATGACAGAAGTGGATACGGAGTGCTAATTCAATACCCTCAACCTGGACCTGACAGTATCGAATTGTCAGGACCGTGCGGATCCGCATACAGTAGTCACGACGCCAAACTGGAGGCGATTTGCAAGGGTTTGAAGGAAGTGCGCCGACGTCTAGCAAGAAGAAAGGTTTTCCCGACCGTCGTAGTTTTCACCGACTCACGGCTTTCGCTCGAGACCGTGGGTCGATCCTCTCTGGAAACGAAAACGGTCAGTGTCATTTTGGAAACAGTAGGTGAAATCCTAGCACGAGGCGGAAAAGTAGTCCTTCAGTACATCACTGGGCACAGTGGCGAGCCTCATTCAGACAGGGTCGATGAGTTAGCGAGAGAAGGTTCAGCTCAGCCCCAACCCGATCGCCTGATGACCCAGCTGGGGGTCAGATCGTGGCTTAAGGACCATTTCCGAGAGAAATGGCTTCAGGGCTGGGCATCTGGAAGCACGGCCAGGAAAGTATTCCAGTACATGCCGCGACCGAGCAAAAGCGATTCCTGGTGGAAAATTGGACGTAGCAATCAGACGCTCATAACTAGAATGAGAACTGAGCATTGTCCCACACGAAGCTACCTGTACAAGTTTAACACTAGAAGGGAACTGGCCTGTCGGCTGTGTGGCCACCCGGAAGAGACGGTGGCCCACGTACTCGAAGAGTGCCCCGAGCTGTGCGGGGATTTGGAAGGTGAAGTAACGGTACCTGCAGAGGATTACCTCTACGGCGATGCCCGCTTGATGAGGCTCGCTTGCGATAAAATGAACCGGGTCCTAAGAGCCTAGCGGCTCGACCCAAAAGAGAATGTACATTCACGAGTTATTTCTCATATATAAGGGATTTATAGTAAAAAACTTTGTTTTTACGGGGTTGTTTTATTCTTCTTCAGGTTTCAATGAAAACACAATGATGCATTCATTAAAATCTTGTTTTTTTCTTTCAGAAATTTATTAACTTATAAAAGACAGGAGGTTTTTTTATATTTTGATTATTCAAGGCTTGTTAATACACATGAAGAGCCGCGGTGGTTTACCGGCAGTGCGCTGAACTGCCAAACCGAGGTAGAAGAGAGTCACGGGTTCCATTCTCGGTGCTGGCAAGGCACCCGGGACATTGTGCTGGGCACACAATCCCTTGCTCGTTAGTTGAGGATATTTAAATCTTGTGAATGCTACTTCACTTGCCCCATAGTTTGTCATGGACTGGAAAGGGGGGTTATTGTTAATACACTATGGCAATTAAGTTTTAAAATATTAGTCACAACATCTTTATCATTAAGCTTTAAAAGAAACAAATGTAATGGTTTTTTTAAAAACTTATATGTAAAATTCTACTTTAAGTAAAAAAAATAATTTTTTAAGCATTTGATAAAAATGTGATTTATGACTAATGACTTATCCCAATTTTATAATCTAAAGTGGAATTCACTAAACAGCTACCTCTAAGTAGTCATAAAGGCAATTAGGATGATGCTCCAAAGCCACTTCAACAAAGTGAATGGATACAAAACTTCCAGGACTAACAGATATAGTCCACACACAGTCAGTGTTGTGAGGGTAGGATACTGGGTAACCAGGGCTGCTGAAGTTGCCATGATCCCTGAGGTTGCCCCCACAAACTGAAAACATAATATTTTGAAGAAAAAAAACAATACTAATTTAAAACTTACTGTGATCATAGCTTGCTAAAGAAAATTAATTTAAACTTAAAGCCATAACAAAACTTTGGGTCTGTTTATACTAATACACAACAAAAATCAATTAAGATGGCTTCGAGGTTAGTTGTGTCACAATGACTTGGCAACAATACATCTAGATCAGGGGCGTCCAAACTTTTTGCATTGCGGGCTAAATTCCTTGAAGTAAAGATATTCGTGGGCCGGATTAAAATAATATTATAAAATGACATAGGCTGAGAAGTTTTTAAATCAACATTTTAATGTGAAGGTGTAAGTGAGATCTTGAATGCAGTAAATAGGTGATGTCAGGCTCAATGCCACTGGTTTTGATACATATACTATTACGTATGTGACAGTCACTTATTCTCGTCCTCACAGGTTTTGATACATATACTATTACGTATGTGACAGTCACTTATTCTCGTCCTCACACAGTTCTTGTTAAAATTCAAAACTGAAAATGTCTGCTCAGATATGTATTTCGAGCCAAACAAGCTGAGCATGTTGTTAGAAAAAGTATGAATCTCTTTGAATCTCTTTATCCAGCTTATGGTAAAAGTCAATTCTAGAAAGATGTTGTTGTCTGTATCGACTTTCATGATTTCATTTTCAAAAGTTGCAAAGTCCTTAGAGAGTCTTTAAAATTCATCAGTATTTGCTCATTGAAAAAGTTGTAACTTGTTCCCAAAGGCCACGATATGCGACTATAATTGGCTTACCGCTACATTTTGCCCTTGAAGATTTGTGTTTAGAACGTTTTGATGTCTTGTCACATCAACTAAAAATGCAAAATCTTCCAGCCAAGCATTGTCAGATAATTCTGGAATAAGTTGTTCTTTATTTTCTATTAAATGCCCAATTTCTTTTTAAGTGTGTAGAAACGCTGAAGTATTGCTCCCCGACTGAGTCATAGTGCATCATTGTGATACACAACATCTTCGTATTCTCCATGGATGTCAAGAAAAAACTGCTGAAACTTAGAGTGAATCGGGGCTGTAGATTAAATAGAGTTTATAGCTTTTATCACTAGCTAAAGAACACGATCACATCTGAGGTGTTTGGCACAAAAAATTTGATTTGAATGATACAGTGAATTTGGAAACATCTTAACTGACTTTGTTACAGACGAGTTTTGGTAGTTAAATGTGCTCACCAGTTATGGCAGGGGCACCATTAGTAATAAATACAGAGATGGTTTTCTTGGTAATTTAACATCATTAATAGCAGAACAAACAGAAGCAACTCAATTTATTCCCCTTGTTTGGTCTTTAAGTCTGAAAGTCCAGTAATTAGTAAACAATATAATGTTATCGATTTTTTGCCATCCTTTAACTTTAAGGTACTAAAAATAGTACAAAATTTTGACTTTTTAAAATAAATATAATGTCGTTTCAGAAATAATACGATACGTCAGTCAATTTGTTATGTAAGATGAGGCCGCGGGCCAGTTAAAATACCTTCGCAGGCCGTACTTTGGACACCCCTGATCTAGATTAACTAAATATTTTTAAAGACAAAAAATAAATGTTGGTAATAAATCGGACCTACGACTATTTTATTTGATAAATAAAACAATTTTTCTTTAAGTACAACATAAGGTGGCAAATAGACAATCCTAATACTAATACCTCTTTCATGAGATGTCCAATTAAATGTAAAGCCTTCCCCATTCCTGGAAAAGTCAGAATGAAAGCGGAGGAAAACCTGGTTTTGAGTACTATTTATAGACAGTCCATTTAAAGGGTTCGCATCACAATATCTGCTAATCAATTTTGCTGATTCATCCGGGCCATCATTTATTTGAAGGTAATCATGATTGCAAGAAGACTGCCCCTCCACTGAAAAGTTTGTAAATATGATTGAAAGAACCTGAAATAAAAAAATAATAAAATTTTACAATATACATACGGAGAAAGTATAGTATACAAAAGGGAGAACAGTCAATTAAATTGAGACAGTGAATATATATTATAATATAATTTATGCATACCTTTCCAGGGGTTGTTGTAATAACCCAATCACATCTCTGATTGCTTTGATATCCGACTGACCCCCTTGGATATTTAAATGGGCCTCTTTCACCGTTCAAGGGACCACCACACTCTGGGAAATAATTATATACTTTAAGTTTATTTGGTGTAGGCATAAGATTAAATGTTTTATAAGTCAAGTGAATTGCTTTATAAAGTGATCTTTTTTTAAAGCTCCTACATTTTTTCACTTGACATAAAGATCAAAACTGATTAAATGAAAATTTATGAATTAATGATTGCTAAAATTGGCATCTCTGATCACATCAATGTGCACCGTGCACACAACATAGAAGAGTCATAGCTTTTATTACACTTCTTAGTTACAGCTAGTACATTAACACTAATGATCTGAAATAAAACCTGCACCACCAATCAAAGAACACTGCTTTTACGTTTGCTACCTATTATCTCCCAGTAAATAAAAATTAAGTGTCATAAGCTAATCTGTAATCTTACCAAAGTTAATTACAAGCAATGTAAGACAAAGTTTTCAAAATTTCACTGTTTATGTTGAATCAGACCACCATGGCATAAGTGAGAGAGGGGTTATTCTCACTTTGTTAATCCACATAGACGACATAGGGAAATAGATTCCAAATTAGATAATTTAATGTACAATGTAAAGTAATGTACACTATTAATTGTCTTTATAAACTTTATTCTTATTGAAATATTTCATGATAAAATATACAGTAAATAAATATATGTATATTTTATATAGTGAAATTGTTTATTTTCGTACATTAAATTTATTTTTAGTGTATTTATTCTGTGTATTGACTTAAATAAGTATGTAAAATAAACAATTCTTTAAAAAAAAACGTAAAATCTTCAACTATGGCATTAATAGGTACTTTGACAAAAAGTTTTATCGTAGTCCAAAAGGCTTAAAGTATATATCATGTTAAAGTGCTTGCTAAGACCTTTTCAAAAACACTTGTTTTGTCTTTCTATCTTGTATAGACGTGGAGTTAGGAATTTTTTTTTGGTCGAATTTTTTTACCCTTATATAATTTATTCCAAAACCAAATGTCAAAATTCTGTAATCTTTCCCTCACAACTTTTGTATTTTTAGAGATATGGGTATCGAATTTTCAGGAGACATTCACAATCCAAAATACAAAACAATAAATAAGAAATGTTTACAGAATAACAATTATAACTAGATTTTGAATTTTGTTTAAATGTATCAGAGGCTTGTTGAAAAAAAATAGTGAAAATAATATATATTTTTTAAATATTCAAATACAAATCAGAACAAACAATTGCATGCCTAATGTATTTTAATTAATTATATGGTAAATTAAGATCAATTACTATATTTAAATGTTTGAATGATAAGTATTTGACTTTTAACATAAAACTGAATGCAAGTTACAATAAATTATTTTTGGAAATACCCCACACCCTCGATGCCTGATTAATGAAATTTTAAATTAAAATTAAATTCAATAAATAAGTATTTGAAGATTTAAGTATCTCATTAAATCATTAAATGATAATAAGAACATTTTGCCTTTCAATTTCTGAGTAATTTTTGTATGCAAATTTCTCAATATGTAATTCATAACCTTTGTCATTGTCTTCATTAAATATTTGGCAATTGAAGATAATCCAAATTCTGCAATGGAATTTTATTTTTATCTCTTGTAACTATTCCTATGCCTATTTTACATGGTAATATTTTTAAATTTAAATTTAAATTATTGATATTTATTTCTTTTGATTACTTTATTGTTTGTCATATGAATGACAAATGTCATATGTGTAAGTCCTTCATCTTTGTGAAAAGAAGATGGTGAGTGAGATTTAACAAAAAATGTTTAATAACAAACATTAAATTTTAAATAAAATTATTACATCACCATTATTATTATTAATTCTAAGGTAAGTATCAGTTTTGACTTAAGGGCCGTCCATAAATGACATCACGCTATTTTGGCCGATTTTTCACCCCGTCGTCACGAGTCATCACAAAAAGTTAGACCCCCCTCCAGGGAAGTCTTAACGCATAGGCCCGTTGGGCATTTGCCCGGGGCCCACGAGCATAGGGGCCCCATGGGAATATGTTTATACATATTATGTATATTTATTATTTTATTCCTGCGACGGAGGGGCCAAACACTATTTTTTACCAAGGGGCCCAAAATGGTGCAAAGACGGCTCTGCCCCCCTCCAAAAATACGTCACAAAGCTTTGACCCCCCCTCCCAAAAAAAAACAACAACAAGAAACAACTACAAAAACCCATCTTACTTTCCATCCACTAGATATATTAAAATACGTCATGTGTACCGTAATTTGTACTTGTACGCTTCGAACATATGCCCACTATTGAACCCGTTCCTTCCAGAAAATGCATCTTTTAAATGTGACTACTATGTAGATTTCTTACCTACATACCATACGAAGACACCTAAATCCACCCTACTTTCATTTACATTGACACGAGTGGCAATAATCTTAATCCACATGACTTCACTGTATCAAGTATCCTTTCTGTGATATTTAAAATTAATGCCTTAAAAACTGAGCTTAGAAGAAAAGTTGTTTTGTGTAAGGTAACCAGACGTCCCGATTTAGGCAGGACATTCCCGATTTCAGACCCCATGTCCCGCTGACCTTCGCTTGTCCCAGCGGGACGCCCGTTTGTCCCACTTTTTTCAGCACTTTAAATAAAATTAGTTTTATTTTGGGTACAAATGACTTAATATTTTCTTAAATTTAATTAAATATTCAAAACGGTGATAATTTTTTTTTAATTCAAATTGCTTTATTATTAGTTAAGCCAGTTGGTGCGTTAATTTCTGTGGTTATTTACATTTTACTCCTTGATACGGCCTTCCCGTGACTTGTCGGTGATCCCGACGCGTAAGGTGACCAGACGTCCCGATTTCAGACTTTTTTGTCCCGCTCAAGTGACCAGACATCCCGATTTTTGGCTACAGAAATCTGGTAAACCCCCCCCCCTCCGGAAAATCTGGCCACCTCATTTTTCGCTACTCTCAAATTGCGATGTCAAGAATTTGATGCATTCAATAAAGTTAATGAATACTATTATATCTAGAATGGCCAGGGGCGTTAGACTCAAAACCAATTGAACAATTATATCAAACTTAAAACGTTTATAATTGTATCATATAGATACCCGCCCCCCTCCAAAAAATTAATAATAAATAAATAAAATATAAACATTGATATTCCGTGTCGTTTTGACGTAAAATATCTACATATAATCCTATTCATATCATTATTTTTTAGACACTTATCATGCTTGTAAAACTCACCAGTTGCAATTTCGGAGGGGGGGGACTAACGACGCTCCCACAAATCCCTGCCCGAGTCATGTGGGCAGGACCTCGAGTCGAGGGGGGTGGGGGGAGACGCACGCATAAACTTGTATTTTGGGGTAACGGGCAAATAAGTTCGCATTACTCCTACGGAGCTGCGGTTACATCACAAATGCTTTGATGTCATCATCAAACGACGCTTTTATACGTTCTCTTATGGGTTCTCAAACTTAAGGATTATAATTAGCTTTAATTTTCATTTCTTGATAACTGAGGCCAACCGGCGTTTGATGGCCTACATATATTGCATTTCTTTGGCACTCTGAGAAGCACTGATGGTTTTTTAAATAGCATTAAATAAATTGTAAGCGACCAAATATTGCAGTGGAAGATTTATTTAAAGTTATCCTTTTCACGTGACTTCACATTTTTTCAATCCCCCCTCCCCCCCCCTCGTCACGCATCGTCACAAAAGTTTGACCCCCCCAGGTGTGTGACGTCATTTATGGACGGCCCCTTATCATTATACAAAGGGAGGCGTTATACGGATAAATTTCCGAATAACGCCCGGCGTTATACGGTTATACTACTTATACGGAGAAATCTCCGAACAACACCCGGCGTTATACAGAGATTTGTTTTTAAAAAAATAATAATTAAATTTTTTTTCGTATTTTTACATGCTAGCTTATTCTTTTTTAATATCAAAATAAATAGTTGTGCTTAGTCTTGTCAGCTCTAAGTGATTTGTAACTATAAGAATGTTAAATTGATTTCATTAGTTCTAGCCCCAATGATAATAATACAAGGCACAAACAAGGACTAGTCATTTATCATAAAATATAGTATACTAGTATAATGTTGATACATTAATATATTTACGTGTGCATAGTAGGTATATACTATACGTCTCTTAAGTGTTATTTTACTGATAATTACTTCATTTTAGCCTTTTAGAGAAAAAAAACAAATATTCATCTGATCTCAAACACCAGCCCACCGGTATAACAGTAACGACTGGCTGACAACATTTTTTTACTTGGTACTTGTTTTTTATTCGACCACCGAAAAAAAAATGTCTTTATTATTTTGGTTTTAACTTTGGCAAACTCAACTAGATTTCATTTAGATGGCTATGGATCTTGGACATGGAAGTACGGTCATTATGGACCATGGACATGGACTTCTCCCACTTACTTACGACGATGAAGATTGAATCTGATTGAATAAATATCATTCATCTAGTTTTCTTACTGTTAGTGTTTGTATTCCTTATAAATAATATTAAAATTTATTTTAAAAAGATTAATGATTTTAAAATTAATTTAATCAATCTGCATCGTCACAAGTCGGAAAAGTCCATAGCCGTTAGTTACATTAAGCGTCAATAAGTGTACAGTTCTACTTAATAAGCTCCAATTTAATTGTAATTATAAGAATGTTAAATTGATTTAATTAGTTTTGGTTCCTATATTAAAAATTTGTTTTTCTATTTTAATGTAAAAAAATTGACAACTAACCCTGACCCTAAAACTAAAAGATCTAATTTAATCGTAATTATAAGAACTTTTGTAAGAAAAGAAAAAAAAACTATTAGGCTCAACCGAAAATCGAACCGAAAATCGAATCGAAAATGCTTGAAATAACTCATTACTCAGAAAATAGAACCCATGACTGCCCTTAAACATTCAGTTCACTAGTCCAACCCTCTATCATGAGACCAAGGTAGTTGGCTCAGTTGGGTACATTTGGGGAATTTTAAAAGGCTATATTAGTAGCTATAAAGTGTTCCTTTAATCCCATTGGATAGTATAAATAACTGTTTCCCAACAGCCGCAGGGACCTTCTTTTGGTACTCGACTACCATTAGACACTCCCATATACAAAACTTTTAATTATGCTTTTAAATTAATTATTTTTATTTAATTTTAATAATAATATTAATAATATAAGTAAGTAATTAAAGTAACCAAAATACTATCAACTAATACTAATACTATAAGATTTTATACTAGAAAACTAATAGTATTAGGGTCTAAGTCTTAGCCTAAGTCTAATCTAAAGGACATGTATTTCTTTGAAAACTCACTTTAATTATTACTAATAATTAATTGTAATAGTAACTATGTATTAGTATTAGTATAGCAAAATAAACAATGTCAATAAAGAATAGCAATAATTAATCAATTAATTAATAAATCATATTAAATAATGCTTGAAATAACTCATTACTCAGAAAAATCAAGTTAAACTATAATCTTTGGTGTTACTGTTCTTTCTATTAAATATTATTAAACTTACTAAACCAATAAATAACTGTAATCAATTCTTATTAGTTCAATATATAATTGCTAGGTTGTGCTGCGGGCTGCGGCGCTCACTGGGTGCAAATTTCAGCTCGATAGCATCTTTGGAAGTGTGTCATTTTTAAATCCCTTATATTATTTTCACCGCCGTTTCATCCGTCGTCAGGCGGAAAAACAAAAGTAAAAATGACCCCATTCCCGTGATGCCATCGAGCTGAAATTTTGCACATAGACTCGTGTCACCTAAATATGCATCGAATCAAGATTTCAGATCGATCGAACGTACCGTAATTAAATTAATGCATTTTTAGTTTATCTCTATACAACGTATGTAATTCAATTTCACGGATTGTTATTGTTTTTCTTTCACTGCCAGTTCAGTTCACGCGTTGACGCCACCTATTTCATTCATGGAAATGAACTAACCCAAACAAAAGATGCAAAATACTTAGGAGTCATAATAAATGAGAAATTATCATGGAATCCCCATGTCAATGAAGTTATTAAAAAATCCACGTGATTTCTACTTTAATATTTGATAAATGATTTGTGTGCACTTTGAAACTTACGTATTTGTTATACTTTGAAAACTTGGTTGTTTTTCAGAACATTTGGCTTTAGTTTAGTTACTTTATGGAAGTTTGATAACTAATATGTGGTAAACAACTTGAATTTAATAATGTTTAAAATGAGTTAAATACTTTGTTGTTTTTCAGGCAATTTTTGCTTTTGGTAATGTAGATGGATATTTATGAATATTATGAACATATTTATTTTTCAGGATTGTTTTGTTTTATTGGATTGTTAGCCCTACCATGTGTTATTGATGCTTTGAAAATGTAGATGGATATTTATGAAAATTTGTGAACTAGATTGAGCTATTAATACTTTGAAATTAATGTGTCAATACTTTGAAACTTTACTTGAGTTTCAGAATTTTTTACTTTATTGAAATTATCACTGACGTTTGTGAGTTAATGTTTTTGAGAACATATTGTTTATCATGCTTGATGATTTTGATTATGTTTACTCATTTGTATATGGTTACATTTTATGAACATGTTTTGAGTTTTGTATAAGAGTTATGTACTTAATGTAGATGATTTTAAAGACATAGAATGTTTACCTATTTCTTATGATTGCTATGAGCTCTCATGTTTTGTAATTGAAAACGATGTCATGATTTCAGTTGGTTCTTTTATCATGTTTTTTAGAGAGTATTTTGATGTTTCAAATTGATGATTTGACATTTTATGATGCATACTTTAACTTTGATGATACATATTAGCATTTGATGGTGTAAAATGGTTGCAATGTTTTCTAAACTTTGAAAATGAAAATTGGATATTGAAATGATTTGTTATATTTTTTCATTGCAGAAAAATAGTATAATATTAAAAATTTTTATAACTACTAGTTAAGACTGTATGATTTGTAGAGTTACACATGACGTAATAATTGCCTATATGCTTTTGATAAAAATGTTTTGTTTCATTGATATTTTATGACTTTTAGATGTTTGATATTGTCTTTGTGACATTGAATTGGTTTTGTTAGGATTTATAATCTTTTTGAACTTGTATGATGTTTTCATGACCATATAATTGAAATTACTATGTAACATTAGATAATTATTTTTTTTACTCAACTTGTACTGTTAGGTGTGACAATACAAGTATTGTCAAAGAGTAAGAGGGGGGAGTGTTAAGTACCTGAATATATTGTTTGAGAATTGTTAAAATTTTAGAACAGAACCGTTGTGGGTAGGTGTTAGAACCAACCAACGCTACAGTTGACCTTGGGTCAAGCGATGTAGTAGAAACTTTATGCAAATGAGGCCGTGATTGGTACCTCCTGGAAACAGTCCATCACGTGCCAAGAGGATGAGACTTAGGGTTTGACCAACCAGGTGAAAGTTATCACATGCACCAGCCATGGGGCAAAGGTTCGCCCAATAGAATTAATAGGAATGTAGGACAGATGCTATGATGGCGTGGGTGAGCGGTCCTTTATATACTGGGGAGAAACCATGATGCGTTCTCTCTCCCAGATGATCACAGGTCACCCTGAGAATTTGGATCTAGGGGATAGACTGTGGGAAACAGAGCCTTGCTGAAGGGGTTCAGCAAGTACGGTAGGGTAGTGTTACCTGCCTACTGTGAAGAAAGTACGGTAGGGTAGTGTTACCTACAGAGACGAAAGTAACATAGGGCTAGAATAGCCAAGTGCAACTTAGTGTTGAGGTGAGCACCAGATGTGCTCTACAGGCAAAAGTGGGCAAGACGACCCTGAACCGTGACGAAGTGAGAACCAGTGCTGAAGACGTAACTGAGGGGGCACGACTTTGAAGTCTGGGAACGCCCACTAGAGTTATCGGTTAAGCGAGACGGACAGGTGGTCAGACTCGCGTAGGCATTTTGAAGGCGGAGCCAGTGGTCCGAAGAGGAGAAAGGACTTGTACCAGTTTATTAGTATTCAAATTGAGAAGTTAAGTTGGAAACACAACGTACCTTTAATTTAGATGTTTTGTAGCTGAATATTATTGTAAAGA
Organism: Ampullaceana balthica; assembly: GCA_944989445.1. NCBI lineage: Eukaryota > Metazoa > Mollusca > Gastropoda > Lymnaeidae > Ampullaceana > Ampullaceana balthica. The sequence goes on from CALYLW010000272.1 coordinate 878,631, forward strand.
TATTCATAGTTTGTAATCAATGCTATTTTATATGTGTAGTATCTCTTTAATGTAAATAAATATTTTCTCTCTGTTGTACACAGAGGTCTAAGTGTCATCATTTATAATATATAATATATGTGTTTAAGTATTGCAGTTCGAGATAAGATTAATACTTAAAAACACTGGGGCTAGAGCCATTAATTAATATTACCCTAGACAACTAGAGCCAAAGTACTCGGTGTCTAATACCTTATAGACATCAGTCCTTAACATTGGGAGCTCGTCCTTAACATTGGGAGCTCGTACCTTAACAGTGAGGCCTCGTCCTAAGCGAAATTTTTTAGGGCTTGTGGACCTTAGGGACTATTAGCTGAACTATTTTGTTAGTTGCATTGTAACATTAGACGTTATTTTATTACATGATAATTTGAATTGTTTGAAATCTTTTTATACATGTATTAATTCATTTTCAAATTTTAAAATCTAGAACAAACACTGAAAACACTGTTGTGAGTGAGGACAGAGATACCAATATTACGTAACAGGACCAACAGCAGAAGGACCAGGACCAAGCAGGTTCAAGAGTTCAACCTCGCCCAGGGCCTCAAGCGTTTTGCAAACAAGGGAAACAAAATTTCAAGAGGGAGGTAACGAAAGTTTTTGATTGTCCGTACTGTTTAAATTTAACAGAGCCACTTGTATTTGCTTAGTTCTTAGAATGGTACTATGTGTTATATTTTTTATGTTTAAAATGTGCAAGAGTAATGTAATCTGAGTTCGTATGCCCGTAAGAACGATAAAGTAATTTCGTTGGGGACTCCTATTACATTTTTCTCGACTACAACTAGTAATATATAGGTTGTTATATATTAGCATTTTGTTGAGTCTTGTTTTGTGAAGTATTTAAATTGAAATTTGAAGCAATTTTAGAAATGCATTTTCTTCCGACACTTTCAATGTTGCGTTTGGGTAAATCTGTAGAAGATTTTAAATATGAAGCCACAGAAATGGGTTTCAAGGAAATAGAAATAGAAATGTTTATTCAGGAAGAATCCGTGAGACAACACTTGTAACTTGTAACTAAATAGTTCATCGGTTCCTTTAAAATACCTTGTCTGTACTACGGGATCGGCCTTCCCAGCCAAAAAGATTATTCATGAAAAAATGGAATAGAAGAAATAACTGTTCGCCGGTATCCTAATATTGAGTTTAAAAATACAATTTAAATTAAAAAATTGTGCCCACGCCGGAAATCGATCGCGTGACCGCTTGCACAGCAGGCCGACTTTCTACCTCAAGGCCACACGAGCCTGATGAATATTGTAAATTTTAAAAATATAAACAATAATCTTTAATATTTTCTCTTAGTGAGCCTATAAAATCAGATTTTTTAATTAATTTATTTAATTTATGATATTTTCAGGAATTCATGCAAACATTTGTCCATCTTTCTTATAAAATATACTAAATTTGGGGGCCCATGATCATCGGGGGCCCCTGGCTTTAGCCCGTTCAGCCCCCCCCCTTTAATCCGCCATAGGGCTAGAGCCATTAATTAATATTACCCTAGACAACTAGAGCCTAAGTACTCGGTGTCTAATACCTTATAGACATCAGTCCTTAACATTGGGAGCTCGTCCTTAACATTGGGAGCTCGTACCTTAACAACCACTAGTGGTCCGCGGAGATGTGCCTGGTGGGCGCGAGCAAAGGAATTTTTTTTTACTGTGGTGTATATCTCTGGGCATTGTGCGTCTTTCAGCTATTTCCATTCACACGATGGAAAAGCTTGTTACCCGTTTTGGCGGCACCACATCCAAATAACATCAATGACACATAGCTCAGAGCGGACAACCGCCCTGGATTAAAAGATAAACCCATGAAGTATTTTGAAAGGAAGAAACTGGAACATGAAGAACAGACGAAATTTCTCAGGGCCACCACATTAGTAAATGAGAACGCACTGATAGCTTAATATTTGGTGGCTAAAGGCATAGCTAAGACTAAAAAGTCATTCTCTATCGGTGAAGAATTAATCTTGCCCTCTGCTAAATACATTTGCCGTTAACTTCTAGGAGAGGCTGGTGTTAAAAAGATAGCACATGTGTCATTGTCGGCTACCACTGTAACTAGGCGCATTGAGTAAATAAACGAAGATATTGAGATACAATTGTTGGAGAGGATTAATTCATCACCGTGGTGCGCACTCCAGGTTGACGAATGTACAGACATCGACAACAAGGCAATATGAATTGTTTATGTGATATATATTTATCATGAGGATGTACATGAGGGTTTGTTATGCGCTCTATCTTTCTTAACCAACACCACGGGAGCTGAACTGTTCAAGTCATTGGATGGTTCTATGTCAGGACACCTAAATGGTCGTGTGGTGTCGGCATCTGCACAGATGGAGGAGCTGCTGCCATGACCGGACGGACGATTGTCTGGTTTAACAGCTCGGATTAAGGAGGTTGCACCTGAGTGTGAATCTACGCATTGTATCATTCACAGGGAAATGTTGGCAAGCCTTATAATGTCACAGTGTATTGATCGATTTTAAAATTATTAACCTAATAAACACATCAAGGCACACGCCCTTAACTCACGCCTGTTTGAGTAGCTTTGTGAGCAGATGCACGCAGAGCACAGATGCCTTTTTTGTGCACAGAAATAAGATGGTTGTTCAGAGGAAAATCGCTAAACAGAGTATATGAATTACGAGAGCCATTGCAAAGATTTCTCTCAGAAAAGAAGTCACCGCTGGCAGCACATTTCAGTGACAAGGTATGGGTCGCAAAACTTGCTTACCTGTCTGACATATTCAGCCAGCTCAATGAACTCAATCTGTCTCTTCAGGGGAAAATGACAACTGTTTTCAAGTTGGCTTACAAAGTAGCTGCATTTAAAGCCAAACTGGAGTTGTGGGAACGGCGAGTGAACAAAGGCATTTTGGATATGTTTCAAACATTAGCGGTGATTCTAGGCGAGACTGAGCCTGAACACTCTTTGTCAAAGTTGGTGCACGATCACCTGTCTGCTTTTAAAAGAGTTTGAGTGCTACTTCCCAACCACAAAAACCCAAGAACTGGTAGGGACTGGATTCGTGCGCAATTTGTCAACAAACCAGGTGAATCTTGCATGACTGTGCTGAAGTGCTCGAGATTGGAAATGACTGTGGCCTTACACCTACGTTAGAGAAAACAACTCTTTCAGGCTTCTGGATTAAAGTCATTATGGACTATCCTGAGATTGCCACAAAAGCAATTAAATCCCTATTGCCATCTCCGACATCCTATCTGCGTGAAGCGGGTTTTTCTGCAGTAACAGCAACGAAGACAAAACAACGGAGTAAAATGGACCTAAGCAGCACACTTTGGGTGTTATTGTCTCCCATTACTCCCAGATGGAACCGTCTCGTGGCAGAAAAACAAGCTCAGGTTTCTCATTGATTTGACATTCTAGTAAATTAAAATAGTAAATAATGTTTTATTCACTTTGTGTGTAACTTTATTTTATTTTGAAGGCCTGTTAAAAGTACAATTAAATTAAAACTATAAACTTAAAACAATATTAAATACCTGTATAAACAATCAATGCAGCCGCAAACCCTACCCCTCCCCAGATCCCCAACCCACCCATAAATCCCCCACCCCCAGGTTAGTGGGCCGCGGTAAAATTATCAAACTTTTAGTGGTCCGCGGCGTTAAAAAGGTTGGGAATCACTGCATTACTGCACGCCCTAGAAGTCTGGGCAGGATTATAGGGAAACCTCTGCTGATGCAAAATCAACGAGATAAGGGCTAAACAATCACGAGGCACATTGTAACAATTTTCGTCACGGTTGCAGGGGAGCACAACATGATAATCACCAACGTTCAATATGTGAATTGTATGAGTGTGACGAGAAAAATAGGAATAAGGCACTTACCTTGCTGAATGGTATATACAAAGAAGACATGAGTGACTTATATTTTCCAGTGTCTAATTGTTAGTTCATATAGTCAAATTCTTACCTTGTTGTGGGACGCCACAGTTCAGTCCGGTAAAATCAACGGTGCATTCGCAGATGAATCCAGTTCCCTGTTGGATACAATTTCCGCCATGCAGACAAGGGTTGCTAGCACAGGGGTTGACAGTTATGTTGCAAGTCTGACCTGAGTATCCTTGGGCACAGTGGCAAGTAAACTGATGCTGTCCATGTGGCTGGGATAAGAATGAGACAATTTTTTTTAAAAATATGCACATAAAATAATTCAATCAGAAATTTAACTTAAATTTGTCTTTTTAAAATTATATGCAAATTAAGCACTATTTCATAAAAAAAACAAAAGATGTACTTATAAATTTCTAAACCTGAAGTAAATGATTAATTTCAATAAAAAAATTACCAGAGTACTTACACTACATGACGCCCCATTCTGACAAGGGTTTGAATGACAAGCTCCATAAGAAGCTGATGGAACACATCCTTGAGGGCCATGACCGCTCCCTGCAAATCTCTCAGGACACAAACAACTAACACCAAATCCACCTTGGTTTTAATGATATAGATAAACTTAAATATTGTTAACATCAATATGTTCATGGGATGAATAACATTTTCTTTACTGAGTAAGATTACACTGTATATGATCGAATACAAATACACAAACAAATTATTTTTGCAATTTAAAAACAACCTCTAATGATAAATATAAAAAAAGATACATTAATAAAATGCTCTTACCATGATTATCCACACATGTTGCTTGTGTATGACACCCACCATTGTTTGTTGAACATCTTGAATCACTAACTCTAACACAAACACCAGCCCTATCCTCATAGCCTTAAATGTAAGGAAAAGAAAAGCATACTGAATATAAAAGGGCTAATTTTATACATTTTGAATTATTCAAAACAGATTGCAGCAGATTAAAAAGCTAAAAACAAATTAATTTGAATAGAGCCATTTATTAATTAATATTGTTACCACGCTTTATTCCAGTATTTTTTATTTAATTTCTATGGAGTTTGTAACACATGTTAATGAAGGAGTTATCATATTGAAAGTAAAGTTTGAATGAAATGAACAATTTTTTAAAATTAAGCTATTATTATTTATTCTTAAATTGATTCTACTTTTTAAAAAAAAATGTTTACCTTCCGGACACCTTCCACAACTTCTTGAACCAAAAGTGTTGACGCATTCAACCCGCGGATTTGTAGAACAACCTCCATTGTTGATCAGACATTCATTTATATCATAACATGTGAAGCCGTTACCAGCGTAGCCTGGATGTAGTAAACAAAATAACATTTCAAGATTTAATTGATAAATATTTAAGTTAAATGGCAACATGGAATAATTTAAAATAATATAAAGAATAAAAGCACCTACCAGGTGGACAACTTTCACATAGGAATGAACCAGGAATATTACGACACATAACTGTTGGGTTAACAGAACATCGTGGTCCGTCCGAAACACATTCATCAATATCTACGGTGCAAGCAGGAGATGTAGGGCTGTTTGTCCATCCAGCGTCACATATGCATCTATATCTTGGCTAGGAAATAAGATACAACTCATTATATTTGTTAAACAAATTGAAGTTTACAATTACAATAATAAAAGTGTTTATTTCTGTAAATAATTTTAATACAGCCAAATAGGATCATCTATAACATAATGGACATTAATCAAATAAATAGCATTCAGATTCTAATAAAAACATTGACTTATGCATTGTTCTTATTTTTTAAAAATTCTTTCGAAATTACTTATTTACTTATTATCACTGTGAAAGTTTAATAAATCTCCCTAGATGTATTGTAACAAATGTATCACCTGTCCTGGCTGAGCTCTGTTCTCATCAACATTATATAATTAATCTACCTAGATGTATTGTATAAAATGTATCACCTGTCCTGGCTGAACTCTGGTCTCATCAACACAAGTGCCATAACCACAAAGCTCAGCGTGAGAAGCTCCAGCACAATCATTATGTCTTTCACGACAGTGTATGCCATACCAGTTTGCTGGGCACAGACAACTGTGTTAATTAAACAATACAAGTACAAGATAAATTATAATCCACACAACTGTGTAGTTCCTATTGAAAATTAATCGAAATTTTGAACTGTTATTAAATATAACCATGCAATGATATTTTAAAATGTATTTGCAGCACGGTAGTCGAGTGGCATGCGCACTCGGTTGTCGTACTGATGGTCACGGGTTCAAATCCATGCGAAGGCAGGGATTTGTTCCCGGGGCCAATGGTGGCCCTGAGTCCACCCAGCTCCGAATGAGTACCCAACATTAGTTAGGGAAACAAAGATGACCGGGTAATGCGTGGAACCCTCATGGCCGTGTGTTACTTGCCAACAGAAGGGCATGGTCTGTGGATGCAATAATCTTCTGCATTGAAGGAGCGTCTGTAACAGATAAGATAAGCAGAAATACATTACCTGAACGATCCTTGTGTGTTAGTACAAGTAGCACCATTTTGACACCCCATATCTGTCCCAGCATACATAGCACATTCATTGACATCTTCGGTACACCGTGGACCCTATATTTTTGGACCCAAAATAATGAAATCAGACTAAAATATGTTATTTAAATAATGAAATGCAACCTTTCACCGATAAAAACGGCCCTGGACAAAACGGCCCAGACATAATGACCCCGGACTAATAGATGGACTAAAAGTAAAATGTCCAATCAAATATTAAATTCGTATTTTTACTCACCTAATCAGTGTCAGGTTTTGCTTATAATAAACAATAATAATGACATCACAATAGTGAATTTAAAAGCCTTTACGCGAAATGGTACCAGTCGCGGCTGTTTGTTGACAAAAACAATGGAATAACTTCACAAGATATAATTTTACAATTTTACCACTTTATTTAAGGGTGAAAAAGTTGACAAAAGCTTAAACTGAAAAAAAATTAAAGTTTTTGTTGAAAACTGTTAACAATTTGTCTGGGGCCGTTTTGACGGGTCACCAAATGCAACTTATACTTAAATCTTACTGAAGAGCCTTCTTGGCACAACAATTTGTAATCATGTTCAAATGCTAAATTTAAGACAAAAGATCAATTCAATGTAAATAATGTAATATAAAATTTTAAAGACTGCATTTGCCGGTATTCACTGCTATTATCTTCGGCAATCAGACACGCTGGAACTGGTCTTTAAAATGAGAAGGTAAAAAAAAAGCATTACAAATAAAAGTATTATAAGAATGCAACACACAAAACGGTAAAATAAAGTAGTTAATGACGAAGAGTGAAGAGGTAATGATAGTTTCTAAGACCTATGAGAGTGTGTGAGATGTTTTTGGAGTAACAAAGACAAACCCATCAAATAAATATAGCATAGCCTATGTCTCTTCAAGAAATAAAATAAATATTTTTAAGGATTGAGCACGTCTATAATCTACAATAAAGTTCCGAGACCAGGAAAGCGGTAGTAGCTGACACATGCCCGATTCGATTCTTAGAATCAACAGAATGCCCGAGAGCTTTTTTTTCTTTTTTGTTAATATTTTTTTTATAAAGACCTTGGTTGAGTGTTATCATTGCAGACAATCCATGGAAATTACATGGGGGGAAAAGTGAGAATAAATTTCTGGAAAGAAAATAGAGTTCAACAGGGCCGGATTTAGACTTGATTGGGCCATAAGCTATTTGAGATATGGGGGCGTTTTTGAAGACCATGCAGATATTCTATGTCAGTGCCAAACATCAACAAAAAAAATTCCGCGGGGCTCCAAGGAGACGGGGGTCCTAAGCTTTAGCTTGTTTAGCAAATTGGTAAATCCAGCACTGGAAAAGAATAAAACAAACCTATCAAATACACAAAAAACTAGAACGTAAATCCCAAAGTGTGAATTTCAACTAGAAATAACTATAAACACTTTAGAGCTCCTGCAAGTACCGTGAACTAAGTGAAACTGGAAGAACAGGACCGTTCTGAGATGTATTAATAAGATAGCTATAGCAAATGTGTAAATTGCATGCATTGACATGTGCTGATTGACGATAATGAATTTTTAAAAGAAGTTTCTAATTTCTTACGAATAACTATAGGGGCCGTTCATAAATGACGTCACGCAACAAGGAAGAAAAAAAAAGGGGGGGGGAAGTCCACACATTTGTGACAATGTGTGACGAGGGGGGAGGGGGCTTTAGAAATGTGACGTCACATCAAAACTCCAAACTTTAAATAAGCATTCCACTTTAAGTATTTTATTTCTTACAATTTATTTTATGACGTTTTACATGGCGTGTTACGATTTTAGAGTGCAACCATACACTAATAAATACATACTAAAATGACAAAAAATTGATTTGAACATTCTCATTTTCATTTACAAAATACAGCTTTTATTGGGGGGGGGCGCGGCGCGCAAAGTTTGTGACGTAATGTTTTAAGGGGGTTCTAAGTTTTTGTGACGAGGGGGAGGGGGTGAAAAATCGGCCAAAATCGCATGACGTCATTTATGGACGACCGCATACTGCATTTAGTAGCGATTATAAACAAACCTGCCAGTTTTGTGGACATCTACACAAGTAACCATTGTACATGTCGACACAAGTGCCACCATTTATGCATGGATTACTTTGACACTCATTTTGGGAAAGTAGCTGGGGAAAAAATTTGTTTTTAAAAGTGAAGTTTTACTTATTATCTTTGTCCTCGGGTCATGTTATTATTATTTTTTAGAAAGGTGAGTTTTAATTAATACAGTCTTTGGGATCCATGATTAATTTCTATACTTTCAGAGTTGAAAATTCTTGACCCTGAACTTTACAGAAAAGTTATTTTAAAAAACACATCAAAGGCCTTTTTTATGCAAGTAGTTCCAATAAGAATTGTTATGTTACATTTACATGGTAAATACGTAAACGGTTTCGGTCCGTCACATGACAGGTCTTATTTTAATACTTGTGCCTAGAGCCGTAGAGCCATCCCCGCTGGCTGACAAAATAAAAGAGTGATACGGCACAGGTAGCAATGTGTTAGGGTCAGAGGCCACCAGCTATACCTACATAATTCTAGCAAAGCGAGCTATGAACACGGTCGATTACCCCAAAGTGGAATGAATCGGAAGAGATTCTTATTAAAGCTTTTAAGGGCAACAATAGAAATTTACAGCACTGCTCACCAATGCCACTGAGCATATTATTAAGGAGCAAGTGTTGGGCTATTCAAAATGACGCAATACACACCAGAAGGTGCAGTTGCGCTGTAGTCGTCAATCACTGCAAGGGGCAAGAAAAGCTTCTTGCTTCCCCTTGCATGGCCGTCAAATATGTGCTGACAGAATTGAATATGGGTTTTTTTTTAATTAAAAAAAACAAAAAGAAATAAAGAGATTGCAATTCAAGTAGAAAACCCTCATACTTGCTAGATCAGTTATAAAGTTTCGAGCAAATGTTGATCAAAACATACACTATATTATTCCGTTCATGAAATTAACTTTCTAAATAACGGTTACTAATTACTTTCCACAAACTCGTTATATGCTTGCAATTATCTATTACGATGGTTTGCCCGTGAACTACAGTAAACCAAACTTGATGGCAATTTTCTTTTTTGTTTTTACTTGTGAAATGCAGTGTTTTCAAAATTCATGTTAATGTGTTTGAGTACTCGTTTCAAATACATTTTCACTTGACCACATTTGGGGTAATGTATCAGAGTTCTTTGATCAAGGATCTAGACATTATCTGAAACCGCTGTAAGAGTTGCTAAATAAATATAAAGCGTTCATTAATCGCATAGCGTTTCAATACCGTAAACTTGCACTTACTTTCAGATAAAGTGTGTGACACATTATTTAGTACATGGGTAAAGAAGACACGACTGAAAAGACCATCCTTTATGGACACGGTCCACGAACTAGGAGACACAGTCCTCATACTCAATCACAGGGAACGAATACAACTGGTCCCAGCTCGAGGACCACATGGAAGCTTTGACTTGCCTGAACTACTTTTGACACTGGCAGATACGGCGGTGACAAAAGCCAGTCCCGTTGAGATCCAGCGAAACGAGACTCTGAAGACAATCGAGGCTTATGGCGACAGCTTGGTTAGAGTCTTCACGTACGGCTCACGTTTCAAGGATGGCGGAAGTGGATACGGAGTACTAATTCAATACCCCCAACCTGGACCTGACAGTACTTAACTGTCAGGACCGTGCGGATCTGCATACAGTAGTCACGACGCTGAACTGGAAGCGATCTGCAGGGGTTTGAAGGAAGTGCGCCGACGTCTAGGAAGAAGAAAGGTTTTCCCGACCGTCGTAGTCTTCACCGACTCACGGTTTTCGCTCGAGACTGTGGGTCGATCCTCTCTGGAGACGAAAACGGTCAGTGTCATTTTGGAAACAGTAGGAGAAATCCTAGTACGAGGCGGAAAAGTAATCCTTCAGCATATCACTGGGCACAGTGGCGAGCCTCATTCAGACAAGGTCGATAAGCTAGCAAGAGATTGGTCAGCTCAGCTTCAACCCGACCGCCCGATGACCCAGCTGGGGATCAGATGGTGTCTTAAAGATCATTTCCGAGAGAAATGGCTTCAGGGCTGGGCATTTGGTAACACGGCCAGAAAAGTATACCAGTACATGACGCGAATGAGCAAAAGCAACTTCTGGTGGGGATTTGGACGTAGGAATCAGTCGCTCATAACCAGAATGAGAACTGAACATTGTTACATACGAAGCTACTTGCACAAGTTCAACACTAGAAGGGAAAAAATATAAAAAATACACAAACAAATTGTGCAATTAAAACAATAATTATAAGCACATTGGAATGAAAGAAAAATAGAAGGGAACTGGCCTGTCGGCTGTGTGGCCACCCGGAGGAGATGGTGGCCCACGTACTTGAAGAGTGCCCAGAGCTGTGCGGGGATTTGGAGGGAGAAGTACCGGTACCTGCAGAGGAGTACCTCTATGGCGATGCCCGCTTGATGAGGCTCGCATGCTATAAAATGAACCGGGTCCTAAGAGCCTAACAGCTTGACCCAACAGAGAATGAACATTCACAAGTACACAAAGCGCGCTGCGTGGTAAAGGTATTTTTATACATTTATGAAGGCATTTGTATATTTTAAAAATGACTATGGCTAAGTTGATTTTGTTGAATATTTTCTCTGGTATAGTATTAAAATATTTTATGATAGCAATTATTTAGAGCGACTCTTTTAATTTTGTCTTCAGCTTACCACCTGCAACTGCCTCATTGAATTCTCTAGAGTGTCGAGCTGCAAAATAAAATAAAATTATTAAAATAATATTTGTTTTAAAAAAAAGCGAAACATTTTCTAAAATCCATTTTTAGTCAACTTGTGCAGTGAGTATTTTTGAAATGCATTCTTAAATTTTTAAATTATTCGTTTATCTTAAATTTGGAAAGTATAAGAAATCACGTACTTTTAAATAAAGGTTAAGTAAAAAGGAAGACTCTTCTAGTTAAATTAGTCTGTCGAGAAAGGGACGACAGACGAGTAGGGTAGCCGAGCTGGCCGCAACCCAAAACTGACAACTCCTGGCGGGCAATGCCAAAGTCCGTTCTGTTAGGCGCTAGTCACATTTGATTACAGTCACTGTACGGATCTTAGGCAGAGCATCAGATGCAATGCCGATGATGAAAACCAAAGTACCCGTTGAGGGTCAGGTTAATCCGAAGCGACCGTTTCGTCCCCCTCTCTAGCAATACCCAGTGAGCGGTGCCGATTTAGAGCCAGGAGCGCCAGTGCGGATTAGCAAGAGGTACAGGGAAGAACTTAGCGGGCGCGAGCTCTAAGGAAACCTTCCGGGGTGACGCCCAAGTTGTAGCAAGTCGAAATAGGAACAACTCCACATTTTCGACCTTGTCCTGGTAGCCCAGGCAGCCGCTTCAGAGGCGACCGTTCGTGGGGAAGAGGGGTCTCTCAGCTGTTAGGTCCAGTGCTTTTTTGTGCCGGTACGCACCGGTACGCCGTACCGGCACCTTTTTCAATGTGGTAAAAATTATTACTTTTCTTGTATTTTAACTTTTATTATTAATTTATTATATTATTAATTTGTTAAAATTGACATTTAGTATCTTTGCTGTTGTCATTTAGCTTGCATCGAGGTGCGAACTGGTAGTTAAAAGTTAGGCAATCCACCACTGAGTACCGGCACCTATTTTTTTCGGGGCGGGGGTGGGGGTGGGTGTTGGGGGGGGGAGTCCGGGGAGACCCATGAAGAGTGCTAGGCTCGGGGTTACTGATCTTCTTCTACATGTAGGATCATTAGTTTCATTAGTCTTGGCTTTCAGAGAAAATAATTATTACTTAAGCATAAGCTAAGTCTTGTGCAAAAGCTTTTTTTTTCTTTTTAAATTTCAAATGTGACTTTTCCTAAATCAATGATTAAATGAATAAATGTTGAAAACCATAGTCAGTAAAATTTTAAAAATTGCATTTGAACTTGAATTGTCATAACATGCACATTTAAAAAAGATTGATTTACCATTTTATTTTGAACCGAATTTAAAAATAAAACAGATATAAAGAAAATGACTTATAACTGAAGTGGTTTAAAAATGTTAACTAGTTATACATATTTTATAAGATTTCAAAGCGTATTCAAACTGAACATCAAACTTATGTTCCTAATTTAATCTCACCCTTCTTTGAATGTTTTGTATTTGATCTCTTCCAGCCCTGCCTCCACTGCCACCCCTTCCTCCTGTACTGTTGGCCTGTGAATGAAGTAATAACATGTTTTTGTTTAATCATTGCTTAAAGAGTCCACTTGCAAAACCTAATAAGTCACTTTTTAGAGTTTTTTTTAAAAAGAAAAAGGCATTTACGTTTAAGTGACTTAGCAGACTTTTAAAGTGTTTCATATTGTTTAACAGTAAAACACAGCGTATTAGTGGGTTTTCAATGGCCAAAACAAAAGAATGCCGAAGAGCTTGACCATTTAAACCAGTAAAGGGAAGTAAATCGAATTAGTAGGTTTTGCAAGTGGACTCCTAGCCTGCTTGCTTACATAATTTTTAAGAGTAATAGATAACACCCTTGAAATTTATAAGAATGTATTTCAGAGTTCTTTTCTTGATTTTTAAGCATATATTAAAGTAAAATAAATTACATAAAAATGACATTATATCAATGCCTTCAAAGGGGCCGTCCATAAATGACGTCACTCGCCTAGAGGAAAGGGGGGTCAAACATTTGTGACGATGTGTGACGATGGGGAGGGGGGGGGTAAAGAAATGTGACATCACATCAACAGAAAAAAAACGCACATCTTTAAATAAAATTTCCACTTAACTAATTCTGGCTCGCAATTTTTTTAATGACGTTTTCAAATGGCTTCACGCGTGTTATCTGTCAAAGTTCTGAGAAACTACAATGTATTTTGAAACAACTTTTCCCTCTGAACATGACACAAAAATCATAAAACACACCGCAAAAAAAAGGATTTTGGTTCTTTGAATGAATCAATGACAGGAAGTTAACGAGTATTTGAAATACGCTGACATTATTTACCTTATATACTAATTCTAAAGCTGACCTTTTTTGGAAAAAATCTAGGGGAAATATTGGGGGGGGTGGTTGGCTTACGAGCGGGTCATATGTGATTTCTGCAAATACATTTAATATCGGTGTTGTTATTGTAGATCATCAAGGTCCTTTTTTACATTCTACAAGATTCGACTGCTCTACCAGAAGCTATAAAATAATATTAAACATCTTTACTTACCTTATTTACTAATTTTATTTATTTTTGTGAGTGTTTTATTAATAAATTGTTTTACAACTTTTGTTTTTAACAACGAATTTTAATGTACGTGCTTTCGCCACTTTTTACACACACCCAAAAATTTATTTTTAAAAAACGGTTACTTGGTAACTTGGAAGACAAGGGGCCGTCCATAAAGTACGTCACGCTATTATTGACAACTTTTGACCCTCCTCTCCCCCGTCACAAAGTGTCACAAATGTAGGGATCCCTTCCCCCCCTAATGTACGTCACACTTTCCAAAAAATTTTTAATTAACACCTAATTAAAATATTTAATTTAATACTTAAAATACACTTCACTATTAATTGTATTAAAATATAAAATTTCCACTTAAAAGTAGGGATGTACCGAGTTCAAAATTTTGAAATCCGGCTTGAGCTGAAGTGGGCCGGTTTTATGAAGTGAAATCCGACTGGAGCCGGAATCAGATTTGTTAAAATGGCCAGATTCTGGATTTTCCGGGGCCATTGCGATTATGAATATATCCATAAATTAGGGTTCTACTGGCCAGCCGGATTTATGAAGTGAATTCCTGCCGGAGCCGGATTTTTAAAATTACATAATAAAAAGGAAAAAAAACAATTTGACTAAAAAAAAGACTAGATTGACAAATTATGTGACCAAATCTTGTGCTATATTTAATCTGTTTATTATGGTCCCATAAATTATATTTCATTGAAAAATATTCACTGGACATCATCTGTGTTCATCCATAGTTACGACTGACATCAATCTTTCACAATCATCGTTTCCTGGAAGGATAATTGCAGACAGATCAACTCGTCCTCATCTAGCCACTCAGCATCCTCTGTATGTGCATTTTCTCCTGTGGCAATAACTGCCATGGGTTCTCTTTGACTTCTAGAAGTGATTCTCAAAGGACGGATGCGTTTTATCTGAGTTGATTCTTGAACAGTTTGGGTGGACACATTCTCCTGAGCCCGAGCTCTGTGTTGTCCTGTATGTTTTTTCAACATTGTTTGTGAGGCAAAATATGAGTGACATACTTTTCAAAGTCGATCAAATAAGCTGGTAATCACATGGCTGTACTTTGAAAGCTCATGTTAATCTTGGCATAATTTCATCAAATTTGAGAGTTTGTGCTACAAACAAGGAAGGAAATTTATGAGAATCTTCATCTGCTCTTTCTTAAGCTTTGAGTTCATCAATTGTTTGGTTGATTGGGATTGGAGAAGTGAAGAATCTTTACGATAAAATATTAAAATATGAGCTTCGTACTTTGTCGCAACATTTCTTGTCCTGATATTTAATAACAATTTGAGTGAAATATTGGGTGGTGCGAACATGAATGTCAAACCATTCCTGATCCTTCGATACCAGTCCTGCTGTATCCAATTCAGATTTATGAACAACACATTCAGGAGATACGCATTTCAATGCTATTTTGACATAAAACTAATTCTAATGTTTCACAAAATTTTTGAAATTTATTTTTAAAGCTATTTAAATTCTACTAAAAAAATATAAATAAATTATTAAAAAAATACTAAAATAATAAATGTGTGACATCACACATGGCCTGACCCCCCTCCCCCCTGTCACAATGTGTCACACATTCTTAGACGCCCCCCCTAGGAGCGTAACGTATTTTATGGACGGCCCCAAAAGACAAAGATAGGTAGTACAAAGTAAACAATCATAAAATGTGTACCATTTTGTTTACGCTTTCTTATTATTTTTTGGGGTCAGCTTACGAGCGGGTTACACACTTTTAATACTAGTCTCTTCCAAAAGAGAGGGCTCGACTTATGAACGAACGGGCTATAGAACGAGTATATACGGAGTTACCAGTTGAAACGAGCCAATGTTGTTGGTTTTTTTTTGCTTTTTTAAATTTTAAATCTATACGCCCCCTCATTCCCTCCTCCGCTCCAATCGCGACCATGTTAAAAAAGTACCTAGTCTAATTTTTTTTAAAAGTATATTTTAGTTGTTCAAATATATTTACTGTAATAACAAAGTAAATGAAAGTTTTGGGGGGGGGGTTGAAAATAATTTGGGCTTGATTTAATATTTTTAAAGTTAAAGGTTTGATTTTTAAATGGTTGGTGATGTAATAACTATTACCACCCACCCACAGGTCTTGTCGCGCCTTGCTGAAAAAATTTAACAAACTCGCTCCCATTCCCTTGTGTTTCTTGTGTAGGCCTAGCAGAAAAACTGATTTTAATAAGACGTACAAAGTTTTCAGTATGTAAAATTTATCAATTAAAAAATTACTACCCCGTAAATGTTCCCTTTAAACTGCGTGGTTGCGCGGCCGCGCAGTTCTCCGACCGACGCCGCACAGAGGTTTAGAATAACCGCGCAGCAAATTTTGTAGAATTGCACAAAAAATTGATGCTTTTTTTACTTTGCAGTTTCACACGAACCAACGAACCTTAGAGGGAACATTGACAGCCGCCTAGCTGACATTAGCATTCAAGCTGCTGGGCCCTATGACCTGACAAAACGTTACGCCATTGTTGTTGACATTTTGTTTGAATGTTATATTTACTGTAGTTTTAGTTTATGAGTATGGCAAATGCATTTACAGCAGGAATAAAAGTTTGTAGATCACAATAGTATGTTTTTGGAAGTATGGATGGTGGCTAGGTTGCATTCTATAGTTGTCATGACCGTGAAAATTATGCGGCGTTTTGGACAAGTACCCGCGCAGCTTTTTTCAACAATATTGACACCACTAGTTATGATTAGGCATGTACTGGATTTCGGCTCCGTCTAATCCGGAATCCGGCCATTTTTACAAATCTGGCTCCGGCTTCGGCTCCCGCACAATTTCACTTCATAAATCTGTTCGAATCTGGCTCCGGCGGGGTTTTAAAATTTTGAATCCGGTAACCCCTAGTTACGACATTAAATAGATTGCAGACTTACACTAAATACTTATTCAAATATCAAAAAAGATATTTGAAACATACTTGTTTTCAATTAGAAAACACGTTCTGGGTGGGGGGGGGCAAAGCTTTGTGACGTAATATTGGAGGGGGGGTCTAAGTTGTTGTGATGAAGTGTGACGAGGGGGAGGGGGGGGTAAAAAATCGGCCAAAATTTGGTTATATCATTTATGGACGGCCCCAAATTGAAAGTTTGTTTTTACCAATAAAACGATAACATTAGCCCCCAGATTTAAATTTGAAAGAATCTATTTTCGTATTTAAGACCAAATTGGTATATACTAGGGCTGTACCCGATTCAAACATTAGAAATCAGGCCGGAGCCGGATTTGTAAAAATGGCCGGATTCCAAATTTGCCGGAGTCGGAGCCAAAATCCGGTACACCCCTAATATAAACAGTTGTATATTGGGGCTGATTGTTCTATTACTATTAGCATGTTTACAGAAGGGGTTTCGCTGTTTTTGGAGTTCATCAGAATTGGCCAATGATTCGAGACCCTTGACAACAGGTTTTAAAAGAAAAATGCGGTCAGGGGGATTACGATAGGTATTGTTTAGGAGAAACCTGGGCTACGGTTGTTTGGGGTAAAATTAGAGTGTAGGGCTTGAAGGTATGTGTAATTTTAATTGTGAAAGAGAAAGCCGTGACATGTGATATGAGAATTAGAGGTACAGGGGTAAAAAATTGATACGTTGAAACAATAGGCAAGGTGTTCGATTCTAAAATACTGATATGATATTTTTGTTTGTACTTTATATATATATATATATATATATATATATATATATATATATATGTATTAGGGCTGCGGAAATTAACGATTAATTTCTCGATTAATCGTTAATTTTTTTTAATGATTAACTTTTTTTAACGATTAATCGACCCACCTCTTATAAATGTACTAAAAGTTAAAAAAGTAAAATATTTCGGCCGATAAATATAAACTAATTTCCTGACGATGACACGATTATTTTGGTTTTAAACTATTGACTGAATGTTCAAAATGTTGATAAAGGTCAATTGAGAGAAATCGTTTACCTACCATGCAATGTTCCCTCTAAGTATAAACTTCGTTGGTCCGTGTCCAAAGTTAAAAAAAAATAGTGTGCAAAGTTGCTCATCGTCCGATTTTTTTGCAATGTTTTACAAAATTTGCTGCACGGTTATTCTAAACTCATGAATGGCGTCGGTCAAACATCTGCGCAGCCGCGCTGCTTAAAGGGAACATTGTTACCATGGTTCTAACACTTCGCTTACATATCACCTGCAAACCAAACATCCACTAAAGTATCAAAAACTTCAGCTGAGACAATCTAAAGCTATGTGAACGATTGTTTAGCTCGGCTGTTTCTATTGTCAATAAGACCCTCTCATCACTTGAACCAAATAATGTCAATACACTTGTCAGTTTGAGTTGTTGGTTAAAAGATGTCATATAAAGAAGACATTCCAGTGTTATTTCAATTTTCGACAAGTACGTTTAATAAATGTTACTTATGACACCATAAATTTCAATTTTTGGCTTTAATCGAAATTAACGATTAATTAACCGTTAATTTTTTATAAGTTAACGATTAAATTTAAATAATCGTTAACAGCCCATATATATATATATATATATATATATATATATATATATATATATATATATATATATACGTCCCCCGGCCCCTTATTGTCAAGTGTACCCTATATGTTCCCCTGACCCCTTATTGTCAAGTGTACCCTATATGTCCCCCGGCCCCTTATTGTCAAGTGTACCCTGTGTCTCACACCATGCTATCATGCATTCACAAACAATGTTATAAAGCTTAGGACATTATTCATTGTCTTAGCAAAGTACGTACTGATTTCATATTTTAAAATACATTATTCTATCAAAAGTTATAGTTGGGAGTTATCACATTTAAATCTCAAGTAAATCGGAAGGAATAATCAACTTATAGACAACTTAATGGGAAACAATGCTGTATTAGAATCCACCAAAACTCAAATACATTTTAATCTACTAAACTAAAGATATATTATATTTTAATTTCACAGTCTTGCACCATGCAGTCTTACATTTCGTTAGGTCTGCTACATACACTGTTTATACGGCAACACAAGATGCTAAAATTTTAACGAAACATACACACTAACTAAGGCGACTCCATGCACTCTCTGCTCAAACTTACATTCCTCTGTATGGTCTGTAACGCTCTTCTTATCTGAGGGATGGCTGTCACAACAGTGCTGCGTATGGTCGTTACGCTGTCCTCCACAGCGTCGACTCGTGTCTCAAGACGGCTCTGACTGGCACTTTGCTGCAAAGACCAAAAAAGGCGATTGCCAGAGTTAAGCCTTGTTAAACAAAGGATCCGTCCATAAATTACGTCACCCGCGGGGGGGGGGTGTCACGCATTTGTGACGATGTGTGACGAGGGGGAGGGGGTGTTAAAGAAATCTGACATCACATCGAAACGGTCTACTTTAAAATAAAAGTTCCACTTAATTATTTGATTCTTTTCAATTAATTTAATGATGTTTTTAGCGGCTTTATACCAGTAACAATATTTGAGTGCACACTTACACTAAATAAATATTTAGATGACAAAAATGTAATTTGCAACATGCTAATTTTCATTTAGAAAATTTGGCTTTTAAGGGGTGGGGTGTTCCAAGCTTTGTGACGTCATAATGGAAGGGGGTCTAAGTTTTTGTGACGAAGTGTGAAGAGGGCGGAGAGGGGTAAAAATAGCCCCAAAAAAGCGTGACTTCATTTATGGACGGTCCCAAACATTTCCATCAGAGATACTTGAAAACGTAACCCAAATTACAGAGAGATAAATCAATGTGCCTCCCCCTTTCTGGGTTCTTGTTTGTTGGCAGTAAATAAAACTTTGTCTTTTAATCATCTTAACATCATCTTAATAAGTATAACATATAAGGCCTCTTTCTAGTACGATAGTGAGACAATGAATTGTAGAAACATGCGCGCACACGATATTCGCACAAACGCACACATGCAAGCATAGACATTTCGACGACACGCATATACACAAACAACACCAAAATTCATCTATTGTCATTGGGATAACGTTTAAGTATGATGAACCATGAAGTCAAAATTATTTATACTTTTTAAAAAAAATTTAAAATGTTTTTTGTGTTTTATTTTAATGAAGCTTTGAGTTACGAATGTTGTAATCACTATTTTTTCATACTTAAAACTCAGGTTCTGAATGAGTTTTTAATTAAAAAAATTCCTTTCAAATTTAACTTCTTTTCATGACAGGCAAATTCATTTCAAAAGTAATAGACTTTTTGAAGATGAATGGATGCTGTTTATTTTGTTCCATTGAAAGTTTTCGTTAAAAATATAAAACTTTACAAAGCTAAATGCCTTAATTTACCCCTTTTGTTTGTTTTATTTTTCGCTCAGCCCAAATGCTATTGTTGATAATATTAATGCTCTGTCGAAGTCTTAAAAAAACTCTTTAAAGTTTTTTCTTGGGGTTTGTTTTTTACTTTCAGCTGACGATGACATGTTGACACCATTTTATTGTTAATTTTCCTTCTTTTAAGCGTTCACTTACCTCACTGTATAGTTTTACTGAAAGTGCCTGACGGCAGTCTGTCTTAGTTTATAGCAAAATTAAATAAATATTGAACTTATGAAGAAAGACACGAACAAGTTGATGATAGTGGCGTCTAAAGCTGACACAGACGTCTAGAGCTGACACAGACGTCTGCAGCTGACACAGACGTCTGCAGCTGACACAGACGTCTGCAGCTGACACAGACGTCTGCAGCTGAAACAGACGTCTACAGCTGACACAGACGCATAAAGCTGACACAGACGTCTTGCTACCACGTTTTTTAAAAATTTATTTTATTTAGGACTTATACACTGTTTAATTGATTTTCTCTACCTGTCCTGATTGCAACTTCATCCCATTTATTTATTATCCTCTCATATTACTATATTGTTATTGCATTGTTATTTCGATTTGTTGGCTCTTTTATGCGAAATAAAAATAGCTCTCAATGGATGCTGCTGTTAAGATTGCAAAGAAGCGTTTCTTTGTGATCCTAAATGTGATTGTTGTCTGCTTGTTGCGGCAATTCAGTCATCTATGACACGTCATCAACGTTCTTGTCTTATCTACACAGACGCTCCTTCTATACAGAAGATTATTGCGTTCACGGACCATGTTGTTTTGTTGGCAAGTGACGCAGCGTTCACAGGCCACGGCTATGACTATAAAGTTCCGCGCATTACCCACGAGCCTTTTTTGTTTCCCTAACTAGTTTCTGGTACCCATTCGGTGCTGGATGGACTAAGGGACACCCCTGGTCCCGGGTATTCGAGCCCCGTGACCGTCGATACGCCAGTCAAGCGCGCATGCCATTCGACCACCGTGCCCCTAATCATGGTCAAAATGTCAACGACGTTAGTGTAACGTGTATCAGCACAATCGCTACTCACCAGACCAGTTGTTTGAACCAGAGAGGCAAGCTGTGAGTGCACTGTGCTCAAAGGGCCATTGATCACTGTCTCCAGAGAGCTGAGTCGATTTGTCAGATTACTCGGCACCTGCAAGAGATAAAAATAATTTATTTCAATGAGTGAACAATTTTCATTCAGTTTTTCATGTATAAGAAATACGTGGTTGTTTGTCGATAAGATAAATTACAGTTATAATAATTATTTTTTTAAAAAATGAATTTGATTTCTTTCTGCAAGGAAGAACAACAACCACAAATAAACAACGAAATCACGATATTCGCTAGTTCTACTTACTGAAGACATATTTGCTTGTAGAGAAACAATGTTGGCCTTATTAGCAGCTACCTGAAATTTAAAAAAAATAATAAACATTTTATTTTTATTACATTTATTATGAAAGTTAGATAAGTTTTCATAGATCAGCAGACCAAGGTTTTGATGATCAAGTACAAACATTTACACACAAAAAAAATATTAAAAAAAAATATAGACTACATAAAATAATTATAAAAAAATAACGAGACCAGAAAAATTTTCTGGATTAAAAAAAAAGATTTATTAGCCAATATTTCTTGATGCATGGTGTACTGTTTATTTATCTATGGAAGTTGACGTGTCATTTTTTAAAAGTTATTATTTTTCTTTTAAAGTAGAAAAAGATTATCGAAGTTTCGGGCAGTAACATTTGCATAAATTTGGTTCAAACCCTCGGGTCAAATTAAACTGCATGCTCTATACTAAAAGACATTCTTTTTGTTCCATAGTCAATCGATTTAAAGTAGTTAGCCAACACGTACAATATAATTTAAAACGAACACATCACTAAACACGCTGCGCTTAGGAACGCCTTTAGTCTTGAACTTGAACTTGAACTATCCCTTAATCCGTTGTTGGGTCGTTGGGGCACCATCGTTAACTGCTCACTAACACACGCAATTTGTCACGGTCCTGTGCTGCCCTTTGAGAGTCGCTGAATGACAGGCCGGTCCACTATTTGATATCGTCCTCCCATCTCTTCTTTTGTCTGCCTCTTTTCCTTCCTCCCTGGACTGTGCCTTGTAATATGGTTTTTGCGAGACCTCCAGTTCTTGTCACGTGTCCGTACCATCGTAATTTCCTCTTCTTAATTGATGTGAGGAGGTCCTCGTAGGGACCAATGACAGTACTTATTGTGTTGCGGACAGCTTCGTTTGTGATATGCGCTGTGTAGGAGATGTTCAATATCTTTCTGAAACATCTCATCTCTAGCTCATTGATTCTTCTTTGGAGGTCTGCCTTGAGCGTCCAAGCCTCGCAACCATACAAAAAGACCGACATCGCTAGAGAGCGCATTAGCCGGATCTTTGATCTCAGGGAGAGCTTTTTACTTTGCCAGATGTGCTTTAATTTGCTCAATGCTGCCATTGTTTGGGCTACTCTGGCAAGAATTTCTGGCTTTGAGCCTTCGTCGGATATTATGGCCCCTAGATACTTGAAGGTGGAGACTTCTTCGAGTTTTTGCCCGTTTATCCGAATCTCGCTTGTGAATTTACTATTAGCCATGATCTTGGTCTTTCTGCGTTGATTTCCATGCCGTACGTCTTTGCTGTTTTCTCTAGCTTTGCGAGGAATTCTTTTAGTTCGTCCTCGCTACCAGCTAGGCCGTCAATGTCATCGGCGAAGCGTAGGTTGGTTATACTTCTCCCTCCGATGCTGAGTGTTCCGACATGGTCTTCTAGCACATCTGTCATGATCCTTTCAAGGAAGAGGTTGAAGAGGATGGGGGAAAGTAAACATCCTTGTCTGACACCAACAGTGGTCTTGAACCAATCTTCCAGCTTGCTGTTGAAAAGTACTGCGCTGGTTGCTCTGTTGTAAAGGTTCTTGATCACTTCAATGATGTTTGCATTTATGTTGAATTTGTGCATCGTTGCCTTTAGTCTATAAACCTTAAAACTACAATGACAACCCAGAACAGTATAAAAACGATCCAATTCAAAATATCCTGCTGCATGTGCAAAGTGTGAGATTCCACTGAGTTAGCATTAGACGGAGATTGCGACAATGTTTGTGTCGGAGGCATACAACTACGGATAACTGAACTGACATCGCTTGCCGTAAGATTGGGATATTCACTTGATATAGCAAAGTGGGCCATAAGACAGTCTCGAGCGTCCTTGTGAGAGGAGTAAGTTTCGCATGTCCTGGTAAGAAGCACTCACCGGACATTATCAAGATCAGCAAAGTCTGTGTTTCAATTTCTGAAGGAACACTCATTTTCTGATGCTACGGTCTTGGACACTTACCGCCAATTGGCACTTGATCATCTCAGCGATTGTAGGTTACAAAGTTTACGGTTTATAAATGGAGTTCTTTTTCGTCACTTCGGTCACGTCATGCCTTATATATTATATAATATCAAAATACCCGCTCTGCGAAACTAAGAAGCTAATATACACCACTATCATAAGACCGGTAGTAGCTTACGCTAGTGAGACTTGGACCAGAAAAGCAAGCATGCTGCTCAACTCACGGGAGAGGAAAATGCTCAAGAAAATATATTCATGGTCCAGTTATAGAAAAAGATTTCTGGAGAATTCGTACAAACCAAGACCTTTAACATTTGTCAAAATGATTTTTTTAAAAATATTTTAAAATTTAAAAAAAAAGAATTCGCTGGGCGGGACATGCTGAATGATGCCGGAATGTAGAGAAGCAAAAAGTTTTATACAGGCCGAGGGGAAGACGACTCACTGGTCGCCCAAGACTGAGGCAGATCGATGAGGTGGAGATGGACATACACCAGCTTGGGGTTCAGGGATGGAGGCGAAAATCCATGGATTGTTCCGAATTGAAGGATGTGTTGGAGCTGGCCAGAGACCTACATGGGCTGTAGTGTCACAGATGATGACAACTATTGCGATTAAACTTCTTGGTGGAATCTTGAGAACGAGGCTACGCCTAACAGGCATGCATAGCCTCGAACTCTTGATTTAATTGTGTGTATTTGTCTTATTATTTCTGGATCAGGATCTTCATCATTGAGTCCTGTTTCGCTAAGGATTGCTCCATCAAATTAACAGTCTATGACGGTGATGCGTCCATTTCTGAACATTTCTATGAAATTGTGTGTGTGTAACTATGTTTAGGAAGATTTAGAGTGCAATGTGTTTTATGCAGTTGTTGAACATGTTTGTAAAGCGCTGTATAAGTGAACAAATAATAATATATAATAATAATATTATCATACTAGAAAAAAAGGATATTATGGATCCCAACGTCTAAAATATAAATTATGTGAAGTTCAAACATGCTTATCTTTGTAAATAAGCATTAAGGAAATTTTCTGGCAAATTTTAACACTCTGTTTAAACGAGAAATTTAAGATTTAGTTATATATCTTTATACACACATCCTACTCAATATCCTACATGTGGAAGAATGTCAGCAGCTCCCAGCCTGGTGCTCTTCATGGGTCTCCCCGGAAAACCCCCTCACCCATCCCGCCCCATTGCTTATACACAAACTAAAATATTCAATCTCTAGTTTGCTTCTGAATTGTTTTTGAAATTTTAATTAATAGTGGAATTATAAAATAAAATGTTTCCCAACATCAAGAGGAAAAAAACTTTTAAATGATCCCTACTTGAAATACACATATAATTTTTAAAAAATTATATATATGTATATACATATCAATTAAAGCATGAATTTGCTTTTTAAAACAGTTACATTAAAAAAAATATATGTGCATGCACCTAGTTTTGTGTGCGATGGTGTGTGCGAATGCATGCGTCAATGTTTAAGTGTGTGAGCATATGTAGTGTGTGTATGCGTGTTAACACTTTGTTGTTTCACAATATTTCATGGATCACAACCCACCTGAGTGAGGGCGACCTTTAAGTCGATGTTGTTTAAGAAAAATCCGCTACTTTCCCCTCCACGAAACGTTATGTTGTGATTTGTTCCAGATTGAAAGATGAGGTGTCCATTCTCCGTGATCAGCCTTGGCCTTGAAAAGACAAATAAGTTTTAAGATATCATTTAAAGATATTGTTTCGAGGTAGATGAGGTAACTATACACGACCGTGAATAGCTCAGAGTTATCTTTAAAATTTGATATATTAATATTAGTGGCGCATTAAGAGGGATGCTGATTGGGCTAAAGCCAAGGGCCCCAAATGATTTAAGGGCCCTATACATTATATTGTAAAATACAGGTGGCTGGACCGGGTCCCAGGTGCAATTGCAACCAGGGGCCCCGTGCAATCTTGATATATATATATATATAACTGATGAATTTTGTAATAACGCACAGAATGAATCTCTATTAATAAACCTTGCTGCCATTAATTTCAATTAATTGGTTTTATTTATTAAAATTATTCAAAACTATACAGGCCCAAAGGCAAACAAACAAACAAACAAAAATATATATATACAAAAAATTAATTTAAAAATCATAAAAAAATATATTGCATATGTACGCCTAAGGAAATACATGAGAGATGAAACTGGGGACATTATTGTAGTGTAGATAAATACGTGCGAAGTATTACACATTTTCATTTTTTTTAAAAATTCCTCAGATAAGAATACAATTATAAATTTTAAATAATAGAAGAAGGCTTACTGGTCTGCAAGGATCTGTCGTTTCTGTCTGGAAGTTTGATTCGTGGGTAAGATGAGCATTGACCAGATGACCAGTAAAGCCAAGGAGGGCCTTCTTTTGACCATCATCTTGACAAGATCGAGATGTCACTCAGTAAACGTCTACCATTAGCGTGTTTGCTACTCCAACAATGAGAAGGGAAACAATCGGCCGACCGCTGACAGAGAGGGAGTGACTGTTATATTCATGCTGGCCAGTGTGATTATAATTTATGCCGTATCACAACATCGAAAAGTTTTTCTTTCTTATAAAAAAAAATATATGTAGACCAGGTAATTGGCGTGACACTAAACATTGTTTTTGTAGCGTGACGGTCAAGACTGTCTACAGCGCGCAGCTTCACACTCAAGATAATTAGGTTCACGATAAAAACAAATCGTATTTTGAAAAAGCCAAAATGTTGGAGATGTTTGCAGCTAAATTTAATATTTGTATCTTCAGAATATTAATAGAAATTTGAAATTATTAAAATACCTATACATTTTTAAAAAAAATGTTTTATCTTTAACTAATATTCAGGTGTAATTCTATAAAATAAATATTTTTTTTCCAAATGTATTATTCAATTATAATCTTTTTCAATTGCAAGTACACCATTTAAAATATAAATCATGAACATCTGTGAAGGGGCCGTCCATAAATGACGTCACGCAATTTTGACCGATTTTTCACCCCCTCACCCCCTCGTCACGCGTCGTCACAAAAAGCTAGACCCCCTCCCTCCAAAAATACGTCACAAAGCTTTGACCTCTCCCCCCCAAAAAAAAACCAACAACAAAAAACAAACACAAAAAACAAAAAAACAATAAAAACAAAACAAAAAAAATCCACCTTATTTTCTGAAAATGAGCATGTTTCCAATTTTTTTTTGTTGGTCATTTCATTATTTATTTAGTGTATGTCTACATTGTAATATCGTAATACGCGTGAAGCTATGTAAAACGGCATTAAATAAATTGAAAGCGAATGCTTCTCAAACATGTTCGTATTAGACGACCGGCAGGTATTTTTGTAATGCATTTCACCAGGTACCGGTGCATTCTTTTCCCGTTTTGACGTGGTTTATCCATGTACAGACGTGATAGCAAAATGAGCCCTACATGGCTTAAAGCCCTATAACATTGAGTAAGATTTCGGCTTGTTTTATATAATATATATTTTAAAATTTGTCTAGTTGCCAAAGCATAGCAAGACAGCTAACGAACAATGCAGCGGTAATTTCAAAAACCATTCGATGTGATTATCCTTCGTGATTAAGCTCGCGAATACTAATAATAAATTGATAAATTATATAGCGCTGTATCCCAGTAAGGAACTGACTATGTGACTATTGATATTACAAGGATCATTTCATTGTTGCTAAACCAAGAATATATAGATACAAGACGATTCCTCAAATTGATTTCGATCTTACGACAGTTTTTCTGCTATGTATATGCACATCAAAGGCATTTGATCTATAAATTACCACATTGATATCAAATCTCATGTTTTCTAAAAATTATTTGGTATGCCCTGGAAGAGGAATATGGCGAGTACTGTACGAACCCCACATTTGTACAGCAAAGTAGGGTGTCATCTTGTGCGTCGCAAAATACAGTAATACTGCAAGTTGAAGACTGAAAAATACTATGACATTAATAAAATATCCAATTTTGGTGTAGTATGGACGAGGAGGCGTGTTTAAATTGTTGCATTCTCTTGTGGAATTTATAAACTAATGAAAAATACATGGCTACTGCTATCGGGTGTTTTAACCGAGGGGTCTGTGAAAAGCGGTAAATTATCTCATTTGGGGTAAAAAGGGAACTCTTGGCGTTTGACCAGAAACGAATCGAACAATAATTATATCAAACTTAAAACGTTTATAATTGTATCAAATAGATACCCCCCCAAAAAAAACTAATTAAAAATTGATATTCCGTGTCGTTTTGACTTAAAATATCTTTACATAATCCTATTCAGATCATTTTTAGACACTTGTCATGCTTGTAAAACTCACCATTTGCATTTTCGATGCTAATGACGCTCCCCAAATCCCCGAGTCATATGAGCAGGACCTCGAGTCTGGGGGGTGGGGGGTAACGCACACAGAAACTTGTATATTTTGGGGTAAGGGGCAAAAAAGTTCGTCGACTACTGCCGTCAGAGAGCCAAACGGAGCGGTGGTGACATCACAAATGCTTTGATGTCAACATCAAACGACGTAGGGTAACAATTTCATACATTCTCATGAGTTCTCAAACTTAAGGATTATAATTAGATTTAATTTTCATTTCTTTATAACTTACGCCGACCGGCGTCTCATGACCTACCGACCGGTACTTTGAGAAGCACTGATTTTTTTTTAAATAAAAAATCATTAAATAAATTTTAAGTGAACAAATATTTCAGTGGAAGTTTTATTTTAATTTACCCTTTTGATGTGAAGTCACATTTCTTCAACCCCCCCTCCCTACCCCTCGTCACAAAAGTGTGACCCCCCCCCCAAATGCGTGACTTCCTTTATGAACGGCCCCGAAGGTGGTGTTCTCATTTTTTATTTAAACACAATTTATGAAATTTTAAGGAAACTATCGTTTTAGCATATTACTTTTGATAAGATACCTCCAACGTAATTTTACCCTGTTTTACCAGTCAATATATAAATTTCTACTACATTTATATACACTACTATCCAGATATTACCACATTTCCATTTACTTCACTGTAACGAACAGCTGCACATCTGTTTATATTACAATTTTGTTATTGCCTTTAAATACTTTTATGGTTAAACGTATGAAGTTGTGTGGGATTACATTTATCAGGCCTTACTAATATTATATCCCTTAAATACCATTTCATATTGTTTGAAAAAGAATTATAATGTGCAGTTGAAATGCAGTCAAACAGTATTATGATAAATGTCGTAGTACAATTGTAGAGTAAATGAAAAGATTTATGTGAAGCTGAAAACTTAACTATAAACATTGATGAACATATTGAAATATATTCTATTTTAATACTTCATTTAAACTTGTATTTAATTTCTTTGATATTCATATTCATTTTTTTTAATGATGGGAATATAAATTAAGTATGTGTACATCTCTAATGAAATGTATTTTTATAATTACAATGTAATATGTGTGTGTATGTATTATTTCCCTTTAAAATTTGTATTTCAATAATCCGTTTATAATACATTTAAATTATTTAAATTATTTAACTGACTATTTTAATTTAGGTGCGAGAATCACTTTTGAATTAATCGGCATATTAGTTATTATTAATGATGCTTTTTTTCACCACCCAAATTACCATCTTTAAAAACGATTCATATGGGTGTGCAAGAATGGGTGTGTCAATAACTATAAAGAGGTTTAATGTTTATTAAATATGCGTTGTCTATAGAATTAATGTATTCATATGTCTCAACTGAAAACGAAAACAAATAGTATTATATTTATTTTAATATTTATTTCAATGGCCGTCAATCCGGAAAATTAACGACATTTTCCCACGATGATTAAATTAATATAAAATACCGTTTTAATTACATGTGTCAGTTGCATGTTGCAACCACTAAATATATTATATAATCTAACGAATTATTATGCTTTTTGAGCTACTTCATTGGTCAAAACTTTCAGCTGAAAAAATAAAAATTCTCTTTGTTCCTTTATTTCTAAATTATGGTGTAGTAGAAATATTAGAATATATACATTTTAAATATATCAAATTTAAATAATTTTAGAGGGGAAAAAAGTTATAAGCCTTTTGCTTCCTACTAAAAGCTAAAAAATATGAATTCCTTCGAATATATAATAAATATGATCTTTTATAGATATCTTATAGTTATACAATTTAAAATGAATATATTTTTTTTACTCGTTCTCTCTTTCTATCTGTGTAAATGCTTCTATTTCTAGAGTTATGCAGTGTTAAATAGAACAAATGTAACGTCGATTAAAAAGTAGTCCCGTTTTCTTTAAAGTTTCCAAAATTTAAAAAAAACTGCAAGGTTCACTTACTTCTTGACTTATAGAAAAGTCAACTCGGTGTAGACTGATTGAAACCAAGGTGTACAACTGCGCTGCTATACAAGAACAATTCTGTAGGGCGTACTGATGGCTAATGACAGTCGGAGAATATTCTTGACCGATGTCACTTGAAACCGTGGTCTTGTTTTTGACGCATCTTGGCGCCGATATCGCGTCACAAAGAAAGTGATAAGACGCTCACACCAAGCGCTGGTTTATCTTTTCTGTGTACTTCTTTCTGCGTACGGTGCAGAGGCGGGTACCGCTGGGAACGAAGTGTGACCACGAGGTGCTCTAATTTTGTCCCTATTTTAAGCGTGTGACATGATATTGCTTCAACCGGAGCTAGACTCAAACACTGTCTACCATTAAAGTAAGATTCTAAATTGGTCTTGTGTGCGTACAAGTAAAAGCGAGACCTAAAGCCTTGGTTCCAAGTAAAATTATGTTTAGCTGGATATTAATGAAATGATAAACCAAATGCCACCACGAGTTTGACCTGATTGGCTGCACCTTCACACCAGGTAGTAAACACCAAAATTTTGGCTGCATCAAGCTTTCATTCCAACAACTTTTACACAACAACTGGACTGTCGAATTGAAAATCCTACCACTCAGTCTTAGTGGGTTGAGGGGCGGGGGGGGGGAATTGAAAAGCGCCACCCTTGTTTGTTTGTTGTGTTTTTTTTTAATGAGATCTAGTTATCCCTTGCCTGCATGTCACACGTCAAGGCTTCACAAACTTTGAGAGACACCTCGATACTTCATTTTAGAGGACCAAATTGATGTCGAAAATAATGTAAAAACTAATTTAAAAGTAAAGTCATCTTCGAAACTAGTTGGGGGGGGGGAGGTTACCAGATGCAGGAACCTTTATAATTATCATCAATTCCTTTGAATGTTTAGTTTAAACTTTTCAAATTCAGCGTCAACAATATAATTGGAAGTGTTTTTTTAAATATTATTATAAGGTGTATATCGACCTAGATGCCGTCCATAAAGTACGTCCCGCTATTTTTGACCATTTTTAACTCCCCCCTGTCCCAAATCTCGACCCCCCCCCCAAAGTACGTCACACTTTCGAACAAAAATTGTGTTTTTTTAAAACTAAATAATTAAAATTTAATATAAAACACCGTTACGTCTCAATGTCCGGACACCCCCCTCCCGACTGTCACACTTTCTTACACCCCCTCCTCACCCCTCTGGAGCGTGACGTACTTTATGGACGGTTCCCTAAGAAGTTTGTATCGTGTACATTAAACCATGTCATTCGAGTAAAAAAATAACATGCTCACACTTACATTGCTTAATATTCTTTATATTTATCTTAAACTAAATACTTTCATCCGTCAACCAATCTCCCGATTGTAGGAGGTTTGAGTTAGAAATGGTTGATTGGTTTAATCGTGTCGGACCGTTGAGACAACACATAAACTTGATGTCATGGGATAAGGCCATGGTCTCAAACTAGGTGGAATGTGCTGGATTCTCAGGAGAGCCACTCTTTGAACTCTTTGTTTATCAATCATGGAGGGCCACGTCATATTCCCATCTAAGCAATTAACTTATGTGCAGCAAATTTTGTTGTAAAATAATATGCTTATTTAATTTCGCTTGCTAATAAATATTTATATTCTGCACAAAAAAATTGTTTCAATTATTACACATTGAAAACTTTGAAGAGGGGTTGAGTCAAAATAAGCAAAATAACCATTCGTTGGGCGCTATTTAAAGCTCATGATATACATTGTAGCAAATGTGTTGCTTAGAGCACTAGGGGCCGTCCATAAAGTAAGTCACGCTATTTTAACTCCCACTCTCTCCTGTCACAAATCTCGGACCCCAACCCCCTAAAATACGTCACACTTTCGAACAATCAAAATTTTTTATTAACAAAATAATTAAAATTTAATATAAAACACCGTGACGTCACACATGGTCGGACCCCCTCCCCCTGGAACACTTTCTTAGACCCCCTCAACCCTCTGGGGCGTGCTTAAGAAATGTGACGTCATATATTTATATTTGATTTTTATAATTTATTTAATGACTTTTTAAACGGTCTTCACGGGTGTTTCGATATGAGAGTGCAGCCTAACACTAAATACAAAAATGTGATTTGAAATAAGCTCATTTTCAAATAGAAAAATAGCTTTTATAGGAATGGGGGAGGCAAAGCTTTCTGATGTCATATTGGAGGGGGTCTAAGCTTTTGTGACGACGTGTGACGCGGGAGGGGTATGAAAATTGGTCAAAATCAGGTGATGTTATTCATGGACGGCTCCAGGATGAAAAGCCAATAACTTTTTTTGGGGGGGGCTTTAACAGAAAACAATATATCCGTTAACTATGAAACTACATCATTTACCCACAAAACAAGTGTCAGGTCGCATGTTGTCTAGCTATAGACAATGGTATCTATAAAGTAAGTTTCTATTGACAGCTTGAGGATCCCTGCAAAAGAATGTTAAGAAACCATATACTCGAAGTATGGCGAAGAGACACGGCGATGATAGCCAGCTAGATAGTGCAGGATTGGGTAAGTGAAGTAGTCTCAGTCTCATGGCCAATGGGAACATTAAGGGGGCGTTAATACATGGAACTGGTAACTGCTGCGTTCCTGGTACTGGTACAGGAACATTAATTTTCTTCATCACACCAATTAACTCTAAGGTCCTTAAAACTTTAATCACAGAAGTATAACTGAGACATACATCCTTTGACTAATGTCTTTTAGTATACAACCATCATATATAAATAATTGATACATACATGGAACATTGCAAAGTTATGAACAATTGAGAATAGTATTTACAGAAATTGGGATGGAGTGTATGTAAAATGAAAGGTTTGAAAAACACAAAAACGATGGAAGTATTTCATATTGATTTTGTTTTAATAATATATTTAACTTTTCCATTTTAAATAAAACAAAACGTTTAAATAGTTTATTACATTCCTACAATCGTATCATTGACAGAATAGCTATTTGGATTGTTTCTTTGAAAAAAAAATAAGGTGTAATATTCACTTCATTATCTTTTTTGGTTATATTTTTAAACATGGCATTGCAGTGAGTCGCTTTATAATGTCTTGTAAAACATTTATACAAAGTACCCCAAACCCACAGAATTTAACATGACAATATTTTCATAATCAACGACTTTTCTTTACATCTAGTTAAATTAACACAATCTAAATATCCAAGATATAACACTATTTTCTTGAAAGTTTTTTTTAAAAAAGTGTAATAGTATGAAAACAAGTAATTAAAAGTATCATATAGTGACATTATTTCCATTAATTTATGTTCGGAAATTTTCTTCTTGTATGATATACACTCATAACTAAATCCCAATCGGTTCCAATCTCATGGATAGTTCAGTTAACGACTGTTAACACTTGAATGGGAATGATAACCATAGACATAAAATGTGGAGAAATGAATACAAAAAACAATATAAATAAAACAATACATGACACAAGGAAACAGTGAGGAGATTGTGTATCATTTAAAGTTTGTTATACACATCAATTATTTGGCTTAAACACATGTACATCTATATCAACATTTGAATACAATTTATAAAAACCACAGAATTTCACAAAAGAAAATGAAATTCTTTTTAGAAATCACTCATTAAAACGTTAATGGAACTTAAATGTTCACTGCCAACTGTATGCAATTTCCTATATATGATGTTAATATAATATCTGCGAACAGACTATAGTTAATAATAGAATATTTTGAATATTCTGAGAAAATCTCTTGCAATTAAAAGTTTTGAAAGATTTCATTTGAAAAAGGTTTGAAATGAAAAAAAAATATATTGTTCCTATCTGAAAGATTAGTAGAGCTTTTAATAGAATCATTTTGGGTTTGTTATGAATCATGTCATGTAGGTTTGGGTTTTTTTTAATTGAAAGAATAATAGGAATGATTTACAATCATACTTTTTAAAGTAAAAGTAAGATCATGATATTCCATAATATATAGTTTTTTTTCTTGCTAATTCTTTGCTAACAAATCATTTACAGTAATACACATTTCCAAGATATCTAAAAATAACTATCACCAATGTTAAAAACGGTTTTCAGACAAACATCAAATAAGATATAATTTATACTGGTAGTTGTTTAAACTGATTGAACATAAACTTTGGAAAAACATGAGTTAAATCTATTTAGAAAACTGGGTGAAACATTGCATCTTATTTTTTAAAATAAATCAGACAATTGAAAATAATAAAGTGCCATATTATAAAAACAAAAACGACAACGTGCATTACATCATATGGTATGTTTACACATAGTATAAAATTAATGTTTTCAATAACTTATAAGTTTTTAAAAAATGCACAAATAATACTAGTGCACCTCTGAAGAGAAAAATAACAAGGTCAATAAAGAATAGCAATAAATCAAAAGGAAAAATATGTCTCTAGTAAGCTGCATATGCATCTACCAAACATGCATCACAGGAGAAAACAAAAGTTTGACACATTAAGAAACAATAACTTTTAAAAATTAACATAATGTCCCTTGTTTCCTATTTATACTATTATGAACTTATTTTTTGTAAATTCTCTTGCAAGCTGTGTAGGACTATTTTTAAAAAAATGCAATGACCAAATTGGTTTTCATTATTAAAACTTATTAAAAAATGTAAATTATTACATTTAACACTGGAATATTTTGTTTTGACGAGGATCCCCTGTTGTTTAAAGTTTTATCTGATATGTGGCTTTGACATGTAAATTTGTTTCTTAAAGGTCTATGTTAAATTTATGTAATAAATAATTCAGTCATAATTAATTTTCCATTATATATATATATATTATGTTTTCTACGGTTTTGTAAGCTCTGATTTTGAAATAAAATTTAAGTATACAGAAAGAAGGAAATCTAATATTAGTTAGTTCACAAGGGAATATTTCAATGTTCCAAATTATTTTGTTTCTTAGACATAAAGTGTTAGAAATGACCCGAAGTGTTTTTGTATTATTTAAGTATTTAGCAAAGTCAAAGAAGGAGCGAATTCAAACTTGAAAATTGGTGCAACCCCAGGATCAGGGGATACATGCTGTAGCAGAATTGGTGTACTAAACTGAACTTCACTTCCAAGTTCCTGTGGATAAAGAGATTGAAAAAAAACATGATCTATAAGACGAAGTAGCTAAATAATTTAGATCTCAATGGTTTTATCTGGAATAAATTTCATGAATTTCAAAGAAATATTATTGTAAAAATATTATCAGTGTTTCATAAAGACCAATTAAAATATAAAGCGTAAAAATTCTTTTACATATGAAAAAAAATTAACTTGAAAAATTTCATTTAAGGCCCATATATATCATAGTGTATAATATAATACACATAAATTAACAAGAAGGCATTTTTAAAAAAATCTTTTTTGAGGTAGATCTTAAAATACTTAATGGGCCTTGTGTGTATATAAAATTAATTTAAATTTCTTAAAAATAATTACGTTATGTTCCACTTACCATTGAAGGCAAAACCAGACTATGAAAACCAGACTATGAAAACCAGACTATGAAAACCAGACTATAAAAACCAGACTATGAAAACTAGACTATGAAAATCAGACTATGAAAACCAGACTATGAGGCTAAACACTGAGATAGATATTACTGACAATAAGGAATTATTTGTGGTTTTAATTCCAACTAAAGGAATGTATATTACTTGAGCTAAATTAATAAACCAATATGTCTATAAAAACATTTTAATTACCATCAAATGCCTCATCTTTGCCATTAATTTGTTATTACCATTATGGGATATAAAGAGTTCTTGATGAAAATGATTTTCTTGACTGAAACATTAATCCTTAAATTGAAATCAAATTTTTACCATCTATTTGTGCTACTATACCAAATAGCTGTCTTTGGTATAATTTTTAAAAAAACAACACCTGGAGCAAATAATTATATAAATACTATTAACTCACGTTGCAGTAGCGACCCAATAAAGGTCTCATGGTGGGGGTTACCTGGTACAAGGCAACATAATTGTTGTCACATGCACCACTCTGACTGGACAGAACTGAAAATTTGAAATACAGTGTTGTTTGTGTGGGTGGTGTGATCAGCCAAGAGCAGTTCTGACTTGTGTTTGAAACTGTGGGATAGTTGGGGCTGGTGACTACTCCAAAGCGAGTTTCACTGATCTCACCACCACATCCAGACCCTGTTAACAGTTAACAAAGAATATATTACAATAGCTTATACTAAGTAAATCCTGCTCATGATCCTGCATACATTTTAAAAAATATGATAATCATCTAAATATCTCTTGTGTGTCTTTGTCTGATTGCTTTTTTAAGAGCAAGATACTTAAAATTAAATAATATGGTTAGTTGTTTAAGATTTTAGATTTTTATTTGTTCCCAGCAGAAGAAACAGATTGTATTTCATGTATTGTTTTTACCAAAACTGCAGTTTAATAAAGTCTTTAAATTTAAAGTTCATAATTCTGTTTTATAACAAATACTAATGCTCTATACTGCTGTCGTTTATCTCAGTTGATAAAATATATCATGTAAATTTTTTGTTTCAATAAAAAAAACGATTTTAGGCACACACAAAAATAACAATGTGCATTTGTACGACTTTAAGTAAAAGATATTCTAATCTCACTCATACCTGCACTTGATGAAATAACAGTGATATCAAATATAGGCTTTAGAAGATGATATCCTAATTTAAACTTCAGCGTGGCAATGTTGTCAGGCAAAAAAATTGGAGGAGGTATGTTAATGCCACAAAGCTTTTTAACAGATTGGGAAGAACTATTCAAAACCTGGGTAAAAAAGAGAACAATAATTTTGCACTTATTGATATTCATTATTATTTTCTTTTAATTAAATATTATTAAAATTTTTCATTATAATTAAAGTAATTTGTAAGCAGCATAAAACTAGTAAATAATACTTATATAGGATGTAGTCATTTTAAGCCTTCATTTACAAATATAAAGTTTAGAATGATATTTATAGATAATTTATTTTTAAAATCTTCATGTTAAACTTTTACAACCCTTTAGGCAATTTATGCATAGATGAAGGTTCTATAAACAGGAAAACTCTTAAATCAAATTAAAATGCATGGAAAAAACACAAAAAAGGTCAATCCATATACCTCGCAATTGTGTACATACTTTATTTTAAAGTTTCATTAAATTTGGGGAAATAATTACCTTATAGGCTCGCATATAAGCTAAATTTAGAACTATTAAATACAATACTGAAATCAGTCAGCTTATATGCACAAAAAACAAAAGGGACTAATGCAAATTTTCCAGCCACACATTTTCATTGCTATCTGACTCTTTATTTGGTCGTGTGTACAGAGTACTTATACATAGTACTAATATCTCTATCTCTATATATATAAGCCGCATTTGTTGTCTGGATGTCTGTCTGTCTGTTCCCTAATAACTCAAGATCCAGACAACCAAATAACGTGAAATTTGGTACACGTACACAAAATTATACCGGAAAGGTTATTAAACAGGTTTCGTTCCTTATATATCAGATACTGGGGCCCGGGGGCCCAAAATGTAGTTTTTCCCTATATGAGCTATATAAAATAAAAATTATTGAAAATTAAGACGTAAAATAATGACGCAAATTAATAAACATTTTGGTGTCGAGATTAACAAGAAGGCGATTATCGCCATAAAATAATTTTTTTGTTGTTGTTGTTTTGTTGTTGTTGCTTTTGTTGTTGTAGTTGTTGTTTTGTTGTTGTTGCTTTGTTGTTGTTGTTGTTTTGTTGTTGTTTTGTTGTTGTTTTGTTGTTGATGTTTTTGTTGTTGTTTTATTTTTGTTGCTGTTGTTGTTTTTGTTGTTGTTGCTGTTGTTGTTGCTGTTGTTGTTGCTGTTGTTGCTTTTGTGTTAGTTTTGCTGTTGTTGTTGTTGTCCACATCCCTTGCCCTGCGACGACAATGTCCTTCATGTTGTTGTTGCTTTGTTGTTGTTGCTGTTGTTGTTGTAGTTGTTGTTTTGTTGTTGTTGCTTTGTTGTTGTTGCTGTTGTTGTTGTAGTTGCTGTTTTATTGTTGATTTTGTTGTTTTTGTTGTTGTTTTGTTTTTGTTTTTTTTGTTGCTGATGCTGTTTCTTTTGTTGTTTTTGTCGTTGTTGCTGTTGTTGTTGCTGTTGTTGTTGTAGTTGTTTTTTTGTTGTTGTTGCTTTTTTATTGTTGCTGTTGTTGTTGTAGTTGTTGTTTGTTGTTGTTTTGTTGTTGTTGTTTTGTTGTTCTTTTGTTTTTGTTGTTTGTTTTTGTTGTTTTGTTGCTGTTGTTTTTTTTTGTTGTTGCTGTTGTTGTTAAACCCTGGAAAAGCCGGGTACTTGCCCCTAGTATCTATATATACATATAAGACGCATTTGTTGTCTGTCGTCTGTCTGTTCCTTAATAACTCAAGATCCAGACAACCAAATAACGTGAAATTTGCT
This sequence comes from Ampullaceana balthica, assembly GCA_944989445.1. Taxonomy (NCBI): domain Eukaryota; kingdom Metazoa; phylum Mollusca; class Gastropoda; family Lymnaeidae; genus Ampullaceana; species Ampullaceana balthica. The sequence goes on from CALYLW010000272.1 coordinate 916,966, forward strand.
ACACGTACACAAAATTATACCGGAAAGATTATTAAACAGGTTTCGTTCCATATATATAAGATACTTGGGGCCGGGGGCCCAAAATGTAGTTTTTTCCTTATATGAGCTATATAAAATAAAAAATTATTGAAAATTTACGACGTAAAATAATGACGTAAAATAATAAATATTTTGGTGTCGAGATTAACAAGAAGGCGATTATCGCCATAAAATAATTGTTTTGTTGTTGTTGCTTTGTTGTTGTTGCTGTTGTTGTAGTTGTTGTTTTGTTGTTGTTTTTGTTGTTGTTTTGTTTTTGTTGTTTTGTTGTTGTAGCTTTTGTTGTTGTTTTGTTTTTGTTGCTGTTTTTGTTGCTGTTGTTGTTTTTGTTGTTGTTGCTGTTGTTGTTGCTGTTGTTGTTTTGTTTTTGTAGCTGTTTTTGTTGCTGTTGTTGTTTTTGTTGTTGTTCTCTTGTTGCTGTTGTTGTTTTTGTTTCTTTACTGTTGTTGTTGTTGTTGTCCACATCCCTTGCCCTGTGACGACAATGTCCTTCAATCGCTTCTGCACAACAACTACCAAAACAGATCGTCCATGAACTTCACAGGTCACCCTACACTTATTCACGTCCTTGGGCGGGCTTTGTTACATAGGAGCATGAAACTTTGTGAAATTGTGGAGTACTCTCCCGCAATGATAACATACGAAAAAAATTAAATTATCAGCTCGATAGGATGCAAATAAACAGTTTTGTACGCTTTAACAGAAAACCTTATTTTAAACCCTGGAAAAGCCAGGTACTTGCCCCTAGTATATATATATACGTATATATATATATTATATATATATATATATATATATATATATACATACAGAGGTGTCACTTCAAAGAATTTTATGTATGCATAGCTGAAAATTATATTGAGGGTGAATATTACCAAACTGGTATGTAACATAAAAATTAAGCATTTTACATCTTTACAGTACAAATTTCTATGAACCAAAAATATATAATAAAATTAGACAATTGTATGGTCGGCTTTATGTGCGGGTATTTGCAAAAACTTGCCATTTTAAAAGCAGTTTTAGGGGGTTCGCTTATATGAGATGTAGGCTTATATGCGAGTATTTACGGTACTCTAATGGTTCTCCAAACAATGGTTCAATAGCCACAGCAATTTAATGGATTTATTTCAATGATAATCTTTATAGGTAAATAGTTTTGTTTACATTTTTTTTACACTCCCTTGAAGTGATGTCTGTTGAGTCTAAAAATAGGAGATGAAGGGTATTAGGCTTAAAAAATAATCTTTCAAGTTTATTGCAAACTGAAACTTTTTTTATACATAAAATGCCTTATCCTGCAACCACTCTTTTATGTCCTGTATTAATGACATAAGTGCCATGGTAGGGATTGAATTTTGGGGAGGTAGAGTAGAGTCAATAGCCTAGTGGAATTGCTAGAGTGAGAATGTATTACTCTAATATAACGCAGTATCCCAGTAAGCAGCTGGGCTCACAGCACCTCAAATAAAAATAGCAACACATATATTTTTTTAATGCATTCAATTTTAAAACATTCATGTCCTAATAAGATTTTTTAAAATGTATGACATGATGGTGCACATAGGTTACGTTTATCATTCAGAGAAGTTTGTGATATTTAATTTGGAAAATAAAATTTAAAGAGCTGTATTTTTAGTAAAGTCTTGAAGGACTTTGTAAAAGTAATACTACGAATGAGTAATGAAGGAGCATTCCAGTTTTTGGGGTCACAAAACGAAAAAGACCTTATGCCACATATTTTTAGCGAGTGTCTTATGAACATAGACAATACATGTGTCCGCAGAAGAGTGTCATTAACGACTGGATGAGTAGATAGAGAGGAGTTCAGAAAGATAGGTAGGGCATTATTAGTCAGAAAAGAAGTTGTGAGAGAGAATGGACAGTTTGTAATCAATGCAGTCTTGTTCAGGGAGCCAAAGAAAGGAATGAAGTAGCGGAGTAATATGGTTGTTGTTTTCTGTGCCTGGCAGCTGAATTTTGTCCTTTTAAAAAAATATTTCAATGTATAAATTTGGTTAAACTGTAAGAAGATATTTACCAATGGGCTGTGGAAATAAACGATTAATTAATCGATTAATCTTTAAAATTTAATAAATAAAATTAATTTGATTGATTATAATTTAAGATAATATTTCTAGCGTTTAAAATTTTGTTTTATTAATATATTTTTTTCTGTTTCTTACATTTTTTCCCCTCGTATTATTATCATCTATTTAGATGTGTAGGTGTAAACAAAAGTGTGGACTAATGACAGCACTGTTAAAGTTAAGCATTTAAGCGGAAAGTTGAGCATATATATTATTTTTAAGCTAACTGTGGATGGTAATTAAATCAGACGAATCAGTTGCAGTACAAGGTGCCTAGGCTGAGCTGACGCGGTACACAGGCCAAGCTGACGTGGTACACAGGCCGAGCTGACGCGGTACACAGGCCGAGCTGACGTGGTACACAGGCCGAGCTGACGCGGTACACAGGCCGAGCTGACGCGGTACCAAGAAGAAACTTCCATTCCAGAAACAGAGGATCCTCTCATGTGGTGGAAGCTTAATAACCATCGTTTTCCTGTCTTAAGCAGTTTTGTGCAAACAATTATTTGTGGACTGCCAACATCTGTTACATGCGAAAGACTGTTCAGTTCTCCAGGATACATCGTCAATAAAATGTGATCATGTCTGCTTCCAGAAAATGTAAACGCTTTGGTTGGTTTGTCTGCGTGACTGGCTAAAGTGATGCCTACTCGCTTACTGTAAAGTGACTGACAGTCAGTATACTGTATAAGTTGTATAATTAAACTAATTTTTTAGGTAAGTTATAGAAAAATCACTTATGTCAGTGCTACAGTTTGAATTTACAACACTTTTGTGTCAAGTCTAAAGTTAAGTTAAGTAATGGATTGTTGCAGATCAGATACAAGTAGCTGGATCTATATATGCATTATAATTAATCAAAATTAAGCAATTAAATTTTTTTCCCGATTAATTGAACAAATTTTTTTGAAATCAATACCAGCCCTAATTTACAATAATCAAGATGAGAGAGAATAAGAGCACAGACTTCAGTTTCCGTTGTCCCAACTGTTAGGTAGTGATGGATTGAGCTAATCTGACAAATGGCAATGCAGGTAGAGCAAAAGCTGTGAGTGATAAATATATTTGAAGACATGTCAGAAATAATGTAGCCAAGATTCTTAGTTGATCATGTAAACTACATATCAGAACTAGCTACCTAAATAGAAGTAATGTGGGAAGAGACAAAGTGTTGGGTGATAAGTGTTGCGAAAGAGTAGTGCTTGGATTTTGCGACAATCATTTAGCTTCAACTTGCTAAAAGTCATCCAAGACTTGACCTGACCAGTGCACTCCTGAAAGGCCTGGACAGTTTTAAATAAGTGCAGCAATTGGTCCTTCCTTTTCAGAGTGAACACATTTCTTATTGTTAATCTGTAGAGATTAAAGTATTACACTGACTTATGACTGGACTTATGTCTGTAGAATTAGCATGTCTCAAGAAATGGCTTGTAGCATGTAATACCAGATTTAAATCAGGTCAGTCCTGCCTTCAATTAGAATGCCTAGCTGACCCAGTCTTAAGAAATGGCTTGTAGAATGTAACACCAGATTCAAAGCTAGTTAGTCCTGCCTTAAGCACTACTTAGTGGACCATTTCCAAATTGCATTAGGAATAGCAACGACAACATCCCCACATATTATGGTTTAACGCTTTGCCAGCATTTTAGTTGAGTGAAAACTTTTGGTATATCACATAGTTTCTCTTAAGTGTGAAAATAAATATTCCTCAATCTTCAGTTATTTCTTAGATCCTGATGTCCATTTCAAATGGTACCTTCACCCCCACCCCAGACTAAGTACGGCATGCTGATGAAGTTCATCTTTCCCATAATACACCAAAATAGTAAGGCTTTGGGGGATGGAATAAAAGTCGTCAAAAATCTCATTAATTTTTGGAAGGTCTTACCATGGAACCAAGGAAATTAACTAATTTCAGTCAAATTAAAATGGTGTGGTTGAATTTTGGTGAGTTTTCATAAAAATATTTTTCACTGAGAATTTTTTAGTACAGCTTCATTTCATCCCATATATATGCTTTTAAACTATTAGATAACTTTAAATTTCATTGAACTGATGTGATACCATAATAATTATTTCTTTCACAATGTGTAAGATGAGATAATTTTTCAATACAAGTATGGGATCTATAATTAGCAAAAAAATTGAAATTGACAATTTCTCCATTACCTTAAAAGATAAGAAAAGTATGAACTCATTAATTAATACCTCCAAGTAACTCCAGTAACAAGTGTAATAGTCATCTATGTGAAAGCGACGAAAATAAATAGCTAATGTTGTGTTTTCAGGAGCTTGATATTGGATAACACACTGACTGTTCCCCGTTAAGCCATGATTTGTGATTCGTGCATTGGACTGGGTATAGTTTCTGTTGCAACCTGTCAAAGTTTAAAAATTATTAATGGTAAAATGACAGAAGGTGTCACTTTAAATAAATATGTTTAGATTTTCAATAAATGTGCAAACATTTTGCACTAATGTGTTCTGATTTTTAAAAAAATTGCTATTAGTATTAGCTATCATGGAGAACATATTCTTAAATGTCTGTGCAATATAAAAATTATTGTTAACTAATGTGATTGTACATTTTAATCTGTAGGTGTTTAAATATGTTTCATCTTAATTTTTAAAAGCTTTAACTAAAAAAAGACATTAAGATAAGTCCAAGTATATTAAGTGAAATATAAATCACACACTTTAATAAAGTTTTAGCAAGGCCTACTAACATAAAATTATTATCTATAAGTCTGCCTTCAGGTGAATGATTCATTAGAAAAAAATATATATTTAGACAATTTAAAATTTCTCTGGATTCTTTATTTCTTTTACCAATGAATGTTAAAATTTGTATTCTAAGCTAAGAAATGTTTAGTTAAGATACCTGATAGTGAATATTTCAACTGAAATCTGGAATTATATGAGTTCAGCCCATGGTAAGCAATCTTTACTCGTTGACCTGAAGAGTAAAATGGACTGGGAAGTGTTGTACCACATAAGCGACGATTTTCCCCAACATCATGCTAAAGATTTGAAATAAATGGTAAAAATTATAAATGATTTTTTTAAAAAGCTTCTCATAGCACTTGTAGTCAAAAATTAAATAGGGTGAAAAGAATTCAAAATTAAACTAATCATTCAAATTGTTAATTTTATTTTTTTCTTTCTCAAACATCATGCTAAAGATTTGAAATAAATTGTAAAAATTATAAATGATTAATGATTTTTTATTTAAAAATGCTTTACATACAAAGTCTTGTCAAAAATTAGATATGGTGGTAAGAATTCAAAATTCAACTAATTATTCACATTTTTTAATGCAAAAAAGGCCCTTCCTGAGACACAGCAAAATAGTTATATTTTCTAATTAATGAAAAGTATGCTAATCATTTTTTACCTTGATTCTATTCTTATTAAAAGTAAAATCTTAAATATTAAGAAATAATGGGTTATTTTCTAAGTTAGAAATAGAACAGAGATTACTTAATTCACTTTATAAAAAAAACACACCATTGACGAATCTGCTATTGACAACCATGATCCGTCAGTCACTGAGCAGGCCTCCAATTGAAGATCTGTGACCTCAACTTTGATTTGGTTTATTCTTGATCCCGAGTCAATCAACCAGTTGCAGGGAAGAACTTGATTGAAGTAGTTGGGATAGTTGGGTGATGAGATATTTTGTTCTTCTGATGTGGCATTAAAGGCACCACCACACAAGGCTGCAAATAGAAAGAGGACAGCAGCAAGTTTTGAGCACATAAAAAGTTATTAATTATTAAAAAGGAAAAATGTAATCTTGAGCTAGATAACAAAGGAGAAATAATACATTCTATTTAAAAAATGTCATTTCTAGATATCAAACAATATACCACATATATAAAAGATATTAAAGTTTACATTCATTTAATAAAGAACAGGAGATTTATAATATAATATTAATGATTTCAATTACATTAAAAAAATACTTGCTTCCGCTGTAAAAAAAAACACTAGTATATACATATCCAGTAGAATATATTTTCCAAAAATCTATTCTGTTATGTACAGCTCTGCAGTGACTTTGTGTTTAAAACTGTTAAATCACAAAATAAACTCCACATTTGACTTTTGACAATATGTCCCTTAAAGACAACCCCATTTTGCCCTAAGTTAATTTATATCAAACATAAAAATGGAACACAAGTGAAGAATGTATATATACACACACACACACATAAACTCACGATCTATTTCACCAAATGTGGCTGTAAATCCTGCCGCTGAGCCCTCAGAGTCTGTGTTAAAAACTACAAGGATCACATTGGATGCTGCTGTAAGATACTGATCAGATGTTTGGTTGCAATAGTTTCCAAGAATCGGATCATGTTTAAATTCACCTCCATAAATCTGATTGAAAAAAATTGATTGAAGAATATTAAAAGCAGACTGTGTTTCAATTAAAATATAAAACTAAAAAACATAAATGTATTTTTTTTTCTGTCAGTGCCGTATTTTATCTTATCTTATATGTTTCAGCTCCTTCTCTACAGAAGATTATTTCATCCTACGCTTATCTATGTGCAGCTGAGTGGTGGCTATGAATTGTTAGTTTAGTTGTTGTTAACTACTTCAAAATTAACACAAACAAGTAAATGAAATGCAGGTAGGTTGCGAGGACTATAGCTCGTATAATGTTTATTTGAATATTTTCTAAGTTTGACACAGTAACTGATGTCTAAGTATTTGAACACAGGAAACACAGTGTACAGTTCAACTACAGCCTATGCTCTACTACTGTCCCTGCAAAGCTATCTAAGCACTGATCTCCGGTATCGCTCTCTGGTGTTGTACTCTCCAAACACTCTACCTCTCGCCTTATATCCTCGGTTTCCCTCGAGGTGTCAAAGTTTAATCTGTTAACCTTCGACCCTTAAATTTTACCTCACGAATTCTTTCCCGGGTTTATCTGTAACTTTCTTTACAAGTCCCAATGATAAATAACCATTGTCTTCCTTACAACCAACGCCCATTAATAGCTGACCCATCGACCACACGTGAGGTGTTAGGTGTGTTTCTCATGTTCCGTGGTCCATTCAGAGTTCATTGATACCACGGCGTGGCCACCGGCGTGAGCGCATAGGAGCTTTCCTATGTCCTAAGTCCGACTCAGAATTCATTGATAAGATTTATGCATATGACCACCCAACATCGGCGTGGCCGCAACTGAGCATCAAGTCGAACACGTGACCTTCCTTACAAGCAACAAGGATATGTATACGCCAATTAATAGCTCATCCCTCGACCACACTTGCGCTTTAAGCACGTTCCGTGATCACGTGCCCCCAAAGCACGTCCTACGTCGGCATTGATAGATTTATGAGCCTCTGACCATCCAGCATCGGCGTGGGCTTACTGTAACATGCTTAACTATGGTGCATCTTATTTACCGTAGGCACCCTAAAATTCTGAACACACTGCCACATATGGTTTGTGTTAAGTCCTGCGTTCTTATTAGAGTTTTAAATGTTGATAAAGTGTTGGCTTTCCTGGTTTCTTCAGGCAACCCATTCCACGCCCGAATTCCGGACGGGAAAAACAAAAATTTGTATGAGTGTGTTCTTGCGTACGGATTAGAAAGTTGTTTTATCCTTATGTCTATCTGAGGGTTGTGTTAAGTTATCTTTGTGTTGTATTAAGTTATCTTTGTGTTGTATTTCCAGATTAGAATTAATTGCTTTATGTATGATTACTACTTTACTCTTGGTTTTTCTATCCTCTGCTGATTCAATGTTTAATGATTTAACTAATGGTGTTTTTCTTGTCAGTTTTGAATATTCTCCAGTAATGAATCTGGCAGCTCTTTTTTGAATTTGTTCTAGTTTATCAATGTTTTCTTTGGTGGATGGGTCCCATACAGAAGTTGCATATTCTAGTACAGGTCTCACCAAGGTGAGATACCATTTTAGTTTTATATCTTTATTACATTTGTTACTTTTGTTCTAATGATTACATAATATGATAATAACATTCAAGTCTTTTTAATGGACACCTTTATTCAATATCTATTAAATAAAAATACTATTTTAAAATTCACCATCATATTCTCTGCACACTTGCTGAAAAATAATAATGTCAAATGTACAAAGTAAATATGAAATTTTACAGATTTAAGTAAAGCTCATTTACTGTTAGTTGATCTTGACTTTGATTCCCTTGACAATTTGACTGACCAGCTATGTTGATTTCAGTTATATTTATGGTCACTAATTTGTTGTCACCTAAACACAGAAATAGAAAATTTAACAACCAGTCTTTAAACTTTAAAGAGTTCAGACAGTATATATCAAATTAAAAGTTCAATGTCTGATGTTTGCCAATTTATATCAAAACTTTGTATACTTACACATGCAGAACCCTACCTCCCATTGACACTGTTATCTAGTAAACTAAACCAAATGGTAAAGCATAGTTTTTAAATAAGCAAATCCATACCTAAGTCTCTGATTAGCTCGTACAACTTACCAACATAAATTAGCCACTCGCAGTTCAGATCAGGCTCATACTGACCATTGTTGTCTATGTCAAGTGATCTTATTGTTCCAGGTGACTGTCTATATGTGCCACCACAACCAGCTGAAGGTCCTTCAATTTAGGAACAAAAAAATAAAGCAATAAATTTAAAACATAATTACCAAATGTAAAGTTTGGATTTTTTACATGTTACTCCAAATGAAAGTGAAGCCTTGAGTTGGCATTGTAAGGAACATTTTCAGAGCTCTTTTGATGTTTGGGTAGGTTTCTTGTCATTGCCATGTTCAAGTAGCCAGAACACATCATCTGGTTTTTGTTTTTCAATAGCTCCATCGTTTGGCATTTAAAGCATTTTTTAAAACATTACAGATGCTTCTTCTTTTGCAAACGACCCTTGTGTACTACATTCTGACCAACGGGTTTTTTTGGAAGTGAAGCAGGCCAAGGCTATGAGGAGATTGTGTGGCACAATACCCAGCGGCCTTTGCTTCCCTTTGTTCTGGGAAAAAATACCAGCCTTCACAGATTCCCATCCATGACTCTTTGTATTTAATTTTTCTATGGCGATTCCTTTTCCTGAATTTCTGTTATGTTCACAAAACAAACTTTGTTTCAATAAAGTATTTGTTATCATTAGAGACTAGCAGCACCTTAACCTCTTGGGCCATAGGCAACTGACCCAATGTTAACCCATTGATACCCTTCTAAACCCCAGCTTGTCTGGTGTTGGGTGACTGGTTAAAAAAACAGCATGATTTTTTAAATATTTTAACTAATTGTTAAACGTTGAGTTATTTTTAATAGTGTATCAAATTTAGATTTTAGATTATTATATCTTGATTTAAAATCTTGGTGAATTTTTTTTTAAAGTGTGGGGGGGGTATAATTTTTTTAACATATTACCTTAATATGTAGATGTTGCTTACTAATCATATACTATTTAAAGCTTTATAAAATGAATTTTTAAAAAAAAATATCTTGACATGATTAAGGATGTTAAAAGTTTTTTGTTCCTTTTTTTTTAATATGACATAAAATTCTTTATTTTTATAAATAACTAAAATGTGTATTAATCAAACTTACCATAAGTTGATGAGTAACTAGCGCTAAATCCTTTTCTTAAACTATACATAGATTCATCAGTAGCATATTTCAGAAACATTGTATTATTTGAGCTTTGAATCTTGCTAGGAATTTCGGAAAGATCACATACACGTGCTAGTAGAGGGGCATTATCATCAGAGCCATCATAAATCTTAAGGTATTCATAATAGCAATACCAAGGATGATCCTGTTCAAAAGAAAGTAACCTGGAATGAAAAAACAAACATTTTTATATATTAAAAATTTCAAACATTCAAAGAACAAAGTCTTTTTTAAAAATGTATTTTTAATTAAAAAATATGATAAGAAATGATATTAACAATGAGATACATCTGACTATATAATTTCTTCATTGAAAGATCCCTCTGGTTTCCAGTGAGTAAGCACATAAAATAAAATAATAGTACCGCATATACTCGTTCTATAGCCCGTTCATTCATAAGCTGACCCCCCCCTGTTTTGGAAGATAAAAGTATTAAAAGTGTGTAACCGCTTGCAAGCCGGCAAAAAAAAATAGGACAGCTTGAACAAAATGGTACTATTTTGTTTTGTTTTTTGTTAACTACAAGCTAAATCGGTCATTATGATTGTTTGCTTTGTACTTTGTCTTTGTGCTGTTTGTTAGGCAAGAGTTACCAGTATTTAAAAAAAATTCTATGGTAAATAGTGGCGAAAGCTCGTACATTAAAATTCGTTGTTCAAAGCAAAATTTGTAAAACAATTTATTAAAACATTCACAAGAATAAATAAAATGATTAAATAAAGTAAGTGCAGATGTTTAATCATATATTATAGCTTCTGGTAGAGCAGTCGGATCTTGTAGAATGTAGAAATGAACCTTGATGATCTACAATGGACTACAATAACAACACAATATTCAATGTACATGCTGAAAGCACCTATGACCCGCTCACAAGCCAACCCCCCAACTTATCTCCTTAGAATTTGTCCAAAAAAGGTCGCTTTAGAACGAGTATGTTCGGTATATGTTCAACACTTGAGTCTATGAAAGAACTTGTGTCCAAGCATGTTTTTTTCAAGGGGATTTTTTACAGTGTCAACCTAGATTTCCCAAAATAAATGGGCATTAAAAAAGTCCTTTGGGGGCATCTTTTTGTAATTATTATGCCCAAGCTTTGGAAGATTTGCCTCAAAGAATTCTTAGTGACATTTCCTTTAAAAAGAGTTTTATGTTCAGAGACACAAGTACCTTGAAAGAAATCATTCTCTTCTACCTCAGAGACTTAGACATAGAAAATCGGGTAATCGTAAGATCACTTAGTAAATAAGTAAACATATCATCAAGTTTAAATGAATTTATATTTTGACTCTTTAAACTGTTAACAGACCTCTACAATTTTAGAAAGTTGTAATATTATATTTTGTTGGTAAGTTCTTTTTTATTAAAGCAAATTTCAGTTGACTGATGCCAATAATAAGAAATGATTTTAAACAATTTGCAAGACAAAAAAGTAAAAAAATGCCATTTTAATCAGATTAACTTAGACACTGCAATAGATTCTGAGGAGGCAGGCGAAAAGCTATAGTCCAGTATGAATAAAAAAAAACAACCCGTAAAAAACCAAGTTTTTGACTATAAATCCTTTACGTATGAGACGTAACTAAAAGAATGTTCATTATAACACGCAGCGCAAGACCATCCAAAAATACAAAATTGCAGTTGTGTCGTAAAACGTGTTTAATATAATGCGCACCGATCAGGAATAGGTTTATAAAAAGTGTTGTCAGTAAAATACGCACCTTATTGCGCGACAGAAAGGTTGTTCAATATAATACGCACCGCGACGCTCTATCTCAAAAAATAGCATGATACATAGGAATAAATAAAATAATCTAAAAAATCAATAATTTAATTACTGTACATGCGATCGATCTGAAATTTTGATACATTTTTTTTATCATCGGTACAAAACTGCCTGCAAAATTTCAGCTCGCTATCTTGCGAGCAAGTGGGTTAAAAATCGATCAAAAGTTTTGGCGACAAGCAAGCAAGCAAGGTCGGTCGGTCGGCCGCAGACACCACGAGTTAATATAAAGGATTTAATAAAAGAAACCCGTAAAAACAAAGTTTTTGACTATAAATCCCTTATATATGAGACATAACTAACAGTATTGATTACGTTCAAACACGACAAACATTTACAGACTGAATCTGTCTTAACTCCCATTTGCTATATAAGCCGGGGGTGGGTGTGGGAGAAGGGAAAGGTCTGGTCATCGATCGCTGGACCGAGCTCAGCGTGACACGTAAAATGTAAACAAAAGCACGCCGGTACATCGACCATGTGGCGTCAACGCGCAAACTGAGCTGTCACGTGAAAAAAAAACAATAACAAACCTAGAAATTGAATTACATACGTCGTATATAGATAAACTAAAAATGCATTAATTTAATTACTGTACGTTCGATCGATCTGAAATTTTGATACGATGCATTGTTAGGTAACACGTGTGCATGTGCCAAATTTCAGCTCGATGGCGTCACGGGAAGTGGGTCATTTTTTTACTTTTGTTTTTCCGCCCGCCCAAGACAGAGAGACAGAGACGGCGGTGAAGTTAATATAAGGGAGGTAAAAAAGCAAATCATTGACTGACATATTATTTATACAGTTTTGTATTGTAGAGGATAATTATAATAATAAATAATAAATAAATAAATTGATTATTTATATAGCGCTATATACCAGTAAGGAACTGGGCTCACAGCGCTTTACATGAAAGAAATAACATACTTATAAGTATTAAATTAACATTCATATCACAACAAACACACAAAATTACAATACATTATACATAAGCTACGTTAATCATTTACAAGTAATGTTGTTTCATGAATTACCAAAATAAATTTTGAAAAGATGTGTCTTAAGTGCAGTCTTGAAGGACTTGGTTGTTTGAATACTACGTATGTGTAATGGTAGAGAATTCCATTGTTTGGCTGCACAAAAAGAGAACGACCTTTCACCAAACGTTTTGGTGCGTGTCGTAGGAACAGAGAGAACGCGTGTGTCTGCAGAAGATCTTAGCTTGCGAGTGGGTGAGTAGACCGACAATAGTTCAGTAAGATACGATGGGCATGAGTCCGAAAAGAAATTGTGACAGAGAACGGCCAGTTTTTAATCAATACGGGCTTGTATAGGCAGCCAATGAAGTGAGCGAAGAAGTGGAGTAACATGGTCATGTTTTTTTGCCTTGAGCACCAGTCTGGCAGCTGAATTTTGAACTTTCTGTAGTTTTTCAATGCATTGTTTTGGCACACCTGACAGAAGAGAATTGCAGTAATCCATACGAGCCAGTACAAGAGCACAGACTAGTGTTTTTGTGGCACTAACTGTTAAGTAATGACGGATTGAGCTGATCTGACGAATGGCAGTGTAGGCAGAGCGACAGATGTGATTGATGAAGTTGTTAATAGACATGTTGTCAGAAACAATGTAGCCAAGATTCCTAGTCGATGTTGTGAACAGAATATCCGAACTGGCTACGTGAATTGACTTCGGAAGAGACAAAGTACTGCGTGATTTATTGTTGCAAAATAGAAGTGCTTCAGTCTTGTCATCATTCAACTTGAGTTTGCTTAACGTCATCCAAGACTTCACTTCACCAATGCACTCCTGCAACAATTGGACACCCGAGTCCATATTAGAGGGATCAGTGTGAGTATATAGTTGAGTATCATCTGCAAATGATTGGCTTTTAACTGAATGCTTTTCAAGCAGTAGAAGTAGCGGTCTTGTATACAGTACAAAAAGTACCGGACCCAAAACAGAGCCCTGAGGCACACCATAAAGCAAGTCAGCTTTGTGAGAGATACAACCATCTACTGATACTACCTGTGATCTGTTAGATAAGTATGATTGAAACCAAGCCAAAACTGAGCCAGAAATTCCAAAATAATTTTGCAGGGTTTTCAGCAGTATTTGATGGTCGACAGTGTCAAAGGCTGCACTAAGATCTAAGAGGACCAATATAGAAATTTCCCACTGTCCAGTGCGAGCAGGAGGTCATTTGTTACCTTCATCAGAGTGGTCTCTGTGCTGTGAGAAAGTCTGTAATTAATTTAATCGTGTCATACAGAAGTTCGTCTGTTGTCAAGAGTGTCTGTTTAAATTTTTTTTATAAACTGTTTAACTCAGTTTTCGATTTATTTATGGTTATAAATGATTCTTAAAGATCCAATTAAACGCAGTCGAAAACTTACCAGTCTTACCTGACGGAAAATTCTCAAAATTTAATTAAATCTATTTGCATCTTCAAGTTGATGAATTAAATTTAAAGAAAAACAAATCTGTCATTTCTGCTTGCGTGTCGAAAATTCTACAGTACAAAAAAAAATGTGTAGGAAGAGAATTCAGTCAGCTCCAAAATTGATCAGGAGCAGAAGTAAGATATCAAGACATACTTTTTTTATTGTCAGCAGTTGGATGCTTTCCATTCAGATTTTAATCAACGGTTTGAAATAATTTTGAAAAATGAAAACACCCGATTGGATTTTACTGTTTTAACGCAATTTCCTTTGGGAATTGCGATTATAGATTCGAAATGTCTGACCAGTCTTTTCGAGCTTTGAACAGCAACTCCTCCTGGACCATACCAGATAGAGGGTTCGTGTCTTTGCAAAAATGTTAAGTACATCCAAAGAATGTGCGCGGGCCAAATAAATTACAGAAAATATTTACCGGATTTCCTGGAAAATACAAAAAACCCGAAAAAATATTAATATTATGTCAATTTCACGCCAACCATACCATATATAAGGTTCAAACAAACGCCAAACGATAGCTAATAATATTTAGAACAATGTTGGAGAAGGAATTTTTGAAAAATATGTTTTGCTTCGACTCCTTTAATTTTAGCAGCAATTTGTAGATATCAATTATTTTGTTTAGTTTCAGAAATATTGATTCGAAATGACTGTTAATGTTATCTACAATGATTGTTAATGGGGTTTTCCCGCTTTGTGAATTCGAATGTAAGACTGTTGTGCGTTGCGCATTATATCGACACATTCTTGGTAAGACTCTAGAATTATTTCCCTTGAATGAAACAATAGGAAATTCTTTGTGGGAAGTTTCTTTTAAATATTCATTCGAGTTTTTATTTCTTGTTTTCAAGTGCAAGCACATAATAATCACCACAGCTACAAAAGGAACTGATAAAAAAACAAATGATCAATTTAAATTTAAAAGCAGCTTCCAACAATTCTGGCTGCTATAACTATAGGAGATTCCTTCGGCTTATCCGGAAATATGGGATGTAACTCAACAGT
Source organism: Ampullaceana balthica (assembly GCA_944989445.1). Taxonomy (NCBI): domain Eukaryota; kingdom Metazoa; phylum Mollusca; class Gastropoda; family Lymnaeidae; genus Ampullaceana; species Ampullaceana balthica. Next base: position 931,999 of record CALYLW010000272.1, read on the forward strand.
TCTTAATCGCATTTCTATAATTATATTTAGTGGAGAGTGGATTCATTGCTGCAAACATTTTATCAACGGGATTTCTTGTACTGCTCTGTCATGTTAGATTTTTTTTTAAAAAGCGTATTATGAAGATGAAAACAATCAATTCTTGATTATTATCAACTCATTAAATCCTAATAAAGATACATGTATATTTCATTTTTAATATATGTTACTAAACCTTCAACGCCATAAGTTAAATGTTTAAACAAATAGCAATAATTTAATATTTTAAAAATATATCGAACGACTATTGATTTGTAGTATCCCAATTAAACATCAATATTATTTATTGCTATTATAAACCGTTCCAGGATTCCAGTTGATCATAAAAACTACATAATCAAAGCTTGTTTCACATATAAAAATACACATCTTTTAATAGAAACGATACACTGTATGTCACTGTCATGGAAATATCATACCAAGGGGAACGGAACAAACGAAAACACAGAATAATTATCCACAAAACTCATAAATATTTAAGAAGGTTGGAAAGAAAACATTTTTGCCGAGTTAATATAACGGAAAAAAATATAAATGGCGTTGATCCCAAAACATACTATTACATTTAATTATAATTATAATTAATAAAAAAGTTATCAATTGATTAAATTAAATTCTAATAACCATTGCAATTTTCACATTTTAGACAGAGAAATGATATATTTAAAAATAAAATATTTCCCATGAGTGCCACGGAGCTGAGTAATTGGGGACCAGCGTAACCCAAGGACTCCGCGTATAAAATTTTGTCATTAAATCCTCTTAGTCTTAAATAGAATGTCGACATACTTTGCTCAATGACGTCATTACCAGACAACGGTTTTTAAATCAATGTAAAAAGTTGGGGGATTGGGTTTATCACTTTCTGTTATCAATGGATAAGTTAGTGTTGTCTGTCCTGATTGTTTGTCAGTAAGAGTTGTCATGTTTGATATTATGGTCTGTCTGATGTTTTGTGTTGTCTGAAACTTTGTAAATGTTGTCCTATTGTTAGTGTTGTCTGTTTATAAGATTTGTCTAACTTTTAAGGTTGTCCTTCTGAAAGTTGTCTGTCTGTTTGTGTTTCGTAAATGTAAGAGATAACTGAGTGCTAGTTTTGTCTGTATGTAAAAATTGTCTGTTTATTAGTGGTGTCGGTCTGCCCGAAAGAATTTTTTGATTCTAAGGGTTGTCTGTCAGTTTGTGAAAGTTTTATTTTTATTGTTAGTGTAGTCTATCAGTTTGATTGTGTTGAATGATTGTTATTTTTGTTTTGACAGTAAATTATATAATACATTAGATAAAACCCGTTCAGCATATTTAAATGGAAATAAAATATTTGATCTAAGTCTGAACTCACATATACATAAAAACAACCCGTAAAAAACCAAGTTTTTGACTATAAATCCTTTACGTAGGAGACGTAACTAAAAGAATGTTCATTATAACACGCAGCGCAAGACCATCCAAAAATACAAAATTGCAGTTGTGTCGTAAAACGTGTTTAATATAATGCGCACCGATCAGGAATAGGTTTATAAAAAGTGTTGTCAGTAAAATACGCACCTTATTGCGCGACAGAAAGGTTGTTCAATATAATACGCACCGCGACGCTCTATCTCAAAAAATAGCATGATACATAGGAATAAATAAAATAATCTAAAAAAATCAATAATTTAATTACGGTAAATGCGATCGATCTGAAATTTTGATACATTGTTTTTATCATCGGTACAAAACTGCATGCAAAATTTCAGCTCGCTATCTTGCGAGCAAGTGGGTTAAAAATCGATCAAAAGTTTTGGCGACAAGCAAGCAAGCAAGCAAGGTCGGCCGCAGACACCACGAGTTGATATAAAGGATTTAAAAATGAGTGAATCAAGTTAAACCCCACTTTGGTTGGGGAGGCATTGATTTTGGAATCGCTTGTTAGACAAAATAAATTTTTTTGTAGTTTTAGTTACACTTGTAGACAACCTAAAAAATTGTTCTTTAGAATAAAACATAAGCATCTGTAACAGGATGTGATGGGCAAATTTAAATTATAAGAATATAAAAATCTAACCAGCAGTAGGAAAACAAATTGAGCCAAAAGCAATATGAAACATATGTGGCTATGGAAAACCTTGCCACACTATATTATGTTTATGGTCATGCAACACACTAACTTCAAATATAACCGAGCTATGTAAAAAATGCCCAATGATGAAGTAGTAATGCTGTTAGTGGAGGAAAAGATAGCCTCACAGTTTCATGGCAATCAGATGAACAAAATAATATTTCGTTAGCTAGATAAGAAAACATGACTTAAACTTAAATGGGCACCCAGGCCCATTTGGTACAAGTGCAAGATTTAAAACGCAAAATACATTTGAATCATGATAGATGTGTTAATATTTGTCAAGATCGTGTAAATAAATCAAATGGGGGATACAGTCTCAAAAATGTATGAAAAAAAACGGACCCGTTGCCCAAAAGGAACATTTACATGGACTTTCAGTGTCTTCTATTTTTTTAAATATGTGCCACCAGGTATTAATTTACCATGTTTGGTCAGTGCCGGACTAACACTCCCGTCTTTCCGTGCTAAAGCACGAAGTAAATTAATAAAACAACCAGTAAAAACAAAGTTTTTAACTATACTATAAATCCCTTTTATACGACTACGAGACATAACTAAAACCATTGACTGTGTTCAAGATGATACGCATCGCGCGACAAACATTTACAGACTGAGCGTGACTGAACGCTCTAAAACACGGGATGTGGTCATCGATTTATGTAATGAATTCCAGTGGCACGCGGATGTCAAGAATAGCAGACGGATACAAAGAGTTATATAGATAATTACTAAAAATTAGGGCTGCGGAAATTAGCGATTAATTTCTCGATTAATCGTTAAAATATTTTAACGATTAATTTTTTTTTAACGATTAATCGACCCACCACTTATAAATGTATTGGAAGTTAAAATGTAAAATATTTTGGCCGATAAATATAAACTAATTTCCGGAAGATTACACAAACGGTTTTGTTTCAAACTATTGACTGACGTTACTTTTCAAAATGTTGATAAAGTTTATATGTCCATTGAGAGACATCTTTTGCCTACCATGCAATGTTATCTCTATGTCTAAGCTTTGTTGGTCCTTGAGCAAAGTTTTAAAAAAAACTTGTTCAAAGTTGCACAACGTCGATTTTTTTTAGCAATATTTTACAAACTTTGCTGCGCTGTGATTCTAAACTCCTGCGTGGCGTCGGTCAAATATCTGCGCAGCCGCGCTGCTTAAAGGGAACATTGCTACCATGGTTCTAACACTTCGCATACGTATCACCTGCAAACCAAACATCCACTACAGTATCAGAAACTTCAACTGAGACAATCAAAAAATATGTTTATCTCGGCTGGTTATATTGTCAATAAGACCCGCTCATCACTTCAAGCAAATAATGTCAATACACTTGTCTGCATTGTTGGTTAAAAGATTTCATATAAAGAAGACATTCCAGTGATATTTCGATTTTCGACAATTACGTTTAATAAATGTTACTTATGACACCATTAATCGTTAATTTTTAAAAAGTTAACGATTAAATTAAAGTTAATCGTTAACAGCCCTACTTAAAATACATTAATTTAATTACGGTACATTCGATGGGTCTGAAATTTTGCTGCAATGCATTGTTAGGTGACACGAGTCTATTTGCAAAGTTTCAGCTCGATAGCATCACGGGAAATGGATAATTTTTTACTTTTGTTTTTCCGCGGATGTGCGGGCGGGACCACGACAAGACGGTGAAGTTAATATAAGGGCATTTTAAAAGAATGAGGGGCGCAAAATTCATTTTATTGATATGCGGTAGTAGCGTTCCGAAAGATGAATTTTAAAAAAACAAGTCCCAAAATTAGGTCATAAATCCTTGTAAATAGTATAGCAGTATAGCGTATAAAATTATACTTTTAAATAGTAATATATTATTCATAACTATTATAATATAAAGCAAAAATTCCATTTTAACCCGGTCCACAGTGAGGTTGTATCGATCTTTCTACGTCGCAAATGGTGTAACTAGAATATTTTGCAACCAGGGAAAAATTATTTTAAAATTATAAAAGTAGAGCCTCCGACCCTTTCTGTTTCATCAAATTTTACTATGATATAACGTTGAAAGCCTTGTTTTCGCGCCCTGGTACCTTGGAGCCATGGGAGCAGTACAAAGGGTTTAACTTTGATTTCCCTACTAATACGAGCGGATGTATGGTTCACATAAAACAATTATAAAAAGACATCTTAGCAATGGAAGGAAAATTATTAGATATGGTTGGTGTATTCTGTAGCTAAAGATTCTGTTGTTTTGTGTGTGTATGTGGTTTTTTTTTCCTCTACTGCAAACTTTTGCAATGGCTACATCTTTGTTAGCAAATGATGGTTATGGAGATTGGCCGCATATATTATAAATCCTATCGGAAATATAATGAAACTAAAAAATACATCTTAAAGCTAAAAGTCCTGTCTTGAATTGAGTGTTCTTTTTTAAACTTCGCAAACAATAGATGCTACTTCTCAAAGATTTTGAAATGCAGAAACGCATCTTTGGACGCTGTTTTTCAACTGGCATTTTCGGTCGCCAAACTTATGCGATAGCTGCTTTGCATTTAGGGATAACAAAGAAAATTTAAATGAACAGGATAAAACCTGATAATAAATGATATGTTAAAATCATCATTAGAATGAGCTACATTCTTTGATATTACCTAAAAATGGTACTTTTTTTTCGTCATCGAACTTTCAGACTGCCCATTCTTTTGAAGAACATTAAAGAACTAACCTTAAAACCTCACAGTGACATTAGGTGGGAAAGTCGATGAGTTATAAAATCGGTAAAATATATGATGCATTGCTTAGCATTTACGAGAACAAAGATATAGATAGTTCCATAAGAGAGGAAGCACCTGGACTACTTATGTAACTACAACTATTCAAATTTAACATTGTTCTGTCGTGATATGGTTTGAGATATTAACTCCTTTCAATCTCATTAGTAAACTCATCAGGGCAAACATTATGAAATTGCATTGGCAATCAAACTTTTGAGTAGTTCGAATTTTAAAAAAAAAGAATCTGAGATCAGACAATCACCTTAATGCCATCCTTTTTGATGATGGCAAATGCCATCCGAAATAGATGGAGATAACAAACTTCGAATTCGTCGTAGAAAAAGTCAATTTGATGAAAAATGGCTTGAGCACACAATGAATGCACAGGAATGATACTAATTTGAAGTTCAGATATTCTATGTCAGTGCCAAATATGATTTTTTAAAATTCCGAGAAGGCGGGGACCCTAAGCTTTAGCTTGTTTAGCAAATAGGTAAATCCAGCACTGCACATAGGGGCAAAATTTTTCACTTTTGCATGGAGTTGTTCAAAGGATAAGTTCGGCCCTGAGTTTGGTCAAGATCCATCCATTTACCCAATAGCCAATTTTTAAAATAACAATCATTTAGCCCCGGCCTCCAATTAGCTGTTTTTTTAATGTATGCAAGGAACCCTTGCAGAAGTCTCCTCAACAACTTCTCAAATGTTTATGGCAATCAGATAAACCCAATGTTTAAAATAATTTTTATATAGCTTATGTAAGATAGAAATGACTTTTCGAGCCTCGGGGCCAAAACTGTGTAAGATATAAAGTTGCAAGCTCCTATGTATTTCAGTCTAGATCATGATGGATATATGTTAATGTATAAATATGTAAGTGTTTTTACACACTTTTCATGATTGTGTAAAATCCGATGGGGAAACAAAGATGGACTTATTAGTTCAATGCCATATAGCCGGGGTGTCAAAAGTCCGGTGCGCGGGCCAAACACTGCCCGCGCATATTAACTGCCTCATCGTAAATAATTTATTGACTGACGTATTATTTTTAACTACATTATATTTATAAGAAATGTCGAAATTTTGTGTTGTTTTGACTAAGTCAAATGATGACAAAAATAGATGACGTTTTATTGTTTACAAATTACTAGATCTTTAGAGACTTGAAGACCAAACAAAGGGGAATAGATTATTAGCTTACGTTTGTTCTGCTGTCAATTACATTAAACTTCCCAGGAAAAAAATCTCTCGAATTATTACCGATGGTTCCCTTGCACACTGGTGAGCACAGTTCACTAGCAACACTTGTCTGTAACAAAGACATTGAAGAGGGTGGCAAAGCTTTTAAACGTCATAGTTTCATTCACCAACATGTTCTTTGTTCCAAACATTTTAGATTTGATTACGTCATTAAGTCGTTGATGTAAGCTATGGCGGATTTTAAAAAAAGGGGGGGGGGCTGAACGGGCTAAAGCCTGTGGCCCCCGATGATTTAGGGCCCCCAAACTTAGCATATTTTATAATAAATGTGGACAAATGTATACATGAATTGCTGAAAATATGATAAATTAATAAAATCTCATCTATTAAATTAATTAAAATGATCTCTTTTCCGACACGATAGTCTTAGCAGTCAAAAACCTGATTTGATAGGCTCAATAACAGAAATTATTAAAGAATATTATATATATATATTAAATTGACAACCCTAGTTGAGCTCTTGTGGCCGAATAAGAAGTACCAAGACTTGGTGCAAGCGGTGGCGGGATCAATTCCAGGGTGGGATGTGAAATAATTTTTTTCAATGTGTTTTTTAATTTTCTAAATTGTCTTTTAAACTCAATTTTAGGATACCGGCAAAAAGTTATTTCTTCGAATTCGTTTTTTTTTCATGAATAATCATTTTGGATGAATATTTACAAGTTACAGTCTTGTATTAGCTGCTAGCAATCATTTTATCTAAAGGTACACTGGCTGGATAGGGCCCCAGTTTGAATTGCAGCCAGGGGCCCCGTGCAGTCTTAATCCATCCCTGGATGTAAGTATAAGCTACACACTATTCACTTTAAAGCCCTGTTTCACCGCCAGTGTCAACAGTTTCTTCTTGACATTCAGGGAGAATACAAAGATATTATGAATCACAATGATATAAAAAGGCTCAGTCGGGGGACAGCACTTCGACGCTAAAGACTTTAAAGAAAATAGAGCAATTCATTTAAATAAGGAACAATTAATTTGAGAACAATCTGATCCTGCCTGGATAACAGATTTTTTCATTTTAGTTGATGTAACAAGACATCTAAACCTGCTTAACACTAGTATTCTAGGGCATAATGCAGTGGTAATCCAATTATATTCAAATATCAAAACTTTTTCGGAACAAACTGCAACCTTTTTCAAAAGCAACTGTCTCAAATGCAGCCAAATACCAAACATTTTCCATCACTACATGAAATCATGACAGGTTTTCCAGAAAGAAATTTCAATGAATAAAGGTAGAGGCATATTGCCGATATCATATCACTGTCTGATGAATTTCAAAGACGCCTTCAGGACTTTGCAACTATTCAAAAGGAAATCATGTTTTTGTCTTCACTTATCCCTGATGATGCTCATTGAATTTCAAAGTGATGATGAATGTTGCTGCAGACAACAACAGCTTTATCTAATTGTCTTTTACCCTCAGCTGAATAAAGACAGATTCCAAGAGATTTGGAAATTTACAAAGAAAATGCTCAGCTTACAAGTGTAAGCAGACATTCTCAGTTTTGAATTGTAACAAGAACCTTGTGAGGATGAGACTAAGTTACACTCACCGGCGTGATATCAAACGTATCAAAACCAAACGCATTGAGCCTGACCTTGCCTATATAACCTTAACATTAAAATTTTGCAATAAAATCTGTTCAACGTATGTCATTTTTTTCTTCATTATCTTAATCTGGCCCCAGCATATTTTTGCTTCATGGAATATGAGTGAGGTTTTTAGATTTTAAATTGAGGCATTACTGCCTTTCCTTCTACATAGTGTCTCATTTCTGTGCGCATAGTGCAGGTGTACACTCTACTGCATATTATATATATATATATAAATATATATATATAGACTGCGGCGTTTTGCTTGCTCTGGTCTCTGGCAAATTATATATATATACTATGGGCAAGTACCCGGCTTCTCGGGTCTAAAATAAGGTTTTCTGTAGAAGCGTACAAAACTGTTAATTTGCATCCTATCGAGCTGATAATTTAATTTGTTTCGTATGTTATCATTGCGGGAGAGTACTCAACAACTTCCCAAAGTTTCATGCTACTAAGTACACAGGAAATTGGATATTTAATGATCAGTCTGTTTTATATAGCTCATATTAAGAAAAAAACTACATTTGAGCCCAAGACCCCTAGTGAGTGATATTTTTTTGTTCGCATGTTAACATCTCGTGAGGGTACTCAAAAACTTCCCAAAGTTTCATTCTTCTACTTAAACGGTAAGTTGGAGAATTATTGATGAGTCAGTTTTATATATGAAAAAAAAACTACATTCAGGCCTCTGACCAGCCGGTGAGTGATAATTTTTATTAATGTTTCGCCAATTACCATTTTGGGAGGGTATATAACAAATTCCCAAAGTTTCATGCTTCTACCTACACAGGAAATTGGAGATTTAATGATGAGCCTATTTATATAGCTCATTTAAGAAAAAAACTACGTTTGGGCCCCCTTTCCCATTTAATATATAGAGATTAATGTTTATGTCAGGTGTGTATGGGGTTTATTTGTTTTAAAGAAACATTTCGAAACGCAAGGTTTGAGCTTAACATTTATCCTGCTGGTTTAGTTTAAGTTACGCAAAAAGTATAAACACAGTTGCTAAGCTATAGTGTTTATGCCACCCAGGGATGGACGATATTATTGACTCCAACCCTCACCAATAAAATGAGAAAGCTTGATCCAACATACTGGATAAAATACATATAGAAAATACACAAAAGAAACAGTGTAAAATAAAAAGATGTAATTTGCAAAATAATATGTAAAAAAGATATATGTAATCTTGTTAGAGACGCAAAATTAACAGACTAAAAATAAACCGTTTCATAACATTTAGTTCACAACAAAAACACACACACTCACTGATTCAAACACGTGCACACATATACTTAAACGCACACCCACAGCGGTATATTAACATTTAATAAATAGAAGTTAAAAAAAGATTTTAAAAAACTACGTTTTTATAAGCGGACTAAAAAAAATAAAATAATTTTTTAAAATTTATAATTCAAAATAAGTACTATGATGTAAGATGACTAAAATCGTGGGCGGGCGCTTGTCAGGCTTAACTAATTTAGGGGCCGTCCATAAATGACGTCACGCGATTTTTTGCCGATTTTTAACCCCCTCCCCCCTGGTAAGCGTCGTCACAAAAACCTAGAACACCCCTCTAAAAATACGTCACAAATCTTTGACCCCCCCCCCTAAACATTTTTTAAATTTTCTATTTGAAAAAAAGTATGTTTCAAATCACTTTTATTGTCATTTAAGTATTTATTATTTATTTAGTGAAGATCTACATTGTAATATCGTAACCCGCATGAAGCGTTTTTTTAAAACGTTTAACAGGCCTTCAGAAAATGAACTTAGATTATATTTTATTTTAATGCATACAAATTAAACTTTGAATATTAATCATCACGGTTAGCGTCTTTGTTTAGAAAAAAATGTATTTAAAAATAACATTTTAAAAATTTATTTTCAAAAAATCCCTCAATTGACTGACAGGCATCCCGTAAGAAAGAGGTCAGGGAACAGATGTAAATAACCTCATCTGGGGTCAAAAGGGGAATTATTGGGGGTAATGCAGACTCATTTGGGACATACAACATCCACTACAATCCACTAGATATATTAAATACCGTCATGTGTACGTGTACGCTTGGAACAAATGCCCATTATTGAACCGGTTCCTTCCAGAAAATGCATTTTTTTAAATTTTAAAAACTATGTAGATTTCTTACCTACGTATTATACCAAGACACCTAAATCCACCCTACTTTCATTTATATTGACACGATTGACAATAATCTTAATCCACATGACTTGTCTGTAGTAAGTGTCCTTTCTGTGATATTTAAAATTAATGCCTTAAAAACAGAGCTAAGAAGAAAAGTTGTTTTGTGCTCCTCTCGATTTGCGCTGTCAAGAATTTGATGCATTCAATAAAGCTAATGAATAGTTGACTAATTTTAAATGGGCTCATTTACAATTATATCTAGATTCTAGAAGCCTAGAATGGCCAGGGGCGTTTGACCAAAAACCAATCGAGCAATTATATCAAACTTAAAACGTTTTTAATTTTATCAAATAGATTCCCTCCCCCGCTCCCATCCCCTTTTTAAGAAAAAGGCTATTCCGTGTCGTTTTGACTTAAAATATCTACACATAATCATATTCAGATCATTTATAGACACTTGTCATGCTTGCAAAACTCACCAGTAGCATTTTCGTGCTAACGACGCTCCCCCAAATCCCCGAGACATGTGAGCAGAACCTAGAGTCTGGGGTTTGGAGGGTTGGGGGGGGGGTAACGCACACATAAACTTTTATATTTTGGCCAAAAAAAATCGTCGACTCTTGCCATGAGACATGAGAGAACCAAACGGAGCTGCGGTTACCTCACAAATGCTTTGATGTCAACATCAAACGACGCAGTTTAACAATTTCATATGTTATCTTGTGGATTCTCAAACTTAAGGATTATAATTAGATTTAATTTTCGTGTCTTGATAGCTTACGCCAACCAGCGTCTGATGGCCTACTGACCGGCACATTGAGAAGCACTGATTTTAAAAAAAAAGAAAAGAAAAAGTAATTAAATAAATTGTAAGCGACCAAATATTTCAGTGGAAGTTTTATTTAAAGTTACCCTTTTGATGTGACGTCACATTTCTTCAACCCCCCTCCCTCCCCCTCGTCACGCATCGTCACAAAAGTGTGAACCCCCTCCCCCCTAGGAGCGTGACGTTATTTATGGACGGCCCCTTATTCACTCATTTTCTTACTCGTCATTTGTAAACTCTAATCATTTTAGCCAAACGCCTAAAAAGCGCCCGCCCACGTTTTTATTCATATTACATGTCATATTACATCATAGTACTTATTTTAAATTTTAAATTTTTAAAATTTATTTTATTCTTTTTAGTCCGCATATAAATACGTGGTTTGTAAAAATCTTTTTTTTATTTCTTTTTATTTTATTATTTTTAGTCTAAGTGTATGCTATGGTGAGTTTTGAAGTATTGATTATGTTCAAATATAATACGCATTGCCCGACAAAGATTTACAGACTCGAAATGACTGATCTCCCCTTGATGTTAAATATGATTGATGTGGTCGGGGTTGGTGTGAACTCCGCACGTGAATGCAATGTAAACAAGGGCAGACGGAGAATACATATGCTTATACATAGATAAACTAAAAAGTTCAATAATTTAATAACGGTACATTCGATCGATCTGAAATTTTGATATAATGCATTGTCATCCAAGATCTATCTGTGGTAAAGATTTGTGATCTCTAGGACAATCAGAATTGGTTTAATTTTACGTTGGCACATTTGAAAAATTGTGGACAGACAAACCAACAGACAGGAACGAAAGCGAGTTAATAAAAAAAACGTGGTAAAAAATTACATTAAAATAACCACTGCTCTTTTCACTTTGTTTCCTATTTACAAATTAATATTAACTCAAACTATGACGTCACGTCACATTATTTTATGGCGATAAACGCCTTCTTGTTAATCTCGGCACCAAAATTTTTATTATTTTACGTCTTAATTTTCAATAATTTGTATTTATTTTAAAAATCTCATATAAGTAAAAAAGTACATTTGGGCCCCCGGCCCCCAATATCTTATATATATGGAACGAAACCTGTTTAAGAACCTTTCCCATGTAATTTTGTGTACGTGTACCAAATTTCACGCTATTTGGTTGTCTGAATCTTGAGTTATTAGGGAACAGACAAACAGACAGACAACAAATGCGTCTTATATGTATAGAGATATAGAGGAGTAGATCCGACCCTCGGCATAGCATACTGTCCAGAATTGCTCATAGAAAGGGAAAAGAAAGGGGGAAAAGAACGGGCACAAACGGCAGCACAAAGATATCAGAGCCACACGATTGAATTTGGTTCAAAGAAGGGAGCAATGAGACACAGTTAGATACATTAAAAAAAACAAAAAAATACAAATAAACAGGAACACACACACAAAGGAAAAAAAAGAATTTAAAAAAGATGGGGATAGACTGAGATGATTGCACAACAATGAAACTCCTTTCTTCTTTCTTCACTTCCTTTCCTTTTATGTAGTGTGTCTCAGTGTGGTGCGCATAATGCGGCGCAGTCCGGGTGTGCACACTACTACATATATCTAAATATAGACTGTGTCTAGCTTGTTTTATAGTTTCTGGAGAATTATATAATATATGTTGATTGTCCAGTGAAAAATTGAAGCAATACTAGATATTTTATATTACATATAATCAACATCAAGAAATTTCGACACTAGTGTTTGGTATTTTTTAGACTGCCTTCTGGTAACCCTATTAATACACCTTCCATTTTTTGACAGCAACTAATTATAGAATCTTCTTTCAAAACATATTTTTAAAAAATTTCAAATTCAATTTTCATCAACTTTTAAAGGTCCACCTGACAATAACGTGGGGAGTTTGCTTTTTTATTTTTATGAAGAAATTGAATTATAAATTTCTACATTTTAAAATCCTTTATATTAACTCGTGGCGTCTGCCTGATTGTTGAAGATATTTTTGGATCGATTTATAACCCACTTTCCCGTATGCTAGCAAACTGAAATTTTGCAGGCAGACTCCTGACAATAAAAATGATCTATCGAATTTCAGATCGATCGAATGTACTTTAAGTAAATTAATGAATGTTTAGATTATCTTTCTGTATCTCTATGTAGCATGTTAATTTTGTGCTAGAGTGTCGCGATTATATTGAACAACCTTTTTAATATTTTCCTGTAGTGCGGTGCGTATTATATTGACCATACTTTTTAAAAAGGTTTTCCTGATCTGTAAATTAAGCAAATCTGTCCCGCAGTGTGCATTATATTAAACATGTTTTTATAACCCTTTTCCCGTGATCAAATCAAGCTTAAATTTAGCAGTCAGACTGTAGTAGTTTTTTTTTACTATAAATCCTTTTTATCGTAGATATAACTAAAATTTTGGATTTTTGTATTGTTGTGCGATGCGTATTATAATGAACACTAGCGTACACCCGTTAAAAATGACGGAAGTTTTCAGCTGAAATCTATTTATTTTATTAAAAATGCACTTTTTTTAGGGCGCCTACGGCGCCGACCTTTTTCAAAAAAGCCCAATAAACTTGTCCTTGTTTGATAAATACGAAATATTAAACTTTCTGAAATGTACACAAAGTATTTTATAATAGGGGTTGCAGGGCGACTACGGCGCCCCCTTTGTTTTTTTTATTTTATAATTAACCATCATCAAATTCTCTTTTTACATTGATCCCTTTTCCAAAATTAAAATATTAGCGAAAACAATGACGTCATATAATATTTTTTTTACAGCGCATATTTAATTTGCACACCTTTTGATGCTTTGGAGCAGTAATTTGGTTTTCCCTGCTTTCTAAAAGTAGTAGCGTCAGGACTGACAGACACTATTTGCGTAACAATTGCAAATTATATTGTTTCATAATAATACTTTTAGTTATGTCTCTTAAATAAAGGATTTATAGTAAAAAACTTTGTTTTTTACTGGGTTTTTTTATACTTTTAAAAGTTGTTAAAATAATAAATAATTAAAGACGAATTTAAAGCAAATTATATATATTTAACTAACATGGTTGTGATTATAAGTTTCTTCCTGCCAAAAGGAATAAATGAGGCAACAAGAACAATTAAGATTTTTGTCCTTGCAGCAGACTTTTTAAAGTATGCACAATTATCAAATCCATAACTCATAAAGACAATGTACTCACTTTAAAATTACAATTTTATTTGTCTCAACTGTTATAGTCCAAGTGCAGGTACCACTAAAACTATAAGTATCCTGAAACTTGCCCGTTGAAATTGTGCCTGATGGATCTGTTAAGTTTCCTCCACAATCTGATAGAAAACAAATAGCCGCTAAAATTATAATTAGGGAAATTCAAGAGTTTAGCAATTAATGTTTTTTTAAAGCAATATTTAAACTACAGTGGAACCTTGCGATTAGTACACAATAAATTCAACAGGGCAGTTGGAATTGAGATGTATATGAATTGTGAATTGTTATTTCATATAAAATACAATGTAAATTGCATTATTCATTCCTTAACCACAGATGATTGCTTATTTAAACCTTTATAATAATATTTTAAGCGTAAAATCCATAAAAACTCCTTTTTCATCAATACGCTTATTTATTAGGTCTTTTATTTTTCAATATAGACCCTATGGTTGATTTTGTCGTAATTAACTGAGTTGCCAGGTCAGAGACACGAGTTCCACTTTCAAACTTTGTAACCAGTTATTTTTTAAAATTCAATTGCTATTCTAACCACTTTCATTTAAGGTTTGGTTTGATCATTCATCTTTTTTGAACTCATGGCTACATTATTTATAATAAATATAAAGAACAACATTAAAATAGTGCAACGTTTCATCAAGCTGGCAAAGATGATGTGTACTGTAAAGAAGCTAGCACTAGACTTAGCTGAAGTGACCGCATGGTAATCCAATAAAAAGGTTATACTATCTGAATCTTGAGCAATCATATAAATGACAATTTGAATTTACCATGAACAATTTAGACAAAAAATAAGTTGTACAAGTAGAGATGTGGACAAATAGTGGAGTTACACTGTACTTACTTTAATTGTCATTTCATCTCTGCATGAACTCATCTACACATAATGTAATTTTTAAAAAGAAAAGCTGCCCTCGAAATACCTTCTGTTTCATACTGAGCTTGGAAACCTCTCATTGCCTCTGATGAGTCAGACATAAATTGTATAATCATCTGATTTTGTGACAGACTAGGTTGTGGGAGAGATGTTCCACAAAATCTTTTTCTGTATCGATCAAAATACATCCAACGATTTATGTAAACCGTATTACTTCTTTCTCTTGGATTTATTTCAACATAATCATTGCACCATCCATAACCTAAAACAAAGAATTTTCTAAAAAAATATTTCAAAAGTTATCATAATTACGTAAGTTAAAAATTCATTAATTAAAACAATTTTATTTTTATTATTTAAATAAAATAATTATAACTAGCCAAAAATTAAAAAATATTAAATAAATTGCATTAACATTAATTGGTGATGCAAGACCTAAAATAAAAAAATTCATAATTTGCTAAACGAAAAAATTCTTTACTACAAGAAAATAAATAAATAAATAATAAACCATTTCCTTAGCATACCTGTAATATATAAACAAATTCTTCACAACAAAAAAAACAAAAACAACAACACATAAATAAACTCTAAAATAGAGACAAATTAAAAACAAGAAACAATTTTACTAGCCAAATTGAAGAATTGATTTCACATTGTAAAAATTTAAGTACAGTATTTCGGTTTGTTATTATTTCTACAAATAAGAAATATTAATATAAAATGTTTCACCCTGAGTCTGAAAACAAATCATTAACATTTCATTTCGCTTTCAGATAAAAATAAATAGTATCAAGGCATTTTCAACATTAAAAAAAAACAACAGAAGATACAGCTTATTAATAACAATGATTCATAATCTTTACCTTCATGCAATGAAAAATCCTTAAATGTTAATAAGATGAGCTTGTTATCTGGAGGCTTTATTATGTAGGTGCAGTTTGCATTGTTTGGGTAGTTTTGCGGATAGCCAGGTGAATAAAAAGTTCCTTTGTCACTTGCAAAAAGGCCACCACATTCTGTTGTCATACATTATACAAATATTTTATTTTCTTCTTCCTTTTAAAAAATAATTATCTAATCTTATCTTATGTGTTACAGACGCTCCTTTTACACAGAAGATTATTGCGTCACACTCTTATCTATTTGTATGACACACAAGACAATGTTTATTCAAAACTTAACATATTTGACTCACCTGCGGACCAGTTTGCAGAAAAACCATTTCCATTAGTTTCTCTATCTGATCGGAAAATTACAACCATTTTGTTTGATGATGATGTTTGGTCTGGTGGATTGATGTTGGAGCAATATGACCCAAGTAAGACCAAAGAACCATTCAATAGAACATCATAAACCTGTGGTTAAAATTGTTATAGTATTTACATGGGATATTTTTTTTTAATGGTTATTTGGCAAAGTTATTTTGCAAGTTTTTTCCCCATAAATAAAACACATCATCATTTCAATGGAACCACCAAGACAAATGCAAATAAATTGGGCAAAAGACAAAAATAAAATAATGCTCATCATTCACTTGTCAATTGAAGAGTTAAGTAAAGTTGTAAAGAGGTCTTGATATTTTCATTATTAAAGCAAAGTTTGTTATAACATATCTGAGAGTAGCAGATGGGTTATATAAATATTTGTATTAAATGATACCGGAGATTTCTTTAAATAGAACCTGGGGTTCAAAACAGAAAATTGATGTTATATGATTGAAATATTTTACCAAATGAAGGCCCATGGAAACGGAAATTCATGTGCAGGTTAAGAAAACAAATTATTTTTCCTGGAAATAATTTCCTAAAAAATATTCCAAAAATAATACAATTTCACTTTTACATTTATCGTTAGACATCTTATGTTTGGCGACAATAAAAAAACACATCAAAATTTATTTGTATTATACTTAATGACAGTGAAGATACATCAAAAAGATTTGGTATATGGGTTTAATAATTTTTTAGCAGAATATAAGCCCATGGGCCTGTATACGGAAAGACTTTCCGTATACAAGCCCATGGGCGTATGCTCGGTGGGGCTATTCACAGAAATCTGCAGTAAGCTAAATTCTCATAAGCTATTCCAGTTGAATCCGGTTATTTCACCAGCCTAGGGGTTTGCCAAAAAGCGTCGAGATAACCGATGATCGAGATAAACGAAAACCAATATGACGGCAAAATATAAACATGTGCTTGAAATTTCTTTATGTACATCATGTGCGTTAACAAATGAGAATGTACATGCATGTGTTGGGTTTTTTTTTATGGAGTTTTTTTACACAACAGCGTTGCCGTTATTTGTTTGATGAAGCGATTGGCATGCTATAAAAAACGTGCATACATGCAGTAGCGTAGCGTGGGTATGTGCCGGGGCAGAAACCAAATTTGCCAACCCCCCCCCCACCTCCCGAAAAATATGTTAATGCTATAAAGTACCCAAAAAATTAATTAGAAAGTAATAATAAGAACACTATATATTTTAAGTTAAAAAGAAAGGCTTCATTTCTTTAATGAAATTAAAGTTTCATGTTTTTACCCATGGCTCAATCTTTCATGTGTTAATGTTTTCAGCCATGGCATGCTCAATAGCTAAAATAGCAATAGATTAGACAATTTCGATGTATTAGTAATTTAACGTCATTAATTTTTCATTAAAATAATTTTAGAGAAGCCATCTTAACACCTTGCATTACTTAAGACAGTTGTAAGCAATGTTCGAATTAATTATATTATTTTAGGCAGGGTAACTTCGAGCCTAAATGTCTTTATTTAAAAAATACCTAGTCTTGAGTTCATTAATTCTTTTCCATTCATGGGGTTAACATATTCCTTGCCTGAGTATGTCGTGTGGCATATTTTTAATACTCTAATTTGAAGACAAAATTTCAAAGTCCAGTAGATTAGCTGGTGTACGAAAATCATGTCTGTTTTCTTAATTCTATATAACTGCCAAAGCCTCGCGCGAATTTATACACTAATCTTATCTTATGAAAAAAACATATTTGTTCTTAACTGTTATTCTACATAGCATGGATTCAATGTTCCCTCTAAGCTGCGCGGTGGCGCGGCCACGCAGATATCTGACCAACGCCGCGCATCAGTTTAAAATTACCGCGCAACAATGTTTTGTAAAATATTGCACACAAAATGGATGTGGTGAAACTTTGCACACCATTTTCTTTACTTTGCACACTGACCAGTGAACCTTAGAGGGAACATCGGCATGGATACATACATATTTGCTTCGATCACCAAAAATTTGCTCTCTTGTTCTTTGATTGGAAGGTTCCATTAAAATGATGAGGTCTCCACATAAAATTTTATCAAATGTCAAAGCATCCCTTAAGTATTCCATTCAGTTAGTTTCTCTGTGAGTAGCCCTTGATTAGAATTTTTTTTTGTTGAGCACTATACGTTTCTAAAGAATTTCGGGAATTTTTTAAAATATTGCTTTGAAAATAAAAAGATTTCATCGTGACTAGCAAAGTTCCTGCGTCTGTTCGTGTGTTGAGCTTTTTGTCTGCATCTTTCAGTTCTATAGCTTACAAAGCAACCTCAAAATGGCTCCATGGTATATATTCATTATTTTGTATCCTGAAGTCTGAATGCCTTGCTTGTAGAACCCATTAGGTATTTCCAACAGTGTATGGACTTGTTTGAACGAGTTTGACATGCGATTTTATGTTTTTGAGCCTTTGTTGAACTCTTGTATACTTTCCAGCCCTTAAGAAGTATTAACACACGTTTGGCCTGTGCAGTCCATTTTTTTAAGATCATCATTTATTCAAAATCATTTCAGAAATGTCGTAAGCAGATTCACTTTTGCTTGAATGAAATCTTTGAAAGATTCTACAGCGTCTACTTTTTTTATTTTAAATCTTTACATATCACACAACTGGACTTGTTTGATCCTTATGTCAAATATATGAAGAGCTATCTAATACAATGGAACAATATTTGGTATCTTGTTATTGAAGACGGATGCTTTTTCGTGAAGTACATTGCCTAAAATTTCTATGAGCTCAGTTTGTATTTTAGATGACTAGTTTTTTTACCCCTTTTCCCACTATGTTCTCGGAGTGCTCGAACGTAAACTTTGCAATCTAATGCATTAGTTCCAGAATAGAGCCTTTACTTGCAACAGTATTGCCCTGTCTGTGACTTCAAAAAGTCACATTCAATTTCGCCAGGATTTAATAATGTCAAAAATTCTAACAAAAACGTCTTGACACTTTGTTTTCTCTTTTACAACAACTAATTGTCGGTCTTTATAATAGTCTATTCATTTTTATCCAAATTCTTTTTCCTTACATTTTCAAAAAAACTTTGGTAATGTGGAGCACTTACTGAGTATTTATCTTGGCTTTTCTTTTCTTTTATTAAAATTTATTTTCACGTTTTAACAATAAGCTAATTAACAGCTAGGAATTTCCCGCCCCACCCCCAAATTTTGTATTTATTTGTGCCAAGTTTTAATTCCACTAGATAACCAATTGTTTCCACTATTTTTGTTTATGCCACAAAACAAGAGACATTAAAATTAAAATAAGCCATATAATTACGCCAATATTTTTTTCTAGTCACTAACACTTACGTTAAAATCAAACTTGAATCAATTATATATACCAGCGACCAGCACATTATTGGCATACTGTCAGTACTATGTTTTCCAGCTCAGTAACATTAGTAACAGAAGACTTTAGATTTATATTGGAGTTTGAAGTTTTGGCATTAGAAGCGCTCTCGTATTTTAATATAGTTCTTCATTTTTTTTCTTCGCTTTTCTTTTCTTTTATTAAAATTTATGTTCACGTTTTAACAATTAGCTAATTAACACCCCCACCCCCAATTTTACAACAGGGGCCGCTGTCAAATTTTAAGAATCAACGATTTATCACCACATCAGTGTAACGTTTTCATACTAACTTAGTCTCTGGTTTTTTTTTATTACATTAGTATTAGTATCAGAAGATTTTATATCCAATAAGGAGTTTGAAGTTTTGGGAGTTAAAACGTTCACATGCTTTTGGATGGGTTCCTTTATTTCTTTTATTAATTTCTTATTTGGCCTCTCTTTAAATTCAATTTTTTTAAACTCCTCTTTCTTTTAAAATCTTCATTTTAAGAAACTAATTAATGACTAGGAATTTTCCGCCCCTGGCAAAATGCCGCCCTGGGCATTTGCCCCCCTCTGCCCACTGTATACATGCTTGCTGACAACAAAAGGCATATGTGCCTCCATATTCCGGTATATAAATAATATAAACGTCATCACTATTGGTTTTCTTCGCCTATGGCTAAGGAATAATTATTGAAAAATTTTAATTTGCTTAGTTGTCGAGCTAGCACACAGTGCGCGTTTGATGTGAACAACTTTCAAGGTCACCGACTGTTACAATTTATATTACGTGAGAATCAGTTAAATAAAAAGACTTTCTGAAGAAAAAAAAAGGAAATTTGAAAAACTTATAGTAAATAAAAGAAAATTAATTATAAACTTACCTATTCTTAAAAAAAAGAATTTTTTACTACAAACACTAAATACTTTTTTTAAAAATCAAGATCGTAAAGATAGTAGTCCATGTGCTCACAAAATAGACAACAATGTAATTATAGTCTGTTTCTTATAAATAAAAAGAAAGCTATAAAAGCACATGACCCCGTGACCTAGCAGCATTCTCTGGTCACCAGTTTATAGTCTGTTTCTCGCATCACGCGCGCGCCGCTTAGTGAAGTAACTATATTACAGAGTCATTTGATAGACGTAGCAAAGATACCTGGCGATTAATCGGTGAAGTGGCATTGATAAGTAACATTTTAAAAAGCTGGTGATTGGTCATGGGGATCGACATAACCAAAGTTAATTGGCAAATTTGGCCCTCTTCTGTGCTCGAGATATTAGGGTTAGACGGTGTAAAAGAATCGACATAACTGATGAGAAAATGCAAAGAAATAGAGAGAATTTGGCGGTTCCACTTCAAAAACGTCGACTTAATAAGGTTGGCGAGTTAATTGAGGTCGAGATAAGTGGGTTTGACTGTATTTTATAATATTTTGTTTGTGTATAACTTTAAGGTGTATAAATTAGAGCTAACAACGTTCCAGTTTAAAACAATTAACCCTTGCTATACCTAAGGAGATTAGGTTATTAATCAATAGTAACTCACATAGATTCTTACACTTACTTCTACATGGTCATTATGGCAATCATTAGCTTCTAGATCAAAAGGTGGTTGAAACTTTAGTTTGACACTATTTCCAGGGTTCACAGTGATGTCCCAACGACATTCTACATTGTGTGGATAACTTCTGGGATAGTTTGGTGATTTGATTACTCCACTGTCATTATGTAACAATCCACCACAACCTTGAAGATGTAAAATTTAGACTTATTAATGAAGTCTGGGTGTGCATTAAAAACCTCTGTTCAATATCTAATTTTCTTAATGAATACAATCATCTGATCAAATGATAGACTTATTGGATTTAATTACCTAATCATTACAATGTGACACCTGATTTAAATGTAAATCTGGTGTATGACATTTGTTTCTTTTCTTCCTTTCAATACCTTTCAACTGATCTTGGAAGATCTTACAATTTATTCACTGCAAACAATCCTTGTAAAATCTGACCTTATTTCTAAAATATTTCTACATACCCCCACTCTCAAATGTATATGTCATATGAAACCCTTTGCGGTTGATAACTGATATTCCATTAACCATTATCAAGCGTAAGGCATTGCTCTGTGACACGAAGTCAGGAGGAGGAGTCTGGTTGCAATAAATGCCAATGTTTGGTGAGTCAAAGTATCCTCCATTTTGAAGTGTAAGATTTTCTTGGTTACACCCAAGGGGAAAATCAAAGTCAGTAACTTGAATCTGAAATTTAAAAAATAAAAATTTATAGTAGCCTTAAATTCAAATAATAATATTAAACGCAGTTAATTTGTTTAATTTAAAAGGAGTACATATCTTCAGTATTCAATTATTTTCTGTCAGTACAAGCAAGAGATTGTGTACAGCTGTACTTAATAGGCAATTCAACTAAAGCTATACACAAACTACAATTATATTTCTTCAGATAAATTTATCAGATCTCAGATCTATTAGGAGATTAGTTTTACTACGCATGAACATTTAGTGGAATATTTTGTCTATTCAGTTTGTTGTACAAAACTAAACTGTATATTTAGTCACTTTAATATTACGGACAATTTTATTATGCATAAAATACTTCGCAAAATTAAGTTGTCTGAATGTAGGTTTATTTAGTTCAACTTTTGAAACATTTTATATATAGTTTGGAAAACTTAGAAGTCCGAGTACAGATTAAAAGAAAAGATGGATGCTTGCCAAAGTCTAGGTTAAATAATTTTTCAATTTTAATATTCAAATAGACTTTTTTTTTACAAAACGTAGTGGGGTTATCAGTGCCAGACTAACACTCCGTCTTACCGTGCAAATGCATGGAGTAAAAAATCAAGGGGCGCAAAATTCATTTAATATAAATTCGGAGAAGCGATACAGGCCAGATTAAACCCCAGACCAGAATATACCCGGGGGGGGGGTAAACTGGCCTAGGCCAGAATATACCCACCCCCCCCCCAAGGTCTGAATATACCCTTTTGACAACAGGGAGATATATCTTTAAAAAATGGATGAATGACTTTTTAAACTTTCTATTGATGTTTTAGCTCTATCAAAAAAGTTAAATTCTTTTCTAAAGTAGCATATTGTTTTTTGTAAAATTAAATCATAATTAATTATAAAGTACTTTAATATGAATGAAAGGAGCATGACCTTTTATTTGGAAATAATACTCTCATTGTGATTGTGTCGTTTTTTAAATATGAAGTCTTATACTTTTTCGACGATTCTATATAAAAAGTTGCAGTCCAAACAAATGTATATGGAAACAGCGTTATTGTTTTTCTCATTTAACATTAACTTTATCAAGCACTACATCAATTATTAACAAAAAAACATAATTTAAGCCTGGTTACATTTGTTGCTTTTTAAACGGGTGCTAACACTTTGGGTTCCTTACCCTTATCTTATCATTTACAGACGCTTCTTATATACAGAAGGCTATTGCATCCTACGCTTATCGTTGGTTTATGTCTAGTCTTGCATTTTTATTAGAGTTGTAAATGTTGATACAGTGTTGGTTTTCCTGGTTTCCTCAGGCTTCTATTCCACGTACGAATACCGGACGGGTAGAACGAGAATTTGTATGTGTTTGCTATTGCATATGACAAAGAAATCTGTTTGTATCCCTATGTCTATCTTAGTGTTGTATTAGATTATCTTTGTGTTAAATGTCCAATTTTGAATAAATAGCCTTATTAAATCTTTGCTCTTTCTTCTTCTATCCTCTAGTGTTTCAAGGTTTAATGATTTAACTTTAACTTAAGGTGTTACTCTTGTCAGTTTAGAATATTCTCCAGTAATGAATCTACTAGCTTGTGTTTGAATTTGTTATAGTTTATTAAAGCTTTATTTGGTGTATGGGTCCCATACGGAAGATGCATTTGCTAGTACAAGGCTCACGAAAGTATGGTAGCTTTTCAGTTTTATATTCTTATTATATCTGTAAAATTTTCCCTTTATAAAGCCTAATGTTTTTGTTTTTCCATGATAATTTCTAACCTATTATTACTCTTACGTACTTAGCATCTTGAGTTTGGATTAAATGTTTTCCATGAATGAAATAGTTTGCATTTATGTGTTAATAAAGTGATTATTCAAATAATCATTCAATTCATTAATTTTTTAAAAATAAATTTTGATTTTGATTATAAAGATTTGAATAAAGACATTTTTAATAAAGAATAAAGATTTGAATAAAGACATTTTTAATAAAGAATAAAGATTTGAATAAAGACATTTTTAATAAAGAATAAAGATTTGAATAAAGACATTTTTAATAAATAATAAAAATTTGAATAAAGACATTTTTAATAAAGAATAAAGATTTGATTAAAGACATTTTTAATAAAGAATAAAGATTTGAATAAAGACATTTTTAATAAAGAATAAAGATTTGAATAGAGACATTTTAAAAAATCTATTTAATTAAAGGACACAACTTTAACATTCGAATAGAAATTAAGACATTTTTTTAAAGTTTAAACAGTAAATGATAACCAAGTCCAAAAATATACATTATTTAGAACAATTAACTACTTACAGTAAAATAAATTTAAACACTAATTACAACTTCAAAATGACCGTTCTGGTTTTGAAGGTAAAGTCCATGTTCTGTCGTTCACCGAAGATCAAAACTTGCTGGATAGGTCAACCAATCCATCAAATCACCTACTTTAGTGTAGACATCAATATCACAATGTAAAAGGTTAGCTGTTGCCAGGATTTCTGCATCAGTTGCCCAGACTCCATCACGAGAAATACCAGAAATGTGTACATACTCCTCCACATTTTGATTCAAGAAGTCTTGTGGTTGTTTTGTAATGCCAATGTTCATGTGTTGAATTACTTTATCCCTGAGGGGATGTGGTTGTCCTCTGTTCCTGTCAGAATGTAACTTATGGCCATAAATGAAACAGTTTCCATCCCCTTGTGTTTTATATGTACACCCTGGTTGTTCAAGATCTCGAGTGCGGCCATAAAATACAACGTTGTCAAAAGTAAGACCAAGAGTTATGCTAAGACGCTTTCTTCTTGAAATTGTTCGTGGGTTAAAAGTCCTAATCTGCATTGGTTTTGAGACAGGTTGCATCGCAATGATTTCCGTTTCTTCACTCGTGCTTTCTTTTTCATTTTGTTGTAGGCTCCCATTGACAGTACCTTTAACAGACTCATGGAGGCACTGATTTGGTGAACAGCCCTGTTTATTACTGAAAACTTTTAGGTTACTGACATGGTAAGTGTTTCTGAGTATTTTGTCTGCCGATATATTCTTTAGCTTAACTCTTCTCTTGTTCAATGAATCTACCACGATGTAGGGACCAATACATGGAGGTTCCATCTTAGAGCTCATGCCCTGAATGCGGCGATGATTCTTGATATAAACTATGGAATCATCAGTTATTTCTTGGTTGCTTGTATTTCTCCGATCAAAGTTACACTTTGATGCGACTGGGATGAGTGGATATTGGTACTCACGGTTACATGCAGCTTTTTCTGAATGGCTGTAAGTGTGTTCAGCACATCGGGGTTGGCATTGTCCAAATACGTTATTGGTAAAACTGGTCCATCTTCCACAGGCATGAGATCCGTAGGTAGCTAATTTCATATGGAGTGCATCCGGTTGAGGCATGTATAGCTGTGTGGTATGCTAAAATGACACCAGGAATAAATAGGTCCCCAGTCGTTACCTTGGTCATTGACAAGCTTGTTAAGAGTTTCTTTAAGAGTTATGTTGTCACGTTCTCGATGACCATTTGTTTGTGGATGGTAGGCTGATGGTAGGCTTATCGTAGGCTGATACAATGCGGTGATCAATTTGAAACTACTTCATAAGGTTGTCAATAACTATGTTCACAAACTCACGTCCCTGGTCACAAATCAGAATATCCATGCAGCCAAGGCGGCAAATAAGGAAATAAAGAAATTTTGCGGCTGGCTTTGCACTTTTATCTGGAACAGCAGTTACTTCAGTCCACTTGGAAAAATGATCGGTTGCAGCTATTATATATCTATTCCCATTAGTTGTTTCCTGAAGAGGTCCGATCATATCAATACCGACTAAGCTCCACATTTTCAAATGTCACTGGTATATTTTTCAGTGGTGGTGCCTCCTTGCTGGTTTTATGACAAAACATTTTTGACAGGCTTTGACATATTGGTGAACGTCATTCTTCATTATCTTTCAATAATAACGTTCAGAGATTTTGGATAATGTATTATCCCTGCCAAAATGGTTACCAAAATTTGGGTTGTCATGAAACGCTTTCGGGATATTTGGCCGGGGACTTTTATTGAGAACTTCCTTTTTACCATGGTAAAGAAACCCCTCTTTTGCTTGAAAACTCTTGCTATTTGTCTAAATTGTGACTTGGCGTTTGACCGTTTCTCTGAAGGTAAGTCCTAGATCCACTGGGGGTACTTAAGTTTCGTTGTAGAGTAGAATCTTACAACCTGATCCGTTGGTCTTCCATGTTTGACAAAGTTTGAGGTCTGGTCGTTTTGGAGTTTATTTTATAGTGACCAAAAATTTCTTCTTAAAGTCGTGAAATCCGATTCGACGACTCGGTCAAGATTAGCCTAATCAAACAAGCTTGCCACCATTCGCAACTTTGCGTTACTTATGTAGATTAACGCCTTTCAAAGGAAATACGGCTTTTTAAAAATAAAATAATGGGTGCGACGAGGTGAGAGGTTCTTTTGACTGCAGATAAAACGCCGCGTCACTGTACACCAACCGTACTTCTCAACAATAGATGAAAACATAGAAAGCGGACAATCCAACATTGGCGAAATCCAACAAGATTGACCTTACTGTTTTAAGAGTATCATAGGTACAAATGAATTGCGCTGCTTTAAAAATAACGATGATTTGAGCTACTGATAAAGGTGCGGAAATACGACAGGCAACGTTGGGGAAGTCAAACGATGTTTAGTCTTTCCCTGTTCTTTTAAATGGTCCCAAACTCAAAATAATGAAACATGATGATTCGATTTATAAGCGAGTGTCAAGGAATAATAAATATTCGGAAGCGTTGAAAAGCAACAGCTATAGTCCATTATCGCGCTTAAATGTTTAAAAATAATCAATCCGTTTAGTGCTTGAATGAGTCAATTTTCAAACATATAAAAAACGCTGATTCCATCTTACTTGTAGAGACTATAAATTTAGATAAAAGTGACCATCCTATCAGATCCCATAATAAAAGAAAACATATTATTATTATTATATTATTGTAAATAAAACATCTTTCCTACGAAATGAGTTTAACGTCTCTGACAAAGATAAAACGCCACTAGAATTTCTAATTAGTCATGCATCCAATTATTACTATATATCCTCATGTTGTCAAAGGGGTATATTCTGGCCTGGGGGTATATTCTGGCCTAGGCAAGTTTAACCCCCGGAGTAAATTCTGGCCTAGGCCAGAGTATACCCGGGTATTTTCTGGTCAGGGGTTTAATCTGGCATGTTACACCGAGCTGCAGTGAGTTTCACGACGAAAGGTTGCATCGTTCTTTCTACGTTGCAAATGGTATAACTATGATATTTTGAGCTCAGGGGGAAAATTTATAAAAAATTATATAATTAGCGCCCTCGACCCTTTCCGAATCAAATGTATAATATGACATAAAGTTGTGAGCCTCATTTTTGCGCCCCTGTACCTTGGAGGTCAGGGACATGTTTACCTCATTGCACCACATTGTTACGACTTGGACCAGCGCACAGTTCAAAGTACAAAAGGGTTTAACTTTGATTTCCCTACTGATACGAGAGGACGTAGGTTCACATCAAACAATTATATAAGACATCTTAGAAATGGAGAGAAAAGTACCAGAATAGGTTGATGAAATCTGTAGCTAATGATTCTGTTTTTTTTCCTCTACTGAATTATTTATTTTTTTTGCAATTGTTACATCTTTGTTAGCAAATGATGGTTATGTAGTACAAATACAAAAAATCATGAAACTACAAAAACATTTCAAAGCCAACCTTCCTGTCTCAAATTAAGTGTTCGTTTTAAACTTTGCAAACAATAGATGCTACTTCTCAAAAATTTTGGAATGCAGAAACTCATAATTTTACTATGTTTTTCACAGGGTAATTTTGATCGTAAAACTCATGCGATAGCTGCTTTGCAATTAGGGATAGCAAAGAAAATGTAAATGAACATGATCTGAGGCGTTACTAGGGTTGGTGTCCCCCAGTGCGGTAGCTCATAGTGTCACCCCTTCACGACTTGCCACATAGGCCCCCTCCGATTCTTACTTTACCAAACAACGGGAACATACATAAATTTACGTTTTGGTGTTACCCCTTGTAATGGTGTCACGATATGCGGTCTGCATCCCCCTAGTGACGCCTCTGAACATGATAATGGAATATTTTTAAAACCTAGTCAAATTTTAAATCCCTTGCCTTATAATAACTTCACCGTCTTGTCGTGATCTCTCTCTGTCTTGGTCGTGAGGAAAAACAAAAGTAAAAAATGACCCACTTTCCGTGATGCTATCGAGCTGAAATTTTGCACATAGCCCTGTGTTACCTAAAAATGCATTGTATCAAAATTTTAGATCGATCAAATGTACCGTAATTAAATAAATTAATTTTTAGTTTATCTCTATGTATCTTTATGTAGCCGTCAGCTACTGTTGACATCCACGTGTCACCGGAGTTCACTCCAGCCATCGATGACCACTTCCCCGTATTTTACAGCAAGAAGAGCTCAGTCACGTTCAGTCTGTAAATGTTTGTCGCATTGTGCGTATTATATTGAACATAATCAATATCATCATCAGTGGCGCTACAGCCCATGTAGGGCCCTGGCCTACTCCACCACTTCATTCCATTCGAATCGATCGATGGCTTTCCTTCTCCATGCCCGAACCCCCAGCTGGTGTAGGTCCATTTCCACATCATCGATCCACCTCAGTCTTGGGCGACCAGTGAGTCGTCTGCCCCCTGCTTTCTGCCTGTAAATAATTTTTGGTGCTTTACATTCTGGCATCCTTTCAACGTGTCCTTCCCAGCGTAGTCTTCCTTTTTTAATACTTGTGACGATGGGTGGGTCTTTGTACAGATGATATAGCTCTTGGTTTGTACGAATTCTCCAGATATCATTTCTATCACAGGCCAACATATTTTCCGGAGGATTTTCCTCTCCCAATTGTTGAGCAGATTCTGCCTTTCTGGTCAGGGTCCAAGTCTCACTAGCGTACGTTACTACCGGCATTATAATCGTGGTGTATATTATTTTATGTTTCCCTTGAGATGTTTTTGCTTCTTAGACGTTTTTATAAGCTGAAGTAGGAGCGGTTGCCTGCTTTTAAGCTTTCTTTCACCTCCAAAATTATCTCCTTGTGTTCGTTTATAGTTGCCACTAGATATTTGTATGCAGCAACTCTCTCAAATTTGTGTTTGTTTTTAGTGACGTTATCAACAGATGGGTGTTTCGTTACATTATCATATATTTTTGTTTCGGTTCGTTTATAACAAGATAAGCTCCGGCAGAGGCATAATCAATTCTTGTAGTTATGTCTAATATATAATGGATTTATAGTCATAAACTTTGTTTTTTCGGGTTGTTTAATTAGCTAAATTTGATCCTGTCATGGAGGAAGATGTAAGAAGTGCATTAAATAAACAAAATAAAAAGAACAAATTTGAATAAAGGGCAGTCCATAAATGACGTCACGCGATTTAGGCCGATTTTTTACCCCCATCATCATACTTCCTCACAAAACCTTATACCCTCTCCAATACGATGTAAGAAACCTTTGACCCACCCTCAAAAAAGCCGTGGGGTGTATGGGGTGCTCAAGGCGGGGTAGCACCTCCGGTGGGGGAACACGTCGTACTCTCTTGAGGGTAGTTCGTCCACCCTTGGTCCCCACTTGTCACTCAGCTCTCACCAGTGGCTCCTAGAAACTGTAGCGTGCACAGTGGCCACACCCCGGGCAACGGCTTCGACTAGCTGGCTAAACCTGGTGAGGGTAGCCGACGGGTCTCAAATCCTCGGTGATCTAGGTATGTTTACCTATGCACGTCAAGACTGGATTCGGTGGACAGAGCGGAGGAACCACTAGTTGGTCAACGGTCAAAAAAGCGATTCTCAGCAAAGCGTTGTGGAACGCTAAGGGCATGACAAGACACACAGGACATCATGGCCATCCGCTGCACCCGTCTCCATCACCAGCCGTCTCGACTTTGTCCTGCCGCTGGATCAAGATGGTCTCGGGCGAGAGAGTGAGATCGACGAACTGCGCAACTCTTTCTCACTTAAATCCAAGTCATCGCGCAAGTCACTTTTGTCATCCATCCCATCCCATCAGTCACCGACAAGTCCTGTGGCGACAGGCAAGCGACGAAGCGGCAGGTGTGGGTACACTGGGAGCCGTAGCCGCAACCCTGCACACAGGCGGTCCAGGGCATTGGGTCGTTCTTCGCTGACACGGAGCAGCGGTGGAGTCCGGCAGCCCCCTGGGCGACTGAGCAGCCCTCTTCAGGAATGCACTGCTCACCTCCATGGCATGAGGAAGGGGCTAGAAAAGGTGCCCTAAACATTGCCTGCTCCAGCTTACCCTAGCCAGCATACCGCGGCTGGTGGGGACCCTATACCAGCGGTCGAAACCAAACAAAAAAGCAAACGAGGATAGTTCCTCTTATATTGGGCGCATGGAATGTGCGCACACTCATGGACAGGGACGATGCGGACAGACCCCAGAGGAGAACAGCCCTGATTGGAAAAGAACTTGCTAGATACGGCATCGACATCGCAGCCCTGAGCGAGACCAGGCTCGCGGGAGAAGGAGAGCTCTGTGAAAGAGGATCTGGCTACACTTTTTACTGGAGTGGCAGACCAAGCGAGGAGAGGCGTGAAGCAGGCGTTGGTTTTGCAGTTAAGACAACTCTTGTCGGAAAGCTGGCTGGACTTCCCAAGGGAGTGAACGACAGGCTCATGACCATGAAACTCCCACTGGCTGGAAAGAAACACCTCACCATTATCAGTGCCTACGCTCCAACCATGACCAATACAGATGAAGTGAAAGCAAAGTTTTATGAAGAACTTCACACTGTCATTGCCGACGTTCCAAAGGCGGACAAACTCATCTTGCTAGGCGACTTCAACGCAAGAGTTGGCAAAGACAACGTTGCCTGGGAAGGAGTCCTTGGTCATCATGGAGTGGGACACTGCAACAGCAACGGTCTTCTTTTACTCCAGACCTGCGCTGAACATGAACTGCTGATCACCAACACGATCTTCCGCCTCCCAACCCGTAACCGGACGTCATGGATGCACCCCCGCTCGAAGCACTGGCATCTTATTGACTACGCCATCATGAGGAAGAGGGACAGGCAGGATGTACGAGTGACCAAGTCCATGTGCGGGGATGAATGCTGGACAGACCACCGCCTCATCATCACCAAGCTAAACATCCGCATTCAGCCGAAACGGCGCCCGCAAGGGACGAAAGCCCCCAAACGGCTAAATGTTGCCAAACTAATGACCGCCAGCTGCAAGCAGTCCTTGGTGGATGCTCTGGAAGAGCGCTTGAAATCTACCTCTCCAGGCAACCAGAACGTGGAGGCAGACTGGGCGTCACTCAGAGAGCTGATTTACACCACAGCTTCAGAGACTCTGGGGCACCAGACCAGGAAACATAAGGACTGGTTCGATGAGAACTGCGAAGACATCAAGCAGTTATTGGATGAGAAACACCTCCTACACCAAGCTTACCTCAATAATCCCAGGTCCACGGCAAGGAGAGTTGCACTCAACAACATACGCAGGACTGTACAGCAAAAGCTCCGTCAGATGCAGGACGATTGGCTCAGCAACAAAGCCGACGAGATCCAAGGCTATGCAGACAAGCGTGACTATAAAAACTTCTACAACGCTTTGAAAGAAGTGTATGGCCCCACGCCCTCAGGTTCAAACCCCCTCCTCAGCGCAGACGGTAACACTCTCATCACAGACAAAGAGAAGATCTTGAAGAGGTGGGCCGAACATTTCGAAAACATCCTAAATCGCCCTTCGACAATCAACGAAGAAGCCATCAATCGTCTTCCCCAAGTGCCAACAAACAAAGCACTGGATGACCCCCCAACCTTGCTCGAGACACAGAAAGCAATTTATCTTCTCTCCAGTGGCAAAGCACCTGGTTCTGACGCCATACCAGCTGAGGTCTACAAGGAGGGAGGAACAGCCCTGACTGAAAGGCTCCACCATCTATTTCTCTTGGTGTGGCAGCAAGAGACGATCCCGCAGGACTTCAAAGATGCCTCCATCATACATCTTTATAAGCAAAAAGGAAGTAGACAGACTTGTGACAACCACAGAGGCATATCCCTGCTATCTATCGCAGGAAAGATCCTTGCCAGAATCATGCTCAACCGCCTCACGGTCCACCTTGACCAAGGACTCCTGCCTGAAAGTCAGTGTGGCTTCCGAAAAGAGCGAGGGACCATCGACATGGTGTTCGCTGCCAGGCAGCTACAAGAGAAATGTCAGGAGCAGAACGTCAACCTGTTCTCCACCTATGTCGACCTGACCAAGGCTTTTGACACCGTTGGCAGAGAGGGTCTGTGGAAGATAATGGCCAAGTACGGTTGCCCAAGGAAATTCATCGTCTTGGTGAGACAATTCCACGAGGGCATGCAGGCCAGAGTCCAGGACAGCGGAGAGTTTTCTGATCCTTTCACAGTCACAAACGGGGTCAAGCAGGGATGCGTCCTGGCACCAACACTATTTAGCCTCATGTTTTCCGCCATGCTGACAGAGGCCTTCAGAGACGAGGGTGTTGGTGTTAACCTGAGGTACCGCACAGATGGCAAACTGTTCAACCTTCGGAGGCTCCATGCAAAAACCAAGGTTATGACAGACATCATCAGAGACCTCCTGTTTGCTGATGACTGTGCCCTCAATGCTGCCTCTGAGGCCGACATGCAATGCAGCGTTAACCTGTTCTCCAGCGCCTGCACAAATTTTGGTCTGACGATCAACACCAAGAAGACTGAAGTCCTCCATCAGCCTGCGCCTGGAAGGCCCTACGTTGAGCCCAGCATCACTGTCAACGGCCAGAGACTCAACACAGTGCAACGGTTCTCATACCTAGGCAGCACACTGTCGCAAAATGCCACCATCGATGACGAAGTGAACGTCAGAATTGCCAGAGCCAGCTCCACTTTTGGCAGGTTGTACCCAAATGTCTGGAACAGAAGAGGCATTACCATCCAGACCAAGCTGAAAGTGTACAGGGCGGTGGTGCTCCCCACACTGCTATATGCGTGTGAAACATGGACTGTGTATCAGCGCCATGCCAGGAAGCTCAACCACTTTCATTCAACAAGCCTCAGGAAGATCCTCGGCATAAAGTGGCAGGATAAAATACCAGACACAGTGGTACTGACCAAGGCAGGTCTCCCCAGCATATTCACACTCCTAATGCAGTCCCAGCTTCGTTGGGCAGGGCACGTGGTCCGAATGCCAGACGAGAGACTGCCAAAGAGACTCTTCTATGGCGAGTTCCAGCATGGCCAGCGGTCCCACGGTGGGCAAAAGAAACGCTACAAAGACACACTGAAAGTCTCACTGAAAGCGTTTGGCATCAACCCAGATACGTGGGAACTTGCTGCAAAGGACCGTTCCACCTGGCGTTCTTCCATCCACGAAGGTGCCAAGTCATGTGAGGCAAACAGGATCACCTCCGCAGAAAAAAAGAGGCAAGCCCGAAAGGCCCGTGCTGTGAACCCTCCTGGAGATGGCCCACTCGTCCCTTGTCCCTTCTGTTCCCGAACCTTCCGTGCAAGGATCGGCCTCATCAGCCATCTGCGCACACACAAACAAAGCCAGTCCCAGCAACCCTCGGATGACTAGAGTGGTCTTCGTCGAATCGACGGACGAACAACAACAAAAGCCGTATTTTTAAATTGAAAATTAGCATTTTGCAAATTACTTTTTTGTGTGGTCATTTTAGTATGATCTTAGTGTTAGTCTGCACTCTAATATCCTAATACGTGTGAAGCCATTGAAAACGTCATTAATTAAATTGCAAGCAATAAAAATTTAAGTGAAACTTTAATTAAAAGTTGCGTGTTTTTTATGTTACGTTACATTTCTAAACACCCCCTCCCCCTCGTCACACATCGTCACAAATGCGTGAACCCACTCCCCAACCTTAGGCGCGTGGCGTCATTTATGGACGTCTCTAAGACCATTCAAAGTGACGTTATTAATTGCAATTAATATCAAAAGTCACATATTAGATTGAGTGAATGTGTCTCATCATGCTCTTAGCCTCTTGGCCCATAGAAGATCCAGCGCGCAGGCAGCCCAAAACAGTCTTCACGTGCTTTGTAGACAAATCCCACTTCACCGACATGTGTATCCCATCGGTTACCCTCACCTGGTTTAGCCGGTAAGTCGAGAACGTTTACCGGGTTGTGGCCGCTTTGCATGCTACAGCTGCTTGGAGCCACAGGTGAGAGTTGAATGCCAGGTGGGGACCAAAGGTGGCGAACTACCCCAAGAGGAGTACAACTGCTCTCCATCCAGAGGTGCTACCCTTCCCATGGACACCACATAGACCCCTCGTCTCATCATCTCCAAACTTAATATTCGCTTTCAGCCCAAAAGATGGCCACAGGGGAAGAAAACTCTCAAACGATTAAACATAACAAAGCTAAACTGTGCCAGTACTAAATAATCTCTTGAGACTGCCCTGGAGGATAAACTGAGATCCACCCCACTAAACAATACGAACATCGAGACTGTTAGGACGAATTTTAGAGATCTAATCTACAGCACAGCCTCTTAAATCCTTAGACCCGTGACGAGAAAGCTCCAAGACTCGTTCGATAACAATTGTGATGAGATCAAGCGAATGTTGGCAGAGAAACATCAACTCCCCAAAACGACCTCAGCAATCCCGGGTCTTCATCCGCAATGGACTCATACAACAGCATACATCTCATCATACAACAAAAACTTGGCTGGATGCGAGACTCATGGCTAAACAAGATAGCTGATGAGATTCAACAATGTGCAGACAGGCATGATATGAAAAGTTTTTACAACGCCCTTAAGGTAGTGTACGGACCCACAACGTCTAATTGATCCCCGCTTCTCAGTGCTGAAAGTAAATAAAGTAATGGGGGTGAGACTGCAATCAGATTGGATCAGTGCTGATGGGTCATATCTAAATACTGACAGAGAGAAGATTCTCGAGCGCAGGGCTGAACAATTTCATGCTGTCCTAAACAACAAACTCAAGTATTAATGAAGATGCTATCAGTCGCCTCCCTCAAGTACCACTTAACTTGGCAATGAACGACACGCCTAAAATTCTTGCGACGCAAAGGGCTGTACATCTTCTGTCATGTGGAAAGGCTCCTGGATCAGACTCAATTCCAGCTGAAATATAAAAAGAAGGCGCAATGGTTCTACTGGAAAATCTGCTTGAAATCTTCCTAATGATGTAGCAGCAAGAGGCTATCCTCCAGGATTTTAAAGATGCCTCCATAGTTGACTTGTACAAGCGAAAAGGGAACGGCCAAGCCTGAGATAATCATCGTGGAATATCACTGCTATCAATTGCATGAAAAATACTCGCCAGAATTCTCCTAAATCACCTAAATCCATATCTGGATCAGGGTCTATTACCAGAAAGCCAATGTGGTTTCCAGAAAGAATGTGGGACCATCGACATGATATTTGCAGCGAGGCAGTTGCAGGAAAAGAGTCAAGAGCAGAATATGGACCTATTTTTCCGTTTGTGTAGACCTGACAAAACCTTCGACACATTCTGCAGAGAGGGTCTATGGAGGATTATGGCCAATATTGGTGTCCAAATAAGTATATAGCCTTTGTAAGGCAATTTCATGATGGTATGCAGGCCAGGACAACGGAGAGGCCTCTAAACCATTCCCTGTCACAAATGGCGTTAAACAACGCTATGTTCTGGCCCCCACATTGTTTAGCCTCATGTTCTCAGCCATGCTTACAGAGGCCTTCGGGAATAGCAATGAAGGAATGGACATTAGGTATCGCACTGATGGTCGTTTGTTTAACCCCATGAGGCTTAAAGCAAAAAAAAAGGTCAAATCAGTCAGCATCCTGGACCTTCTCTTTGCTGATGATTGTGACTTTAACGCGGGCTCTGAAGAACACGTGCAACTAAGTGTTGATAACTTTGGACTCAGCATCAGCACAAAGAAGACAGAAGTTCTATACCAGCCGGCCCCAGGCAAATCATATACTGAGCCTAATCTAATCTTCAACGGCAAAAAAATCAACACAGTGAGCCGCTTTACTTACCTTCGCAGCACACTATCTCAGAATGCCAATATTGATGATGAGGTGAACGTGTGAATCTCCAAGGCTAGCGCAGCATTTGTCAGACTGCATGACAGTGTCTGGAACAGAAGGGGAATCAGCACCCAAAAAAACTAAAAGTATACAGAGCTGTAGCTCACCCCACCCTTATGAAACTTGGACTGTATACAAACGTCATGCGAGGTTGCTGAACCACTTCCACACCAAAAGGCTAAGACAATTTATCATTATAAAATGGCAGGAAAAAATCCCAGACACCGAAATATTAGCCAGGTCAGGACTACCGGCATCCACAATAGCCTCATGCAGAGCCAACTACACTGGACGGGGCATGTAGAGCGCATGCCAGACCACCGCCTCCCCAAGAGGCTCTTCTAAGGTGAGCTCACTGCAGGGCATAGAGCACGTGGAGGTCCACGTAAGCGATACAAGGATGCGCTTAAAACTGCTCTAAAGGCCTTTGATATTAGACAAGACTCCTGGGAAGCAGCAGCCAGTAACCGCTCTATGATATGGAATGGCGAAGCTGTCTGTGAGGCTAATAGACAACAGGCTGCCAAGACAAAACGTCAAGCCAGGAAGGACCGTATCCAAAACCCTCCTAAAAGGATTACATCCATCTCTTGTCCGACATGCCGACGCCAATTTCGTGCTAGAATAGGGTTAATGTTATATAAGCCACCAAAGGACACATGTGGTGGCCTAGCACAGGTCAAATAGAAATATGATGCGAGCGGTCATCGTCGACTACGACGGACTAACAACAACAGATCAAGTGAATTTTTTTAATAACTTAATTATTTAGATTGCAAACCTGACTTAAATACAACAGAAAAAATGACCTTCGTTACAAGGTATGTGTCGATTGAACAAGAAGACATCCGCATTCATGAACATTTTTTGGGACATTTATTTTCATTGAAAGATTGCCTTTGGGAAACATGAGTG
This sequence comes from Ampullaceana balthica, assembly GCA_944989445.1. Lineage (NCBI taxonomy): Eukaryota > Metazoa > Mollusca > Gastropoda > Lymnaeidae > Ampullaceana > Ampullaceana balthica. Next base: position 968,783 of record CALYLW010000272.1, read on the forward strand.
GCAAAGGATATAATAATTGGGCGAACATGAAAGTAGAACATGCGGGGGTATGAGCAGAGATTAGAAACATCACCCCTGGTGCATTTTTTTATACCATGTGGTAGCCATTCATTTTACCTGGTAATATATGATGTAGTAAATCATCATTATAAGGAGCCAACTTCTTTGCTATCGTCTAATAAAACAAACCTGTAAAAACAAAGTTTTTGACTATAAATCCCTTATATATGATACAGAACTGAAAGTATTGATTATGTTCCAACATGACAAACATTTACTGCCTGAATCTGTCTTAACTTTCCTTTGCTTTATAACCCCTGGGGGCGGGTGGGAGAGGGGAAAGATCTGGTCACCTAACACTAGACCAAGCTCAGCGTGTCACGTAAAATGTAAACAAAAGCACGCCGGTACTTCGATGGGTCGCGTCAACTCGTCAACTCAAACTCTCAAGTGAAAAAAAACAATAAGAAACGTGAATTTGAATTACATACATTATATAAGGATAAACTAAAAATGCATTAATTTAATTACGGTACGTTTGATCGATCTGAAATTTTGATACGATGCATTGTTAGGTGAGACGGGTCCGTTTGTCAAATTTCAGCTCGATCGGATCACGGGAAGTGGGTCATTTTTTACTTTTGTTTTTCCGCCCGCCCAAGACAGAGATGACGAGACGACGGACAAGTTAATATATAGTTAAAAATGGTGATTATTTTTTTCTCTTATTCGACTTTCAGACGGAGCATTCTCTTGAATAACGTTAAAGAACTAACATTAAAACCACGCAGTCACACCAGGTGGGAAAGTTGTTGAGGTACAAAATCGGTCACATATATAATGCATTGCTTAGCATTTACGAGAACAAATATGTAGCTCAGTGCTGTCCAACCAGCGGCCCGCCAAATCTTGGTACAATTTTTCTTTCTTTAAATAAACAAACAAAATTTTGTTTAAACATTTTTTAAAAAAAAACACCTTTAGTGATTCAATATTTTTGAGAATTTATTAGAGACCACAAGAAAATTGTTGCATTTTTAAATCCCTTCTATTAACTTCGAAATCTTGTCGTCATCCATCACTTCGTACGGCGGAAAAACAAAAGTCAAAAATGAACCATTTCCCGTGATACCATCGAGCTGAAATGAGGCACACGGATCCGTGTCACCTAACAATGCATCGTATCAAAATTTCAGATCGATCGAACGTACAGTTATCAAATTAATGCATTATTAGTTTATCTATATAAACTATATGTAGCGGTCGCTATTGTTTACATTTTACGGGTCACTTGACTTCACGCCAGCCATCGTGAACACATCTCGTATTTAAACCAGGTGTTGAGTTAACGCGTTGACGCCAACCGTCCATGTCCAAACCTCCTCCCCCCTTCCCCCAGTATTAAAGTCAGCGGAGATAATTTCGGTTTCAGTCTGTAAATATTTGTCGCGTTTGAACATAATCAATACTTTTAGTTATGTCTCATATGTAAGGGATTTATAGACAAAAACTTTGTTTTTATGGGGTTGTTTTATTAATAAGATTGTGTGGGTTCCGCAAAAGAGGATGGTGGTTTGATAGATTTATGTTCAGGGCGTCAGGTCGGGGTCAGGGGTGGCCTAACGGATTTTTAGCTAACTGGTCATCGTAAAAATGCTAGTGTCTCATAGCATTGGTTTTGATTACATTGATCGGCTACCTCAACAAGTTAAGGTCCGTTTTGGAAAGAAAGTTAATAATAGAAAAAGGATAATCAAAATGACACATAGGTATCATAGATCACTGCGCAGGAATGTGAACAAGTTGAAATAAACCTACCTGGGTTCGGGGCGGGGGGGGTAATAAATGTCCATCCTGTATTTTGAAATGGAAAAAGACCAGTAACTGGTATTTATTTCGAGAGTATGGCCGATTCTGGGAGTAGAAAGCAGAATAAAAGCTGTGTTTGTGGTATTAGTGCAATTCACTTATGAAGAAATTCTGAGAGATAACAGTAAAGATTTTTGAAAGGACATATCTTTCTAAATAAAGAAAGCCAATATGGCGAGTAGGAAACGAAAGGTTACAGAAGAGAATCGTACTTTTAACTCTTCGTGAAAACTCGAATTTTTGTTTCCTCTGTTGAATGAAAAGCCAGTGTGTTTGATTTGTCAGGCTTATATTTCTGTTAAGAGCAAATCTGCAGAGACACCACAGGTCAGTTCTTGCCAATTTTGATAAAGAATTTCCGAAAGGAACAAAGCTAAGAGAAGACACAGTTAGTTCTTTAAAGAAGAATTGAAATGGCCAGCAAAATGTTTTCCGCCGCATTTTGAGTTCAAATGATTTTGCCACTGAAGTGTCTTTTAATATTAGCTGGTTGTTAGCAAAGAAACAAAAATCGTATCTGGATGGTGAAAACAGTTAAACTTTGTTTTCAAGAATGTGCTGATTCATTATTTACTGAGTTTAAAAACTAGGAAGAAATAAAGAAACAAATATCTTATATTCAGCTTTCCCACTAGACTGTTGCAAAGTGTGTTGAAAGTATGTGTATGTCCGGGAACATACTGGAGTAGAGTTGTTTACGGATTTTTAAAAAACGCTTCTGGTTTCAGTCTGGCATTGGATGAATCATGTGATATCACAGACACGGTCAAACTCATTGATCGGGCTAGGTTTGACAAGGGGCAGACATTTAAATAAGAATAACTGACACTAAATCCATTAAAAATACAACCCATGGTGAGGATGTATATAAAGCACTGAAGGAATTTCTATTAAATAACATCGATATGAGGAAGCTTATTTCTTTTACAACGGATGGTGCTCCAGCAATGATAGCAAGGAAGGTTGGACTCATTTGTTTGCTGCTGGCTGACAATGATTTTCCAGACATTCAATCTTATCATTGTATAATTTACCAGCAATCGCGTTCCTCAAAGTTGAAGGATAATAAATTGCAATATATTATGGATGTTTTGGTGAAAAGTGTAAATTTTATTCGAGCGTATAATCCATCAAATCACAGGCAGTTTAAGACTTTGTTAGGAGATGATGATAAAAATTTTGGGGATTTTATTATTCATACTGATGTTCGTTGGCTGGGCAAAGGAAAAGTTCTGTCACGATTTCGGAACCTAATTGACGAAATAAAACTGTTTCTCGGGTCTAAAACGAAGGAAGATTTGTTAAATTATATAGAACTACCTGATTTTTTGTTGTTGTTGTTTTTTTTTGTTGTAAAATTAGCATTTCTAACCGACATCACGGATCACCTGAATAAATTAAATTTGAAATTGCAAGGACTTTTTTCAAATCTTACCAACGCTGATGAGAGAAATCAGTATTTTTGAATCAAAGGTCGATTTTTCATCACCCAACTAAATCAGTCAAATTTTACTCATTTCTCAGCTCTTGCCAAGGCTGCTCAACAAATTCCAGAGCTTTTTAGAAATTAGCGATTCTATCTTTTATTAGAAATGTTGAAGCTGGATTTAACCGATCGATTTAAAGATATTCGAAATCTTACACCTGTTTTGCTTTTTTTAGAAAATCCTTTTACTAATGATGTCTCTAATTTAACCTCGAAAATGACATTATTAGGAGCAGACGAAGGTGCAGTGCAGCTTGAAATCATCGAGATTCAGCATAACACGCCGCTTCGTCACCAACTGAATTCTGGATGACGTATGTTTCTGCAGACGAATTTCCTCAACTATCGAAAAGTTGTAGAAAAATGTTAACCATGTTTGGGAGCACCTACGTCTATGAGGCAGGATTCTCCACCATAAATAACATAAAATCTAAAAAAATGAAACGCTTTGACTGATGAGCATTTGTAAAAATTAATTAGAGCAGCATTTACAGAATACGAACCCCAAAATAAGAAAATTGCAAGTACAGTTCAAAGCCAAATATCGCAATAAATATGTGTTACAGTTTTTATTCAAGTTATTTTTCGTATTGATGACAGGCCCGGACTTAAGAGACTCAGGACCCATAGGCACTTTTGACATTCGGGCCCCCAAACCATCTCAAAGCTATTTTGGAAATTTAGCAAATTAAATGCTTAGTACAGAACTAATAATTTTTAATTGACTTTAATGACTTTAATAAACATCAAAATAATACAGTCTATATTACTACAGTTATGTTGTTCTATAAAATTTATAGAATCGTACGACGAACTTTCTTCTGTGCAAAAGAACGAACTACGTCATCATAGTCAATTGACTGCATTATTTCTGACTCTACGTACATTACAGAGAGTAAATTGAGCCTGTCCTCTCCTATGTTAGATAAAAGTAATTCTTACTCTCTTTAGCGCTGAAAACGACTGCTCTGCTGAGCAGTTTGATGCTGGTGTGCACAACAGATTCGGAGCCCAATTCCTACGTTTGAATAAATATCCAAAAAGCCTTTTTCCGATAAGTATTTATATAGATTCAGTGACGATAACTCCATAACTTCATCATGCGACAATAAATAAGCTTGCAGGTTCAGACACCCCTTTTCCAAATTCATATCCAAATCCCCCGGATAAAAGTTTGTAAAGTTTCTGGCTCATTCATGGATGTCTTTAGATCGTTTCGTAAGAAAGTCAGACTTTTTACTTAACTCCTCATAAGCAGATCCGCGTCTCCGTTGATCTGTAATTAGTCTATCTATTATGACGTTAAAATGGTCACATTTCCTTTTACTTCGTCGAACTGGACTTTACGCTTACGTTTTCTCTGCAGTCATATGCTTAGCTATTTTCAATGAATCAAAGGTACTGGTTTTCCTTAAGTGTTCTAGGTATGTTACCAAAACTGATACAGTTCAACGATCATACCGGGGTCGATGTTAACAGATTGGAGAGATTTGCTTCCTTTATTGAACCTTTCCAAGAAGTCATTCCAGAGAAGTGACAAAAAGCAAGTTTCTATCGAGTCTAATGAATTCTGAAGAGCACGCAGATGTTTTTCATTTGCATCATTGGCAATTATCTGAAGAGCTGCCCTGATTTCATCACAGGAGCAACATAGACTTCGGAAGGCGTCAGCTCGACCAGACCATCTTGTCTGAGAAAGACTCTTCGCGACTGTTGAATTTGACTTCAGTTTCTACAGAAAAATTTCCCAACTGTGTGTTGATCCCGAATTTTATTTTTACAATGAATGTAAAATACCGAAGAAATATACGCAGCCTGATAAGACTTGACCGCACAGGATACAACAAGATTCAGTTAGTGAACCGAACAAGGAACAAAATGTACTAGAGGGTTCACTTGTTTAATTTTTGCTTGAAGACCAGAGTATACACCCGACATATTGCTAGCATTATCGTAAATGCCCCCGGCAATCGGTGATATACAAGTCGTGATTTTTCAATTTCTTTAGGACGACTTTAGCCAGGTCTTCCGCTTTATGGTCAAAATTGAAATCACTTTCAAAAATCGTTTTGACAGTACATCCGTCTCAGAGACATATCTCACAATGAAAGAAAGTTAATCTACAGGAGAAATGTACGGAGAAATGGCCTCCACAGAGATAGAGAAAAAATTGGCATGTCTTATAGATGTCACCATTGTATTTATTAACTCTGCCGCCATGATATTGATAATTTCATGGCATATTTTTGACGAAAGATCTGATGTTGGGCCACTTCTTTTGTACCGTGGCGTTTTATGTTAAGTTCAGAAAAGGATCGAACTCAGCCAAAAGTTATAGGGGCATAGCATAGTTCCCACTGTTTTTTTTAAATTCAATCACTCATGGGAACCACTAGACGACAATCCGCATGGAAAGAGTGACCTCTTAACAGCCACAATGCGCCTCAAAACCTTATGAAAGCATTTTATTTCTTCTTCCGTTTGAAACACAAGACTTTTGTCAACTCTACCGCCATCATTCTTTCTAGATAAAAGTGTCGCAAGTGCTGACCTGTGTTCATTCGAATTCTCATGTTCCTTCATTCTTTGAACTGCGTTTTTCCAGTCATTGAACCCTTCATTAGCTAGTGACCCCAATTTCCCAAACATCTTGTTTAATTATTTGGAATAATGTTTTTATGTTTCATTTTGTTGTTTTGTTTGTTCAAGACAATTTCGCTTTTCCTCAAATTTTCTTAATTCAAGATTTTTTTTATATTGGTTAAAGTAAATATTTTTTTAGCTTCTGTAAAGATTCCACAACCTAGGCTAGCTGGGGCCCTAGGCCGGGGCCTCGTGGGCCTAGGCAGAAATCTGGCCATGATTGATGAGGAGACAACGTTACATAAGGTAGAAAGTATTTATACATTTAATAATTTTCATAACGTTAATTGTGGCCCCAGGCCTCATGAGGAAACAATGGCCCACGGGGTCAAAAAGGTTAGACAGCACTGAGTAGATAGTTAAATAAGAGATGAAGCGACTGGACTACGTACTTAACTAAAACTATTCAAATTTCACATTGTTCTGTCGTGAATGGTGTGAGATATTAACTCATGTCAATCTCATTAGTAAACTCATGCAGGACAATATTATGATATTTCATTGGCAATAAAAGCTTTGAGACGCTCCAAAAATTAAAAAAAAATGATCTGAGTTTAGACAATCACGTTAATGCCATCCCTGTGGATGCTGGCAAATGGCATCCCAAATAGATTCAGATAAAAAATCGACTGAATGTAAGGACATCGAGTTTGTCGGAGAAAAAGTCACTTTGATGAAAAGCACACAATGGATGCACAGGAAAGATACTATTTTGAATTCTCTTACCACCTTGTTGACACTGCAACCAAGTCTTTAGAATAACTATTTTCTAAGCTGCAACATCACAACAGTTACTTTTGTTTTTTATATCATAAATATGAACTAAAAGTATGTCAGTTCAAGTTCTTCTGTGATTTTGGCAAATTGCTAAGATTTGGAAACCCTTTCAACATATATGAAAAAGCAATCAAGGGTGTATTCGCTATTAAAAAATATTTAGAATTTGGAAGTTTTGAAATTCATAACAAAAATAAAATAAGCTACAAACTTGAGCGTTGCTCTAGGAATTTAAGTAAATTCCAATCCAGGGAAAGCAATTTTCCAAACTAAACATAATCAATAACTATTTTGGAAACAACATCTCAAACAAGATTGTCAAACCTCACTATGGTAGCAGTTGAGTATAAACTAAGTAACACCTTAAATACTTCTAAATTAATTAGAGAAGTCTCTGAACTTAAAATTCCTTTAAAAAATGTCTGAGTGAAAACTATATTCATTTTTTTATATTTAAATCAAGCTTTTTTTAGTAAAATCTAATTACAGGTATGTATTTTTGTTAATTAATGTGTTAAAGTTTAAGTTAAAGTGATTATTCTTTTGATGTTTGCTTAAAATATAAAAAGCCATATTCCATTTTTTAATGCTTAAATTGTAATAAACTAGGCATAGAGGCGTAATTTTCTTTTTTGCACAGAGTGGCTCAAAGACTAAATATGGCCCTTGTGTTATTGTTAAAAAAATTGTTAAACAAATGATTCAACTTTTAGACTAATCTCTTTTTATCAACACATACTCTTATTCTACTGCCTTCTGGAGCAATGATTTTCCAAGCACAAGATATATTTTGATTGTTGTTCCCAGGATAATTGGGGCTTGATATAACTCCATCATTGTCTGTGTAAATACCACCACAATCTGGAAAAATATATATAACAAAAATTATAATAAGATTTAAATTAAATTTTATTGTTAACTTCTCCAGTGAAATCACTGATTTAGAATCCTTATATTTTTATTTCGAAGACATTTTTATTAAGGGTTTTGTTAATTTCACTTGCTGGCATGTAATCTTTGTTAAAATTATATTTGAAAAAAAAATACTTTTTCAATATAATTAATTTAGGAGTTTTCATAAAACATTCATGCACAACTTACTTGAATACACATATGACAAATTGAATCCTTGATTATTTGTTTGCATTTTTGTGTAACGCAGCCATAAATCAACACCAGGCAGGATAATGGGGTAAGGTGTATTGTGCCCACAGTAACGATAGACAAGATCGCCAGACTTGTCTAAACCTGTTAAGAACATATCAAGCTAATATTTACTCAAATGAACTAATTAAATGCATTGTTTGAATCCATATTTGTGTGTGTGTGTGTGCTTGTTACAATTTTAGGCATGAAGGATTATGTACCCTGGCAACAATTGCGAATAAAGTTGTTTGTATAAAGATATCCTTATTGTTTATATCAATTCAATTGTTAAATTCTATAAAACTTACCTTCTCTCACTTCCAAAAAGTCTGAAGTGCAGGGAAATTGACCTGCTATCTCAAAGAACCCAAAAGTTAGTTGGACCGAAGTTTGACTGGACTGATAAATGTTGAGACGCCATATGCACTGACGAGTTTGGCTGTTATTGGTGGGAGGGGAGGCTATTACGCCAGATCTTTCAGTAAGGTCGCCACCACATTCTGAGAAGAAAATCAATAGAAAGTCAAGATGAAAATAATGAAGAAATTTTAAAAAAAACCAAGTTTTTGACTATAAATCCTTTATGTACGAGAAGTAACTTAAAGAATGTTCATTATAATACGCAGCGCAAGACCATTCAACAATACATAATTGTAGTTATGTCTCGTAAAACGTGTTTAATATAATCAGCACCCATCAGGAATATGTTTAGAAAAAGTGTTGTCAATAAAATACGCAACTTATTGCGCGACAGGAAAGGATGTTCAATATAATACGCACCGCGACACTCTATCTCAAAAATTTAACATGATACATAGAGAGAAATTTTTTTTTAAATCTAAACATTCAATAATATAATTACAGTACATACGATCGATCTGAAATTTTAATACATCGTATTTATCATCTGCACGCAACTGCCTGCAAAATTTCAGCTCGCTAGCTTAGAGGAAGTGGGTTAAAATCGATCCAAAGTTTTGGCGACAAGCAAACAAGGGCTCAAACAAACAGACACCACGAGTTAATATAAAGGATTTTAAAAAATGAAACACTTTTTAGCCTTCCATAAAATATTAATCAAGAGCAGAGATTAGGCCAAACTGTATGAAATTAACTTAAACTCTTACCAAGTTCAGAATCAGATGTGTACACAGCTCTAAACGAAGGAAAACTTGGAAAATAATGACCTTGGAATACAACCCTCATTTCATTGCCTGATGACTGAAATGGGCCTGGGATGATCTTATTACAGAAACGGCCAATTAAAGGTGAATCTTCTTCTTTTCCATTATAAATCTGTGAATAAAAATTTAGACTCAAATAATTTGGAAAAAAATGTTTTACAATATGCTTGTAAACACAGTTCATTTTCTTTTGCATTTTATCTTGCAGCCTTTTATACTTTAACAGAAAAAATAAATACAAATAGGTTTACATCAAGTATTAAAAATTAACTTAGTATTAAATTATAGGATTTTGGTGCAAAGCGAGATAAAATTTTAAAAATTTAAAGGTATTTTTTAAAGAATGAAAAATTAGTAAAATACCGGAGACAAAGCAAAGAAGGGCAGGGGTTTTGGCCACACCAGGTGACCCTATCTTAGGGGTAACTCTAAATTGGAAAATTTAATAAATGCATGATTTTTTCAGTTGTTGCTGTACAGAATAACACAAAATTAAAGAAATGTTTTCCTTGTTAGTCACAACTTTGATTCAACACAGAAACAACATCACCTACATTTTTAATGGGCCGATTAATTAGTTAACAACAGAGGCAAAAATTATTAATTCATCTGCCATCCAAAATACATCAGTATTGTTTTTAAAAGTTTAAATTAAAAGAAGGACTTACGTTAAAACAATTAATTTATTCAAATATTGCTGTGATTGACATATACAAAAGAAAACATAGAAAAACGTTACCAAAGGAACAAAAAAGAAATGCAAAATTCATTAATGGTGAGTATCTGCAACTGAAAATAGTGACACAACTAGTAAAATTACAAAACTTAAACAGACAAAAGGATAGAAGAACAAACAGCAAAGAAGTAATAATACATAAGGCATTAAATTCTTACTTGGAAAAAAAATAATCTATTAAAACTCTGACACAGACAATTTGATGAAAACACATTTTTCACTACACATACAAGACCAAACACACATTATTTTCTTCCAGTTTGGAATTCAGGCATAGAAAGTTTGCGATGAAAACCAAATCACTTTTAACTTTCAAAATTCTAATAAAAATACAAGACTAGACATAAACCATGGACACGCATAGGACGAAACAATATTCTGTATAAAAGGAATGTCAATAAAATTTTTAAGATAATAAGATATAATAAGATGATAAGATAAGTGGTGAGACATCTTATAAGTTTGCTGTTTATCATTCCATTTCTTGCCAAGCGAGAACTGACATTCTGTAGTCACAACATAGATTAATTTTTACGCAATCAAGAAAGCATTCATGAGATGGTTGAAATGTTATCTCATGTGAACTAGTGCTAATGAGTCTTAAAAACATCAGCTTCTTAAATTTTCTAAGAAAACCAATAAAAATGTATACATCTTTGAGCAAATCAACAAATAAAGATCTATACATCTTTGCGCAAATCATGCGAAGAAGAATCTTTTAATAATAGATATCAAGTCTCAATGGTATTTTGGAATGACGTTTGGCATTTCACATGCTGTATCTCTGAAGTGAAGAGACATGTAAATATCCAAGATGTAAAATTTGAGGTGAGAGAGTAATTTTTTTTTCCTTTTAAAATTCTGTCATCACATTCTTAGAAGCTCAGATCATGTTAGACAGACATAAAAATTTGCCAAGTTCAATGTTCCAATAATAATGCTGGCACAATGTATTTTAATTCATGAAGGTTTTTGAGCCATTATTAAAGGGTAAAAATAAAAACAACGAAACTATTTTGAATGCCTGATTTGTTTGATCAGTAAATTTTCTTGAAAGATTTTAATGTATAACATTTTCATTGCTTTTCTGTTTTCAGTCACTCTTGGTATGTTTGTATTTAAAGCACTTGATGTTTGTGAAAATATTAACCACAAACGTCATGCTTCTGTTAAAACATGGTGTTGAAAGCTAATTTTGAATTAAATATTGGGGTCGTTGAACCTCTTGTAATATGTTTGTGCATTAGGAAACACAATATACAATACAATGTATTTTAAATGCTGTCATTTTATAATTACTTGCTACCTCTTTCGGTGTGCTTATCAACTTATGGGAGGTTATATATAACCTAATAAAATCTTCAGATTAAAATTAAAAGCTTTCCACTTAAAACATAAGGTGATCTGGCTAGCCGCCGAAAAATGTTTAACATGTTTACTTGGTGGAACATGTTCAAGAAAAGACATTTTTAAACAAATATATCAGTAAATAAGGGTTACTATTGACATGTAACCTATTTCTATAGCGAAATTACCGTATATAGCCCGTTCGTTCATAAGACGACCCCCCCCTCACACTTTTGGAAGAGAAAAGTACTAAAAGTGTGTAACCTGCTCGCAAGCCGACCCCAAAAAATAATAGGACGGCGTAAACAAAATGGTAGACATTTTAAAAAAAAATATAGTAGGACCTCTCTAAGTCGAAGTCATAGGTAGCCGAAAAAAAATTCGACTTCGGAGTTTTCAAGTTTGGGAAAACGGCCTTTAAGCGAAGATTAATCCAGGACAATTTTGATATTGAGATGGGTTGGGGTGGGGAGAAACAGCGATACTGGCTAAAAGACTTGACAGTAAAGAGACGCGGTGTCTGGTGTTTCACATCAAAGGAAACCAAATTGCTTTGACATCCCGACACAAGCGCGTGAGAAGAGACACCTTCCCTCCCCTCCTCCACTTTACTCCCTCCACAGTGGGATAAGGGAAGAAACATTTTTCTTTTTAAAAAGAGTCACAGAATGCCTTTGAAAATTCACAGGGACCAAAAAAATACGACTTACGGAGTCCGCCAGTTAGTGAAAATGGCGTAAATAAGCGCAGAATAATCAAGGACAAAGTTAATATTGAGAGGGAGAGAGACAGCAATACCGGCTAGAGGGCTTGAAAGAAAAGAGAAGCGGTGTGTTTAAAACTTGCTTTGATTCAAACTTTGCCATACCGACACAAGCCCGTGAGAGTAGACAACTTCCTTCACCCACTTTACTCCCTCATAAAAACCGATATTCAATGATTTTACATGCAGAAATCAACTATGACCCGCTGGCAAGCCGACTCCCCCACCCACACACATTTTCCCCTAGATTTTTTTTCAAAAAAAAGATCGGCTTGCGAACGAGTATATACGGTATTTGAAGATAAGTTTAAATAATATATAAAACAAGGTTTAAAAGACGTATAACCAAGGCAACAAAAATTTAATTTCAGTAAGTTTTGGACTGGTCATTATATTACATTTTAAAATTCATATCCAATAGTTCTTGCTAAATCTTTAATTACTTCTTACAACTTAAGGTTTAATTTTAATATGAGTGGACCTTTTTTTTAAAAAAAATTCGCTTACCAAAAGCAATTAGTTACATTCAACTGTGAAAATTAAAGATTTTTTCTAAATAGCTATAAAATAAATCAAACCTGTAATGTAATTGATTGAAAGGTTCAGAGCTGGAAATTCTAGTAATGAAAATTTTAAAATAAATGTATTTAAAGTAAAAATGAGTTACAATTTGATCTTTGTATATCGGCATCCTTCCGTCTCGCGAGATGATGGTGCATCACCATTGAGTTTGGTTGCATTTCCTCCAGTGGCTGTGCAGTCTTATTCTTGATTGACTTGAGTGGCTGTCTTTACCACAGCTTTTACACACGAGTTCTGTGCTTCCAAATGTTTTGGCCTTACTCCTAGCTCTTCTGTCTGTAGCCTCCTCTATCCTTAACTCCTCTGCTACTATGACGCCCTCTTTTACAACTGTGCACCACGTAGTTTGGTCTTCTGCCTTACACTGCCAGTCATTTATGCGTATTCTGGCTGCTTTCATGTCCCTTTGGCAGACATCTTTGAATCGCAGACGTGGGTGAACTGTCCTCCGCTTTCCCGATGCCAGTTCTCCGTATAAGAGGTCCTTGGGGATGCGGCCAGGGCTCATTCTTTTAACATGTCCTAGCCATCTCAGGTGTCTTGCACTAAGGATTGAATACATGCTTTTGGTATTGGCACGCATTAGGACCTCAGTATTTGGCACTTTGTCTTGCCTTTTAATGCCAAGGATGCGACGCAGGCATCTCAAGTGGAAGCTATTAAGCTTGCGCTCTTGGGATGTATAAGTGGTCAACGTCTCGCTCCCGTATAGCAGTCTACTAAAGACACAGGCTCTATAGACATACAGTTTGGTTTCTTTTGTTAACTTGGTGTTTTGCCAGACCCGTTTGTTTAGTTTAGCAATTGTGGCAGCTGCATTGCCAGTTTTACCGTTTATTTCCTCTTCAATGGACAGTGTATTGGAAACCTTGGAACCCTAGTAAGTGAAGTTGTCGACAACCTCCAACTTTTCATTGTCGATATTGATGGTAGGAGGAGGTTGTATGTCTTGTGCCATGATGTTTGTCTTTTTCAAGCTGATTTGCAGACCAAATTCTTTGCAGGCGCTGGAGAAGCTTGGCACAAGTTGTTGCAAACCAGTTTCTGTGTGCGCTGTTAATGCCGCATTATCCACAAAGAGTAGCTCACGAATTAGGACATCTGTCACTTTGGTCTTGGCTCGGAGGCGGGAAGTGTTGTAAAGTCCATCCTCGGCTCTGGTGTGTAGCCAGATTCCATCGCTGCTATCCTTGAATGCGTATCGAAGCAGTACAGAGATGAATATTGCGAACAGTGTTGGTGCAAGTACATAACCTTTTTTAACTCCGCTGCTGACTGGAAAGGCTTCTCGCGTACCTCCATTGAACTGCACTGTACCCTGCATATTTTCATGGAATTGTCTGATGATGGCGAGTAGGTGTGGTGGACAGCCGATTTTTACCAGGATTTGGAATAGCCCGTTGAGACTGACGAAATCAAAGGCTTTCGTTAGGTCCACAACATCTGCTGCTCTCTGCATTTTTCCTGTAGCTGCCGTAAGGAGAACACCATGTCTATGGTAGACCGACCAGCCCGGAAACCGCACTGAGATTCTGGATATACACGGGATGCTAGACTCTGTAAACGTGATAGTATGACACGGGCGAAGGCCTTTCCTACAATAATAAGGAGTGAGATGTCGCGATAGTTATTGCAGTCACTTCTATCGCCCTTGTTTTTATATAGTGTCACTATATTTGCATCCTTTAGGTCTTGGGGAATGTAGCTCTGTTGCCAGCAGAGTGACAGAAGCTCATGCAATGGTTGGAGCTGCCTTGCCACTCTTTAGAGCTTCTGGTGGTATGCCATCATTCCCAAGGGCTTTTCCACAAGCTAGGCTGTCAATTGCTTTGCTCAGCTTTTCCTGTGGGGGCACGGCATCAAGTTCTTCCATGAGTGGCATATCGGGGATGTCATCTAGAGGGGCGCTGGAGACTGGGGCAACTGGTTAATACAGTTCCAGATAATGCTCAACCCACCGTTTTAGCTGTCCTGCCTGGTCTTGGATAATTTCTCCACTTTTGGACTTCAGTGGGGCAACTTTGGAGGTCAAAGGGACAGTTTCCTTTTTGATATTTTCGTACATGGCTTTGGCATTGCACATGTCTGCAGCTGATTGTATGCTGGAGCAGAGGTTAAGCCATTAGGTATTGGAACATTGACGTGCAACTTTTTGGGCGTGCGACTTGGCTGTTTTTAAGGCATACACCTTGTCAGGTGTGGGCTTTTCCATGTAGGCCATAAGAGCTTTTCCTTTTGGCTTCAATGACAGGTTTCATCTCGTCCCAATATTCATCAAACCAGTCCGTGTTTTTGTGAGATTTCTTGCTAAAGGCATGTATTGCTGATGTGTAGATTGTGTCTCTGAGATGCGTCCATTTGGAGTCAATAGTGACGCATGGGGACGTCTTTGAGAGACTTTCCTTCACTTTGTCAGTGAACAGCTGTGTTTTCACAAGGTCTTTCATGCAGTAGGTGTTGATACGTGGACATCCCTTTTTCTTGGTGTGATAGGAGTCTTTCCTCATTATTCGTACCTTGCTGGCCACAAGGGAGTGATCCGTGTCGCAGTTGGCGCTGTTATAGCTGTGGGTGAGTAGGACGCTAGCTAGTTGTGCACGCCTGGTGATGATGAGGTCCAGCTGGTGCCATTCGCGCGATCGAGGGTGTCTCCAAGATACTTGGTGTATATCCTTGCACTTGAAGAAAGTGTTGGTCACACACAAGCCTCGTAAGCAGCACAGTTCTTGAAGCCTCTGTCCATTCTCATTTATATTTCCACTCCCAAAGGTATGTGGGCCAGGCTTCGTGGTCTCGCCCAAACTCTAGCATTGAAATCTCCTAGTAGATAGATTGCCTCGTCTTTGTGGATGCTGGCTATTGCCTGGTCTAAAGCTCCATATAACTAATTCTTCTCTTCCGGGTTTGAACAGAGAGTTGGGGTATACACACTAAGAATGATTGCTGGGCCCGCAGCTGTTTTTAGTCTTAGAGTGATGATCCTCTCCGTGCCTGGTGATGGGGTTCAATGGATGGTAGGAGGGTGTTCTTAACAGCGAAACCTACACCATGCTGTCTTGGTTCATTTGTAGGTCTGCCTTGTCAGAAGAAGGTGTAATTTGCATCTTTTAGTTATCCGCTGTCTGGGAGTCTGGTCTCCTGAAGGCATGCGATGTCAATCTTTAGCCTCTTGAGCTCTCTCTCGATTATTCCAGTCTTCCGTCTGTCGTTTATTGACTGCAGGTCCTCAGTGATGCCGGGACACATAGTCCTCATGTTCCAGCTAGCGATTCGAAGAACTGGGGTCTTTTTTTATTTCTTGGTGCAGGGCTTTATGGCCCACTTGTTGAGTGGAACTCTAATCTCCACGCACCCAGTGGAGAAGGCTTGTCATGACGGGATAGCACTTATTCGACTGGGGGCTGCCCAGTTTGAGGCGGAAGGTAGCTGTCCAGTGAGACTTTGGTAGTCTCTCCCACCGTCGGAAGCGGCCCCTGGCGCCTAGCTCTACGTCAATTGAGCTTTAGCTTAGAACCGGTAACTGCTCCTTCCCGTGTTTTGTCGAGACCTTGCGGCGACGCTGGAGTGTCCTCTCCAGACGTAGTGCAAGCCTGGGCGGGTATTAGGGAGAATTAGCTGCTGCCCATACAGCATATCCCCCCTCTTCCACGTCAATGTTGTAGCCAAGGGAACGACTTGCGTTGTTGCAGCTTGGCTGCCATTGGCGTCGCAGGAGCTTCCATAATGTTCTCTTATGTATAGACCGCCTGTAGGTGCTCCATTTCCTGTTTTTCTGTCAGGGTTTACTCCCTTAGCCTTTCCCGAGTAGCAGGTGTGGCCGCAAGGCAGCGGAGGTTTGAAGTCGGAGTTTTTCCTTCTCCTAGATGAACCACCAGACTAGGTTAACGAGCATCATCTACTCGTAGGGGTGCCCAATAAGATCTGAGTAAACTCATTAATTCTAATGATTAGGAATACATGTTCTTCCGTGAGTAAAACAGTTTATTCCCCTGTATGCTGTTCCAATTTTGACCATATTATTCAACCCCTTTCTGTTTTTGAAAGTTATGATGCAAAACAAATATCAAACACATTCATTAAAAACGACAAAAGAATGACCTAAGAACTCCAGAAGTGGAACACAAGTTGCAAGTTTTGGGACTGAGGCTAAAAACTTGACCAGGTGATCTAGGCTGTTTCTGCGTTCCCGTAGATCCATGTCGTTAACAATCATGGACACTTTATTGATGGGGGAGCACGGTCCCTGGAAACAGTTCAGATATTTTGGCCCTTAACTCTTCAAACTCCATCAATTTTTTATCAAGACTGTACTGCACCACATCTGTTTCTTTGTGACTGGGGAGCTTGAAGTATGACACGTTTGTCACCAGAACCACTTGATAATGAACTATGGATGTCATGATTCCCTTCTGCTCTGAGAAGGATGTAACAAAGAGGTCAAGGCCAGGTTCTTTGTTTTTCAGCTCCCTTGATGTTATTGTTGCACGAGGCATACTCAAACAGATTTTTTATTCGTATTATATATATATATATATATATATATAGCATAGGCATAAGTCATAAGGCAAGGCAAAAACACATTGAGTTCTTAATGAGTTATGATTGAGAACACACCCACTGAGCAAAAATTGGTTCGTATTTTGTAAAGTTTTGATATTAGATGAATTGTTTTCTCTTGCCCTTGTTATAATTTAAAGTAATTTTTAAAGAACAAAATTCATAATTGGGGAGGGTATGATATCATGCATTTTTGGCACAAAGTGACACCAACACTATCTGAGCCACTAAAAATTAAACAATCCCGTAAAAACGAAGTTTTTGACTATAAATACCTTATAAATGAGACTGAACTTTAAGTATTGATATGTTCAATATAATACGCAACACGCGACAAACATTTACAGACTGAAACCGACTCATCTCCCCTGGCTGTAAAACCGGGGGAGGAGGTGCGGTGATCGATGGTTGGCGTGAACTCAAGCAAGGGACACGTGATTGTAAACAACAACAGACGCTACATATGATATAGAGATAAACTAAAAATGCCTTAATTTAATTACGGTACATTCGATCGATCTGAAACTTTATACGATGCACGAGGGTAACACTAGTCAATGTGCAAAATTTGAGCTCGACAGCATACGGAAAGTGTCTCGTTTTTTACTTTTGTTTTTCCGCCCGCCCGCCCGCCCGCCCGATGACGAACGACAGATAGACAAGATTTCGAAGTTATTATAAGGCATTTAATAAAATGGTAACAGGTAAAAAATGAAAAGTTGTAAACAGCACATTAGCAACAAGTCTCTAAAATTATTTTGAACAGTAATTTTAAATTTTGAAAAAAAATCCACAGGATAGTTATAGATATTTTATAGTAACAAAAAATTTAAGTAGAAAATGTTTTAGTTAAAAATACATCTTTAAAGTCCGACAAAATTAATTCTGTTACACAACCATTCTACTAAAACTTACCAGCCTTAATGACATCAATATATTTAGAAAGGAAGAGTAGGAAACATCAGACATTATAGTTACAGGTATTTCTTAGTCAATTTTAATTGCTTTAAGCTTAAGTTCTTTAAAAATATGGTTGTTTTGCACATTTAAAAATAGAGAGAAATAATATTGTATAAAGCATTGTTTGAAGAAAGTTAACATTTGAACATGTATCTCTAAAGGTAATGCAATCTTCTACCAAATCCCATCTAAAAGTTCCCAGAGTGCGCCCCTTTGAATCCATGGCACCAAAATTGTGGAACATTGTTTCAAAATTTTTTAAAGAGTGTGAAAGCAAAGAAAAATTTAAAGCCTTTTTTTTTGATAGTTTTTAAACTTCAGATCACAAGAGCATGCTGGTCTAGCATGGGTAGTGTTAATACAAATGAAAAAAAGAATTAATAAAAAGGTTAGAAATGAGTTCTGTTTACCTTTTTAAACTAGCATGATTTAACTCTTAAAGAAAATGAAAGACTCTGAGAAATGGATATTTTATAGATAATATTTAATAAAAAGCTATGGTTTCACAATTAAGAGAACAAAGTATTAAATATATTTTTCCAATATCCGTACTTACTTCCACATATTCAAAATAACAACTATAAAAACTATTTTCAAGATTGAAGTTATTGAATGTTAATGTGATGCTTCTTTCTGGATTAACAACAATGACCCACTCGCATCTACGTCTGTGCTGGTAAGAACGGGTATAATTTGGAGAGGAAAGTATGTTTGATGGTGTAGTCAGTTGTCCTCCGCATTCTGAAAGTTTGTAAAAATTTAAAATGTTATAATAATAAATAATTGATATTTTTTATATATGCTTATATTTATGTGTGTAATTTTAAAGCATATGAGTGATATGCCAAGTTAACTTTCCTTATACCTTCTTTTGTGCAATTATTATGTGTGTACTGTTTATGTGAAGGTGAAAATTTTTAATACACACTTCACTTTTTGCTCTAATTCTTCGGTGTTTTAAAAGTTTCCAGATGAATCATATGAATGATTCTGGATGACTATGATAAATTTTAAATAAATGTGTGTATAATTTTTTTAATAAAAATATTTACCAGTTCTTATTAATAGGAAATAACAAGTTTTAAATACCATAAACCCTTACAGTGTCTTAGTAAATCCTAATATAAAAATACCCTGAACCTAAATAACCCTATAGCTAGAACGAAACCTGCCACGCAAATTTAACAATACTAATAATCAAAATATTCATAAAACACAATTATTTCAAGGATCAAAAAAACAAATTATAGATTTAGAGCTATTAATAAAAACAGAAGAACAAGACATAATTGCTGGTTCCGAAACCCTAATTATAAATCTGACATTTTTAATAGCAACAACATTTTTAGAAAAGACAGGTCAGACAATTATTGAGGTGTGTTATCAGCAATAAAATCTACCATCATAGCGGAAGAAATCACACCACAATCAAATGTTAATAAAGAGTCTCTTTTTTTATAATAGTTATCTTATCTTATCTGTTATAGATGCTCCTTCTATACAGAAAATTATTGTATCCTACGCTTATCCATGGTTTGTTTAGTCTTGCATTTTCATTAGAGTTTTAAATGTTGATAAAGTTTTGGTTTTCCTGGTTGTCTCAGGCAACCAATTCCACGTCAGAATTCCAAATGCAAGAACAAACAAATACAAATTCTTTATCTTCCCGTATGGAATTTGGGTGTGGAATGAGTTGCATGAAGAAACCAGTAAAACAAACACTTAATCAATATTTTAAACTCTAATAAAAATGCAAGACTAGACATAAACCATGGATAAGCATAGGATACAAGAATATTCTGTATAGAAGGAGAGTCTGTAACAGATTAGATAGGATAAGTTAAATATTAAGTTAAGAATTTAATCTTATTCATTTAAAATTTTTAAATTTCCCTCAATTACCCAATTTTCACATCTCCACAACCCTAATCCTAATACAATATTTAGTTCTTAAACCCCTTCTTCCTACATCTAAATGACAAATAATTACCATTTCTCCCCATCTTCTTCCCATTAAACAATTAAGTATTCTCTCCAAAATTCTCAACCTAATAAGCACCTCCTTAAATTTCTTTGATACTAAATTATAATTACCTTCGAGGCTTGCTTGGAATACAATCCTAAATCCTCTAGACACCCGGCTGCCATCAGATTTGAACCTAACATAAGCTATATTGTCTGATGTCTCAGTGGACTGAACAGGATTGTTAAAACCACAATTTCTAAACAGACTTGTATCTGTAGCATTCCCATCTCGTATTTCCAAAACATCAGCCGTGCAGTTCTCTGAATACTGGATGTACAAATGTGTAATATTTATGATGAGGTAGTGACCAGTAGGTCCAACTATGAACCACTCACACTCTTGATTGTTGCCATAGTTTTCTGGATAGTTAGGACTTGTGATGACTCCATTACTTTCATGATGTGACCCTCCACATGTTGCTTAAGGTAAATGAGAAAAAGACTGGTAAAAAAGTTTTCTCGAACTGTTAAATTTTTAAAGATGTATTACTATTTAATAAGCAGTTTGGATTGTTTAAAACATAGCTTAACGTCTAAAATATATTTTTTATGAAAACAATATCAAATTTAAAATGATAATTTGGATGGTTTAAACACAATAACAATGACTGCTTAATATTTTGAGTTTAAGATTATATTTTATCTAAATTGTTAATTTTTTTAAAAAAACAAGTTCTTGAAAAACATTTATATCGTAGAAGCAACTTTTTAAAATTACCAATTGAATACTTAGCCTTGAATCCTGTGGCAACCCTAAAGTTGTTAGTTTTAAATCTAGCAAATATAATACGATCTGTTGAAACAATTGTTCCTGGTGGTATGTTGCCGCATAGATGTTCACCTATCCTTGGAGAATTTAAAGTCCCACCATCATGGAAGGAAAGGTAATCAATAGTACAACTGAAAAAAAAATATTAACAATTTTTATTAGAAAACTTTAATGATCTATTGTCTAAAATTTCATAAAATATTTAAAAATGTCTAAAAAGAACTATTTCAATTTATCGCGAAATCATCTGCAAACTATCTGTAATTAAATTTCTTTATTCTTTCCTATGTGGGGATTGTCGAGTTCTAGGGTATTGTTGACTCACAAGGCTTGCACTCAATAAACAAGAACACCATTAGATGAATCTATCATTTATTTGAAACAGAAATCCTCCAATACATATTAACAACACTGTCCTTTCATCCACTACCAAAAACTGTCCCTCTAGCCTATCCTCTATTTACGTCATCTTCCCCACACTATGTCACACTAAAACATGTGTCAACAACAGTGCGCACCGGCGTAACATTCTAAAATTAACATTCCCAAGGCGGGAAAACCCCATTATACTATAACATTCCCCTGACATGGATGTTAAACAATCCCTGCTGTCTCTGACTAAAAATGTGCTTACTGAATACAAATTTCATTAATACTAGGTATTCTATATGAGCTGCCGCGATTTGGACTATTCCAAATTTTTCTAGGTCGTTTATCTAGAATACCTGTCTATGTTCCCTCTGCACCTGTGACCCTGCAGAAACATTTTTTTTACGAAACTACATTACTCAATAAAATTTACTTTAAAATGAAATGTTAATTTAATACCCATCATATATTTTTGTAATGAAAAAAGGCGCTTCAAATTCAATCTTTATTTTTTTTTCCACAGGAGCTGTTATTAACCATGTGCAGTCCACATTTTCTGGATAATTTTGAGGGTAGTTCGGTGACATAAAATGCCTGTGGATAACATCAAGAATGTATATTCATTTACATTTGGACATTTCTTCAGACGATTTATTGCATTTATCTCAAATAATGTCTGATGTTCATCTCAGTTTGTTTTGTGCTTTCTATTGTATTTTTCAAGATAAATTCCAAACTTCTAAATTTTTACAAATGTTAAATAGCTCATGCCAATTTCATCAGGTTAATCAATGACTTGAAATTTTATAAAATAACACAGTTTAATTATACAATTTTAAAAATACCTTAAAATTCAGTCTTACCCTGATGGCATGGCATTGGTCAGCCTTAGATGTTCACCACAGGCCAGAGATATTTCTGAAAAATTAAATGAGAAACCAGCCCCAGATTCTGTCCCATCAGAAACAAATTGAGCAAATAAAGAATTACTGCTTGTGACGAGGCCTTGTGGAGCTGTCACACCACAATAAGTGCCATTTGTGTTGCTTGATCCATTCACAATGAGAGCAGGTGAAGATGGATTAATTCCATTTAGCAGCTGTGTAGACAAATTAAAATACTATATGTAATAAAATTATTAAATGCACTCTTTTCTGGGCGGGGGAGGGGGCTATTTCATTTGCCTAATAAAACTTTGTAAAAACACCTTACAATATTTGTAAACCACAATGGTTACACATGAATTAAACTTAAGTCACAGTAGGTAGCTATGGCTTTTGTGGTGCAAACTGGTGTCTCAATGTTTATATTTTAAAGTAATTCTATTATCTACTTTATTCTGGGATGTTCTGGAAAATTCTTTAAAAAGCGTTTTTTTAAACTAAAATTTACGTTATATTTTAAACAATTCGATGCAACAACTTTTCAAACTTTAAATTTTTTCTTTATTAGACCATAATTTTAATAGTAGTCTTATTATTCACTTCATTAGGAACTTTTCTAACATTTTCCAGAAATGTTTAAGATTTTTCTTTGCATCATATAAATTATTTTTAAATCTATTATATAAAAATCACTGTCTTGTGGTTCTCTCTGTCTGTTGTGGTCCCGCACGTGGAAAACCAAAAGTAAAAGTGAAGTTTTAGTTAATCTCTATGTAGGATGTGTAGCCGTCTGCTATGGTTGATCTCCACGGGTCACTGGAGGTTCACTCAAGCCTTCGATGTCACAGAGGTCTGTGAGGCGGTGCGTATTATATTGACTCCCAAAGGGTTCCGCCCTTAGTTGTACATTGTTCTTAGCCTACGTCCACGACCTACAAGGTATTCTGGGGTCACAGAATGCCATGTTTGCTGACGATCTGGTTATATGGAGTTCCGGAAAGGACGTATCAACCCTGCAGAACTGGCTGCAGGAAGATCTGAATCGAATCGAAGACTACGCCAACCGTTGGCGCCTAGTAGTCAATACGGAGAAAACGGTCCACTCCATTTTCACAAATGGACGGAATGCCCTGAAGCATGAGGTGGTGCTTCAGATATGTGGGAAAAGATTGAATTGGGATCGGACACCAACGTACTTGGGAATCAAGCTGGACTAGAAGGCCCAGCTACATAACCATGTGCGTGATTTGTGTGCCAAAGCTACAGCTAAACTGTTCCTGGTGAAGAAACTGGCTAGCACTAGTTGGGGTGCGGATGCAAGACTACTGAGGGATCTCTATCTCGGTAGTGTGAGGGGTGCCATTGATTACAGCCTCCCGGTCCAGGCCTTTGCGAGCTGTACGGCTCTAGAGGGTCTGGACCGAATACAGAACCAAACTCTACGGTTTGTATGCGGGGCGTTGCGTACGACACCCACAGCTGCTGTAGAAATTATGTCTAACGTAGAACCCCTGGCAATAAGGCGAGAAAAGGCAATCATGACCACGGTGGAACGATAGGTTGGAGCATGACGAACCCTGCTTCCAATTACAAGACCGATGGGTAAAGAGGACGCGACTGAAAAGACCATCCTTCATGGATACGGTCTATGAACTAGAAGACTCAGTCCCCATACCCAAGCACAGGGAACGCATGCGACTTGTCCCTGCTCGAGGACCACATGAAAGCTCTGACTTGCCTGAACTACATATGACACTGGCAAATACAGCAGTGACGAAAGCCAGTCCCGTTGAGCTCCAGCGAGACGAGACTCTGAAGACAATCGAAGCTTATGGCGACAGCGTGGAAAAAGTCTTTACGGACGGCTCGCGTTTCAAGGATGGCGGAAGTGGATACGGAGTGCTCATTCAATACCCTCAACCTGGACCTGACAGTATCGAATTGTCAGGACCGTGCGGATCCGCATACAGTAGTCACGACGCCGAACTGGAGGCGATTTGCAAGGGTTTGAAGGAAGTGCGCCGACGTCTAGCAAGAAGAAAGGTTTTCCCGACCGTCGTAGTTTTCACCGACTCACGGTTTTCGCTCGAGACTGTGGGTCGATCCTCTCTGGAGACGAAAACGGTCAGTGTCATTTTGGAAACAGTAGGTGAAATCCTAGCACGAGGCGGAAAAGTAGTCCTTCAGTACATCACTGGGCACAGTGGCGAGCCTCATTCAGACAGGGTCGATGAGTTAGCGAGAGAAGGTTCAGCTCAGCCCCAACCCGATCGCCCGATGACCCAGCTGGGGGTCAGATCGTGGCTTAAGGACCATTTCCTAGAGAAATGGCTCCAGGGCTGGGCATCTGGAAGCACGGCCAGAAAAGTATTCCAGTACATGCCGCGACCGAGCAAAAGCGATTCCTGGTGGAAAATTTGACGTAGCAATCAGACGCTCATAACTAGAATGAGAACTGAGCATTGTCCCATACGAAGCTACCTGTACAAGTTTAACACTAGAAGGGAACTGGCCTGTCGGCTGTGTGGCCACCCGGAAGAGACGGTGGCCCACGTACTCGAAGAGTGCCCCGAGCTGTGCGGGGATTTGTAAGGTGAAGTAACGGTACCTGCAGAGGATTACCTCTACGGCGATGCCCGCTTGATGAGGCTCGCTTGCGATAAAATGAACCGGGTCTTAAGAGCCTAACAGCTCGACCCAAAAGAGAATGAACATTCACGAGTTATGTCTCATATATAAGCGATTTATAGTCAAAAACTTGGTTTTTACAGGTTGTTTAATTAGTCTACTTCGATTGGAAAATTTTTAAAATTGTACCCAAATTATTCGTCAGACTATAATAAATATAATATTTGTCTTATTATTCACTTAATTAGGATATGATCTAATAATAATATATTCTAGAAACTTCTGTGATTTCATTTTCCTTCAGGTCACTGTAATTTATAACATGTTTTAATGGGACAAAATTAAAAGTCTCATCACCATTTGTCTTTAGATGAACTTTCCTGCTATTGAATAGTATTTCTAAATAATTCCTTATTTTGCAGTTTCTTGCAATATTATTTTCTCTATAGTTTCTCAAAAATAGAATTTAAGCAAATTCCTAAATGTCTATATTTTTCAGTTTACCTTTTTTAAATAAAAAAGAGACAAGAAAATTGAAAAGGAAATTTCAACCTGTTTTCCAAATTATTTTGCAAATAATCTATTTTCTGAAAATAGACTCTTGATTGTATTTCTTTTATAAAATATAGATTTTTTTCTCTGCACTTGCATTAGAGAAAAACTAAATGTTTTTTTAAATTATTTATTTTTCAACCATTAACAATAATTTAGAAATCCTGGTTAGAGCCAATCTATCTATGGAAACAAAAATGTATTAAAAGAACTATACATCCTACAATTGTATTACTGCTTTCCATGTTGCAGCAGATGTCATCACTCATGATATTTTATGATCTCATGAAATTAACTACAAAAAGACAATACCATTGTTAATCATACCATTCAATCATCTAATCTTATACAGAAATTGGAAGTAAGAAAAAATATTAATTAAATACAGAAAAGTTGATTTTAACTTAAAATAGAAAATAGAAAATGCAAACCATGTAAATAAGGTTGAAATTGAAGCTGAAAAGACTTTTGAATTGTAATGTTATTCAAGCTAAATCACAACTTTTAAAAAAAAATTCTTTCATGCATCTTATTTTCTTAAATTACATTTAAATAAAAAAATTAACCTTTTTTTAAAACTAATTCCTATAATTATTTTTTTTTAAATGTTAGTTTCCTTTGTGTTTTCTTTTTGTCATATTTGTTATTAAAGAGTATCCCTTATCATGAAGTTTTTCATTAATGCATGATATTTACCAAATGTTAAAGACAGTTTAATTTTAAAGACGACATAGTTTATTTTAATTTAATATGGTCTTCAATCTAACAATTTTTTACCTTCAGATAGTCCCTACTGCAATTACCAGGGTCGGCAATGTTAAAATGCTCATTAAATGTTAGTCCTATAGTTTTACCACGAGCAACGTTTAATTCCCAATGGCAATTTTGGTTCGAAGGGTAGTCAGCTGGATAGTTTGGACTGGAGATGATTCCATTTGATTCACGAATGTAACTTCCACAACCTGATTTAGATTAAGAAGATGTGATTGTAAACAGCCTTTTAAATATTATTTAGACTCTCAAACAATCAAGTCTGACAGATCGTCACATGAGTTTTAAAACTGCACCACAAACCGGTGCCAGATTGATTATATATATATATCAATATAACTAGATAGCTGTGTATATAACTATATATATATATATATATATATATATATATATATATATATATATATATATATACTTTTAACTGATGCCACATTAAACCTATTGAATCACACAAATAATTAAATCATAAAACATACGAAATATTCAAACCATACAAAAATGTAGTAAGATAAAAATTTTCTATAACTATAACTTAAGTATAATCATTTGCATTATACCACCCAAAACCAATGAGTACTGAGTGTTAAATAATGTTAGCAATAAATCAGTCAAACTTGTTACATTAGTATCAAAATTTAGCCAACAGAATATAAATAGAATGTGCTTTTAAATGGAAGATATCAAGAAAACAAGTAAAGACAATATGAGTTAAAATTGACCATAAGGCAAAGAAAAGTTAAACAGATAAGAATTATAAAGTAAAAATATATTTGTTATCTTAAAACAGCTCCAAAAGTGTATTACCTTGACGTAAACTTATTGACACTCCTTTTCTATGTGTGCTGGGGCTACTTTGAGAATAAAAGATGATGTGCAACAAATTTGAAATAGACTCTATAAGGACACCGGCATCTTCTGTTTTGCAATAATATTTTTGTTGGTGAGTTGAATCTTGGCCCTTGCCTGGTAAAATATATATATATTTATACTTTTTAAGTATTTGAAAAATCTAGGTATATAAAAGATTGACAAAATGTTTCATTTAACAAATTTGCCTTCTGTTCTCCGTTAGCCTAATTTTAATTTGAATTAAATTGCAGTCTGCCAACTGAAAGATGATAATGCATTATATTACATGAAGGTAAAAAATATATTTTCACAGACAGTGGCATAAGGTAAAAAATATATTTTCACAGACACTGGCATAGGAAAGAAAAAATCTGGTTTGGGCGCATAAAAATTCTTGGCTACAGCTATTTATTTAGAGGTGGTTGGCATTTCTAATACATTGAGCATCCTATATAATAAAAGGCAAGTTTCTGTCCGTTCTGTCCGGTCATCTATAGCGATTGGTCCGTCAAACACATATGTCTCCTACAGCAAATCATATTGAACACGTTTATGCGTACGTTCAAAACGAGTTATTTTTGGTGCAGTATTTCTTCCAAGATTTTATTTTGAGTTATGCGCATTGGGATTTATAGTCAAAAGCTCTGTTTTTAAGAGTAATTTATTTTAATTTTAATGAATAGTATTTTTGACGTGATGCACATGTATGCCGGCCGAGACGGCTGTTGGGGGGGGGAGTTACAACAACATGCCACCGACGGTGGCGGAACGTCCTTGGACGGGCTTTGTTGCTCGTTTCTAATAAAGTGATAAGTGGGGGGTTAAAAGACACAAGGCACGATTTCCTTTCTATCACCAATGATTACATCTATTATCAGATCCTTGTTTAAGGGGCCGTCCATAAAAGACTTCACGCACCTGGGACACTTTTGTGACGATGCATGACGAGGGGGAGGGAGGGGGTCGAAGAAATGTGACGTCACATCAAAAGGGTAACTTTGAATAAAACTTCCACTGAAATATTTGGTCGCTTACAATTTATTTAATGACTTTTTTCATTGTATTATTAATTTTTTTTTAATTATTTTTTTTTAAAATCAGTGCTTCTCAATGTGCCAGTCGGTAGGCGAACAGACGCTGGTTGGCGTAAGCTATCAAGACATGAAAATTAAATCTAATTATAATTCTTAAGTTTGAGAGCCCAAAAGATAATGTATGAAATTGCGTCGTTTGATGTTGACATCAAAGCATTTGTGATGTAACCGCAGCTCCGTTTGGTTCTCTCACGGCAGGAGTCAGCGAAATGTTTTGCCTGTTACCCCAAAATATACACGTTTATGCGTGCGTTACCCCCCCCCCTTTCCCCAACCCCCAGAATCTAGGTCCTGCTTACATGACTCGGGGATTTATGGGAGCGTCGTTAGCCCCCCCCCCGAAAATGCTACTGGTGAGTTTTACAAGCATGACAAGTGTCTAAAAATGATCTGAATAGGATTATGTATAGGTATTTTTAGTCAACACAACACGGAATCTCGTCTTTTGTTTAAAAGGGGGGGGGATCTATTTGATACAATTATAAACGTTTTTGATATAATTGTTCGATTGGTTTTCGGTCAAACACCCGTGGACTTACTAGATGTAATGATAAATGAGCCCATTTAATATTAGTCAAGTATTCATTAACTTTATTGAATGTATCAAATTCTTGACATCGTAATTAGAGAGGAGGACAAAACAACTTTTCTTCTTAGCTCAGTTTTTAAGGCATTAATTTTAAATATCACAGAAAGGATTCTTCATACAGTCAAGTAATGTGGATTAAGATTATTGTCACTCGTGTTAATATAAATGAAAGTAGGGTGGATTTAGGTGTATTCGTATAGTATGTAGGTAAGAAATCTACATAGTTGTCAAATTTTTAGAAATGCATTTTTTGGAAGGAACTGGTTCAATAATGGGCATATCTTCCAGGCGTGCACGTACACATGACGTATTTTAATATATCTAAAGGATTTTAGTGGATGTTATATGTCCCTAATCAGTTAGCATTACCCCCAAGAATTTCCTATTGATCCCAGATGAGGCTATTTACCCCTGTTCGCCGACCTCTTTCTTACGGGATGCCCGCCAGTCAAATGAGAGATTTTTTTAAAATAAATTTTAAAAATATTATTTTAAAATATTTTTTTTTCTAAACAAAGACGTTAACCGTGATGATTAATAGTCAATGTTTAATTTGTATGTATTAAAATAAAAGATAATCTAAGGATATTAACACAGTTCGTTTTCTGAAGGTCGGCTAAAAGTGTGTTTTTTTAAATGCTTCACGCGGTTACGATATTACAATGTAGACAATTTAGACCTTCACTAAATAAATAATAAATACTTAAATGACAATAAAAGTGATTTGAAAATACTTATTTTCAAATATAAAATAAGTTTGTGTTTTTTTAGGGGGGGTGGTGGGGTCAAAGCTTTGTGACGTATTTTTAGAGGTGGGGTCTAACATTTTTTGACGACGCGTGACGAGAGGGAGGGGGTCAAAAATGTGCCAAAATCGCGTGACGTCATTTATGGACGGCCCCTAAGCCTTTAAACGGGTACCCGGGAACGGGGTACCAGTTGCCGTGCGATTACCCGGGTAGTACAAATTGCACCCGGGTACCTGTGAAAATTTAGCTGCTACTTATATACGAATGGTGGCCTGAACTGCGGGTCTTCTGTGTTCACATTGCGGTTCGCGAAAAATTGTAAAAAACTTTTTTTGGTTTAAAATGTATGCTGTTATACGTTAAACACGATAACACTTGGAAGAAATATCTGTCAATGGGAAATAAAAATAAAATACGGTCCTCATTAACTACAATGTATTTTGATACATCTTTTTTTCTCTGAACATGACACAAAAATCGAAAATACAAAAAGGTTTTGGTTCTTTGAATGAATCAAAAAGGGAAAAAAATGATCGAGCTGCCCATAAGGATGGACTGCATAGAAATGAAATATATGGTTTTTTGTAGGGATGTGACGAAGTTCGAATTTGAATCCAACGACATTCTAACTTCGACTTTTTTTGAGCAAATTCGAATCCGACGAATTTTTTTAAAAAATTCCATCGGATTCGAATAATTAACGTTTTCAGATCAAACAAGGCCGTATTTAATACAAATTCCTTTTTTTTTGCATGATAATTAGATAAGAAATATAAGGTTTTCTGTAAACTTCCGCCTCAGTCCCGTAAGGATTTCCCGTATCGCGATCGACTTATGAAATTTAAAAAGATTGCTGTAA
Organism: Ampullaceana balthica; assembly: GCA_944989445.1. Lineage (NCBI taxonomy): Eukaryota > Metazoa > Mollusca > Gastropoda > Lymnaeidae > Ampullaceana > Ampullaceana balthica. Next base: position 998,971 of record CALYLW010000272.1, read on the forward strand.
ATGTATTTATGTTATTGTCATACTGACTTCATCTTTTAGGATAAGAATGGTTATTTTAAATTATCCAAAAGACCGTTTTGAGTGTAATACTATACTACCTTTGATTTAGTACTATTATTTTTACAAAAAAATGTAGCAAAATCACATTTTCAAAAAAAAACACGTAAAAACTACCCCGTAACTTCACGAATCGAGCGAAAACACGAGCGAAGGCTATCACCGCCATTGCCGGAAGTCGAATAAATCTTCTATCCCGCACTAAATAGTTTTTACTTTCTGTGATTTCGTTTCTAAAAAAAGTACTATCGAGGCGCACTAATTTATTTAATTTATGATATGTTCAGGAATTCATGCAAACATTTGTCCACCTTTATTATAAAATATACTAAATTTCGGGGCCCCTAAATCATCGTGGCCCTTGGCTTTCGCCCGTTCAACCCCCCCCCCTTATGCCTTAATCCGCAATAGAATAGCATAAGCATAGTTACTATAAGTTACTTATACTGTACTATTAACTGTACTTTAAAGTCATTTTCTATGTGAGCAACATATGTATTAGAACGGACAGAAAATGGAACAAAGTTAAAGGCAAACTTGGACGGATTAATACAGTACGCACAAATCAGGTAATAATAATACTACAGTACGTACGATACGATAGGGTTAAGTGTCTAACCCGTGATTATGCAGGGCCGCAACTGGGGAACCCGCAAATAGGTGTATGTCACTGGAAGCTTGCCGTTGGCTACTATGTGAAATGAGGTGCATGGACCTGGGCGTAGGTAAGGGGGGGGGCAAATATGCCCCTCACCTTACATTTTAGAAAAATGTCATAAAAGTGTCATAAAAATGTCATAAAATTGTTACAATAAACCTGAACTAAATTTCCTGAAACTTTATTACATTGAAAACAGTTTACATATATCAAACATAAAAAAGAATTATATCTGTAAGTATAACTGATTACATTACTGATTGTTATAAATATTACAGTTGTTAAACAATTTCTGTCACATTTTCAGCAAAAATCCGCAAACTTGTATAAGTATGTGTCCATCTAGTTTCACATAGCAAAGGAACATTTGGAATTAGTTTTCTTTGCTGATTACTTTCTCGGTAAAACACTATAATTGACGTATTTGTTCCTACTGTGTTTCGTAGCCTACATCATTCACATTACTTAAATTGTTCACGACAAGATTTAGTTTATGTTAACTGCAATGTACAATAAATGCTGATATTGGTTATTTTTTCTAATTATTGCTTGGAATCCTCCTTCTTTACCTGCCATTGTAGAACGTCCGTCGTATCCTTGACCTTCAAGCTTTGTCACATCTAATCCAAATTCTTATGAATTTGTAATGATGGCGTTGGCTAAACCTTCACCTGTTCTATCGACTATTGGAATATATCCCAGGAATTCTTCTGTGACCATCATTTTCACATTTAGTTCTTTGACAAATCTAACACCAAGCGACATCTGCTCAATGCCTGAAAGTCATTTGTCTCGTCGGCAGTATCGAAAATGCGACTTAATTATTTGCTTCTCGAACAATGTCTTCACGCAAGGGAGACCCAAAAATTTCAATTATAGGGTTTTGCGTAGTTTCCGAGATATACTTAGCACTACAAGAACCAATGGACAAATGATTACAAAGAACTTCATCTCCAGATTCGACACGAAACTCTAACAGGTCATAAACATTTCCAGAATTTGATTCTTTTCAACGAAGTGTTAAATTATGCATGCCTCATAGAAAGGATTGTAGAAATGATGGGACCCAGTTTGTTGCGATTTCCTTCTGATTTCTAAATCAATGGTCCCCAACCCTTTTAAAGCCGCGGACCACTAAAATTTTGATAATTTACCACGGCCCACTAACCTGGGGGGTATGTGTGGGTGGTGGATGTGGGTGGGGGATGTGGGGGTAGGGTTTGCGGCTGAGTTGATTGTTTATAAAGGTATTTAAGATTGTTTTGATTTTATAAATTTAATTTAATTGTACTTAAAAATGCCTTCAAAATAAAAACAGTTGCACAAAAAGTGAATTAAATATTATTTAATATTTTAATTTACTAGAATGTTAAATCAAAGAGAACCCTGAGCATTTTTCTCTGCAACGAGACGGTTCCATCTGAGGGTAATGGGAGACAATGACACCCGAAGTGTGCTGCTTATGTCCATTTTATTCCGTTGAAACATATCCAAAATGCCTTTGGTCATTCGCAGTTCCCACAACTACAGTTTAGTTTTAGATGCAGCTCTTTGTCAGCCAACTTTAAAACAGTTGTTATTTTCCCATGAAGCGACAGATTGAGTTCATTGGGCTGGCTGAATATGTCACACAGGTAAGCAAGTTTTGTGACCCATACCTTGTCCCTGAAATGTGATGCCAGTGGTGATTTCTTTTCTGAGACCAATCTTTGCAATGGCTCTCGTAATTCAAATACTCTGTTTAGCGATTTTCCTCTGGATAACCATCTTATTTCTGTGTACATAAGAAGGCACCTGTGCTCTGCGTCTATCTCCTAACAAAGCTGCCCTAACAGGCGTGAGTTAAGGGCGCGTGCCTTGATGTGGTTAATAACTTTAACGACATCAATCAATACACTGTTGAATTCTGGTGACATTTTTCGGCTTGCAAACATACGCCTAGTAACAGTGGTAGCCGATAATGGCACACGCGCTATCTTTTTAACAGCAGCCACTCCTAGAAGTTCACGGCAAATGTCTTTAGCAGATGGCAAGATTAATTCTTCACCGACAGTGAAAGGCTTTTTAGCCTTAGCAATGCGGTTATCCACCAAATGTGAAGCTCTCAGTGCGTTCTCATTTACTGATGTGATGGCCCAGAGAAATTTCTTCTGTCCATCATGTTCCAGTTTTTTTGCTTTCAAAACTCCATGGGCTTATTTTTTTAATCCAGGGTGCTTGGCGTTCAAGTGGCGAAGCAGTTTTGAAGGTGTCATCGCCTCATTAGAAAACCGGTCACCGCAAACTGTGCAGAGCGGTGTTGGTATGTTTGAGTCAAACTGACTCAATATATCCATGTTTCAAGTAGGACCCATGGTATTGTCTGTTACGAGTTTTATGCTTTTTAGGTGTTAAAGTCTCTTCTTCACTCTCTTCACTGGGCCTTTTGCTCTTACCAAGAAAACTTTTTAACGATGCCTGTTTCGAACTCATTTTTCTAATTATTGGGTTTAGTATGAGCGTTCAAGTGACCGATCTGTAACCCGGAACATAAAACATCATAAAGGTCAAAAAGTAAATGGGAAAATATATTATTTCACTTTTATAACAAATTAAATCTTCACAAAAATTACATATTAACCGTACCAGTATAATCACAAATAGCTGTTTATTGGAAGTTATTCATGGTGTTTTTTAAAAATTGTTTTTCTTAACATGTGAAATGTAACATCTTTGTGATGTTTTACTTATTAATATATCTTGTAGACGTTCTCTCAATACATAAATTTCATACAATAAACCTCTAAAGAACTGGTTTCAATAAAACAACTTTAATATCTACACTATGCACATAACATATAATTTGAGGTTATACAACGTGGAACACACAGGCACTCATCCGCCATGACACCAGAATCCCTCCAACTCTGATCATAATCTCGAACATTCTACCCATCTCTTACCGCGCTTTCACTCACGTGATCTCTGCGTCATCCAACACGCGATTCACACGTGGCATGAATTTCATTGACGATATACGTCTAATCATTTATTTAAATTTAAAGCATAAAAATGAATTTAATAATTTAAACTTACTTTATAGCTGCTTTTGACACAAGTAACACTCTTGGAATAATAGCGATAACGTCACCAGAAGACACTTTCGAATGCCGTCGTTGATGAGATATCAATGAAATTTAGGAACACAAAAACGAAATAGGAAAAAAGCGGAAATAAATGTAGTAAAGTAGATCAGCTTGCCAAGATGGGCGACCATCAAAATCGCGCACAACAAAAGAGCGCCTACATAAAAGCGCCGTGATAAGAACGCCGACATAAGAGCGCCGACACAGAGCGCAAAGATTGATTGTAGGTGGTTTTTCCGCTCAACGCTATGTGTCATTGATGTTCTTTCGACGTGGTGCCTCCAAAACGGGTAACAAGCTTTTCCATCTTGTGTATGGAAAGGCGCCCAATCCCTAGAGAATGACATCACAGTAAACAAAAATGTAAATAATTTAATGTTCCAACAGGGACATCTCCAACCTTAGGTTGGGGACCACTGTTCTAAATGATGAGTCCAACTGCTCATCTAAAGAAACTTCTTTGGCTTCAATAATGCAACAAAATGGCTTGCACCTTCATAAGAGCCTTTGTGCCATGTGTTTTGCAGGTGGCTACGTGCATCTTCGTTGAAATCTTTATATTTTGTACATGGTTTGATGATAAATGCCCACTGAACTCCTCGAATTACGTTTTTGCGGAAACATCACGTACTATTTGCAAAAGGTACCTTTTAACATTTGCGAGTATACAAGCCACGGTGAATAGTCTGATAACCATGCATATCTAAAAACTAAAAACTGTGTTTCCCTTACAGTCAGCTCTAAAATCATAATTTTTATCAGGGGTCCAACAATCAATATCAGCTGCAATTTCATCTCATTTGAAATGTCGTGTGTCCAGATATACCTTCCAATATCCAATTTAGGAAATGAACAAGTGTCAGCGACTATCAAATTAGAAACAGTTGCTTCAGTTGTGTCTGGCTGTTGAACTTGTACTGTTGAACCCAATGCCAATGATAATTCAAATGCTGCAGACGCCCCAAAATCTTCTAATAACGGCATTTTGGAATCCCGCCATTGCTCTACTTTTGAGCCTGTAAAACAAAATTTTGATATCTATCTTTGGTAATCCTGCAGTTTCGACACGTATATTATTTCACAGCAAAATTCAATTTTCTCGTGAGAACTTAAGTTTTTATTTATTAAATGCATTCATATATGTTGTATTTTATCTATTACAGCGCTAATTTGTAAGTCTTATTAATTTCTAAGGCTCTTTTCTGTCCTTATGTTATACTTAACTTGAATTTAATTGAAAATTGAACCTGTATGGCATTGTCAGTTAAATTAAAAAACGTGTTTTTCGCGCCCCTCCCCCCTGGAAAAATTCCTAGCGACGCCCATGTGCATGGATGGTGGATAGATTGCATTGCATATTGGTCATGACGGCAAAAATTATGCGGCGTTTCGAATGGGTACCCGGGTACCCGTTCAAAATTTTGATTGATATCAAAATGATTGTTAGCAGCTAATATAAGACTGTAAATTGTAACTAAATAGTCCATTGATTCCTTGCTCATACTTTGTCTGCTCTACGGGATCGGCTTTCCCAGCCAAAAAGATTTTTCATTATAAAAAACGAGCTATTGTTTGCCGGTATCCTGAAATTGAGTGTATAAAGACAATTTTTAAGAAAAGACAAATGAAAAAAAAATACAATGTACATATATATAATCTGAGGAGTGTTAGGGGCCATCCATAAATGACTTCACGCGATTTTGGCCGATTTTTACCCCCTCCTCCCTAGTCACACATCGTCATAAAAACTTAGACCCCCCTCCAATATGATGTCACAAAGCTTTGCCCCCCTCCCTAAAATCCGTATTTAATTCTTGAAAATTACAATGTTGCAAATCACTTTTAATTCATTTAAATATATATTTAGTGTAAGGCTGCACTCTCATATAGTAACACGTTTGAAACCATGTAAAACGTCATTAAATAAATTGCAAACATTCAAATATTTAAGTGGAAATTGTATTTCAAGGTGCAGGTTTTCATGTGACTTTACATTTCTTAAACACCCCCTCCCCATCGTCACACATCGTCACAAAGTCACAAATGCGTTACCCCCTCCCCCCTAGGCACGTGACGTCATTAATGTACGACCCCCTAACGAATTTTAAGTCAAAACTACACAGAGGATCCATTTCAAGTTGAAATTTATTTGATACAATTACAAAAAATTACGGTCCAATATAATGGTTAAAATGGTTATAGGCCTAACCACTCTGCCCATTCTATATATATAACGATAAATAGGAAATAAGGCAATAAAGTCAGATAAACACACATTTACTTAAAACATTAATTGAAATGATAAATTTAACATAAATTAATGTCATCAATTACTATTATAAAACACAGGGGTTTCTTCTTTAAATCTCTTTACAGTTCAGTTCTTTGAGTAATGACAATGCGTCATTTTTGGCTCAATTACATCGAAATTGGGACATTTTGATCTCAGGGCAATTAGGTTGCTGTCTTCGGTTTCCAATCCATTTCGCAGCTTTGTTTTTATTTTCACTGGAGTGAAAAATCCTTGTTATTTCGCAGCTTTGTTTTTATGTTCACTAGAGTGAAAATATTTCAGATCTTTGTTTGCTAATTCAAAACTTGCATCATGTTTGGATTGAAGTTCAAGAAGTGCTTCTGCCCACCCTTGTGGTCATCTGGTGCATCCTCATTGTTACATCGAAAGGAATTTACAATCCAACTGACATTATGCGAATCAATAACTTCAAAGTAAACAGCTAACTGCTTGCTCTTTAAGCTTGGTAAGATGTCTGATCATTATACCCTTGATGTTGTAAAAAAGTTATATTTATACAATCTCCCAAGTAGAAGACCAAATTTGAAAAGGCTACTAACTTGTTTCCTTATGCTTTTTGTTTTCAATATGAAAGCTTTAATACAAATGCTGCATTCCTTTCTCTGGCTGAAACTATATTGATATTTTTTCAATGCAATTCTTTTTTCAACGCATTCAAATGCTCAAAAATATCAGCAAAATATGCAAGATGTACAAACCGAAAATTGTTTGTAAACCTTCATGCCAGGGCATGCTTTTGACCAGCCAGAAATGTTTGAAGTTCCAGTTTCAGAACGTACACTGCTTAGACCATTGCCACGTGAAAGCAACCTTGCAATGGTGTTATAAAGTAGGTCTGCATATTCAGGTTCACCATCTTGACATAAATCACGAAACAGTCGCATTATCAATGCATGTACTTTATGAAGTCCCAGTGTTTTTGGGCCGTGTTTGTGATTTTTCGGCTTTCGCAAGAGAGAGGAATCTCAAAATTGAAGTTAACCACTGTATGATCTTGTGTCAAGCTCTGCTTGTGAAACTTTTGGAACCTGAACTTGAAGTCGTCATGCGTGATATAATCCTGATTGTAAATTTCAATAACCCTTTACCAAGTAGAGCTTGACACAAGATCATACATTGGTTAACTTCAATTTTGAGATTCGTCTCTCTTGCAAAAACCGAAAAATCACAAACACGGCCTAAAAAACACTGGAACTTCATAAGCAGACATAGCAAAACTGTCTTCTCGTTTTAAAATAACCTTCTCAAACTTTATTGAATATATCTGAATATATCAAATATTTGGCATCACATCTCGAGAGGAGCACAAAACAACATTTCCTATTCAATGGTGAGACAACCTTTGCATTAAAAATTAGAACCACTTAAAGTGCACATTTAAAGAAATAGTTTACTGTTAAATTGGTTTGATATTTATAGACATAAGCATGTTATCTCAGTTTTTAAGCTATTAATTTTAGATGTCGCATGTCATGGAGTTTGGTGTCTTTGTATAGTATGTAGATAAGATATTTACATACATATCGAATTTAAAAAATGCGTTTTCTGGAAGGAACCAGTTAAATAGTGGGCTTATGTTCCAAGTGTACACATACACATTACGGATTTTTAATGTATCTAGTGGATTCTAGAATATTTTATATGATTTAGCATTACCCCCAAAGATTCTAAAATTTAATGCATTGATTTTGGTATAAATTTACAATATATTTTTTTAAACAAACTCATAATAATAAGGAACTTTTCATTAACTTTAAAGAGATCCTTTAAGAACATAATAAGAATAAGATTGAAATAGCATGAATTTTACTACTTCCAAATGCAGCCAAAAATATTCAGTCAAAAATTTAATAACTCAAGAAAAAATGTATTGAAATACACATGTAACTACTTTTTTTCTATGATTGAGAAGTGATATAAAACATAAATTCCTAGAAACATGCTACTCTTTTATCAAGTGTATTTTTGCTACTGCTGACTATAAAAAAAATTTTTTTTTAAACTGAACGAACCAGAAAAAGAAATAATAACAAAAGTGGACAAATTCAAATATTGAGAACATTTTAAGTATTTTGATTCTCTTTTCTTTGAAAACAAAAAACAAAAAAACTCACTGCTAAGAAATGCAATGAAGTCTGAGCACCGTATATTAGATTCCAATGAGATATTTTGTATAGTAGCTAGAACTCTGTATCCAACTGGAGCAAACACCATCCAGTGACAATAAAGGTTATTTGCATATCCATCAGGGTATCCAGGGGTAGTTAGTTCCTGTGATACATTACTGAGCATGAGACTACCACCACAACCTTAGGAAGAAACAATGCGAAAAGCAAGCGTGTTAAGTCTCAAGTGACTTATTAATAAGGATTTCAAAAGCTAATCATTCTTGTTTTTTTACTTGTTAAACCCTCCAAATAAAAATGATGGGAAAGCGTTATAAAATGAAGTTTTATTTAATGACATTTAAGGGTCTTTATAAAATCTTTCAGCCACTTTTTTATAATAAAATTAAATAAGTAATAATTATATTTCATGCATTAATTGATTTTATGTTTTTATAAATGCCTATAGTTTGATTCTACTTACCTGAAACGGTTGGTCTAGTGTGAGGAAAAACTAGTGCTTGCAGATCATTGGACAAAACAGCCTCCCATGTAAACAGAAAGCCTGTTAGCTCTAGATAACCATCTGATTTAAATACTATTGTAACTTCATTGGAAGTTGACACAATGTTGTCAGGCAAGATTACACCACAAAATCTACCCAGTGAGATGCCCGTGACTTGGGTGCCATCAAAGAACTGATTGGAGGATTTATGTTATAAAAATTAGTAGCTGAAGGCTTAAAAATGTATTTAAAATATAGGATGAATATCAATGAAATAAACATTGTAAGGATAATAAATACATTTATATAAATTTCACTTGAAAATTTATTCAATCTTTATTTTTATTAAAAACATATTTTTAAACAAAAATAATTAAGGTCACCTAAGTTGTTATGATATGAGACAGTTTTGGAGCAATAATAAACATTTTTTTTAATATTTAAGAAGAAAAATTGATATTGTTTCTCACAATTAAATACATGTACAAATAAGCCACAAAACTCCATAATAGACATAAAGATCACTTTAAGATATTGCTATACAAGTGTATTCCAGTTAATCGATAATGAAACAATAAATGTGATTAACTATAAACATTCCTCATCATTCTTTATATATATATAATTATTTTAAAATTACTGTTTATTTAATTCAAACTAGCACGATGACTATGCATGCTTATACAATATATTATAAAGAAATATTAAATAATGATATACATGTATAGCCTATATGGCCTCTTCAATGTCTTAATCGGCACGTGTTGTTGCTGAAGGAGGACAAGTTGACCAGTGCTTTTAGATATGTTAATAACTTCAAATGTTCATACACTAACTCAAAGTGTTGCCTGGTATTTGTATCACATTAAATCCTTTACACACCACCAGCTTGTCAGATGATTCCAATTAAGGCCCTGTTACTGCCTTTGCCACTTTTGCCACTTCCTAGAAATTTGCCTTCGAAACCATGAACCTACATCATATAATATTTAGAGTTCTATCAACTCTAACAATAATAATGTTTATCCCTGGTGGATTTCACATATCCTCAACAAGGAAAAATTTCTGAGAAAGGGAAACATGGCTACTTCTCAGTCATAGAACAGAACTGATAATATAATGAATCTAGTATGCTGTTATTATATTTATAATTAAAATTCTATTGAATTAATTAAATTAGTATATCATTATCAAGACAACTTAAATTCATTGGTATTTAATTGTCAAGATCATTTAGATACACCTGTATTCAATTATTGGGAAGAAAAATTATTTCTTTAAAAATTTATTTTATTACTTTCTTACTTATTTCTTCAGTATGACATGTCACTTCAAGACCCTGAGATTAATGCACAATGAATTATTAAAATTCTGAACACCCATTGATATTTTTAGAACAACAATGAATAAAATGTATAATTATTGGAATCATTTATGCTATTACTTGCCTCTTACTTATCACCAACAAATGATTTTTTTATAGTCCTTCTCTACAGTAAGATTTTCTCTTTCTGTTGCATACATGTTACACTGTCGAAATAGTTAGTTACTGACAGAACATATTCCTTTCAGCTCACGCTCAGGGTTCAGAAAGATAAGTAAATGTATTTTTTAACGGACAAACGGAACATTTTGGAATCAAGGAAACTTTTTAGAGCCTAGTTTTATTCTTGGAACACAACTTAAGATATTGCTACAAATTCAACAACACCAATCTTGATTTACATAATTTAATTTATATCCCTTAGGCATGTCCTCCTTCTACAATATCTATGGTGCAGCTAAGGGGCCGTCCATAAATTACGTCACGCACCTAGGGGGGAGGGGGGTCACACTTTTGTGACGATGCGTGATGAGGGAGAGGGAGGAGGTTGAAGAAATGTGACGTCACATCAAAAGGGTAACTTTAGATAAAACTTCCACTGAAATATTTGGTCGCTTACAAATTATTTAATGATTTATATTTTTTTTAAATTTTTAATCAGTTTTTCTCAAAGTGCCGGTCGGTAGGTCATCAGACGCTGGTTGGCGTAAGCTATCAAGACACGAAAATTAAATTAATTATAATCCTTAAGTTTGAGAATAGACAAGATAAACCAATGAAATTGTTACACTGCGTCGTTTGATGTTGACATCAAAGCATTTGTGATGTAACCGCAGCCCCGTTTGTTCCTCTCACGGCAAGAGTCGTCGAACATTTTTGCCCGTTACCCCAAAATATACAAGTTTATGTGTGCGTTACCCCCACCCCCCACCCCAAGACTCTAGGTCCTGCTCACATGACTAGGGAATTTTTGGGGAGCGTCGTTAGCTACCCCCCCCCCGAAATGCTAATGATGAGTTTTACAAGCATGACAAATGTCTAAAAATGATCTGAATAGGATTATGTGTAGGTATTTTAAGTCAAAACGACACGGAATATCCTTTTTCTTTAAAAGGGGAGGGGGGAGGGAATCTATTTGATAGAATTAAAAACGTTTTAAGTTTGATATAATTGTTCGATTGGTTTTTGGTCAAACGCCCATGACATTCTAGTCTTCTCGATATAATGATAATACAAAATGTCACGAATGACCGATCCCCCCCCCCTTAACTTGTGAGCTGCGCACGACAGTGTGTTTGGTGGTTGTATTAGCGTCATTATTTAGTCGGTGCGAAAGCGTGCGAAAGAGAGTTGTTTTGGTTGACGTCAGAAAAATGTGTATGGAAGGAAGGAGATTTTTGAGTATATAGTGTGTAGTTAAAAAGGGTTCGGCCATAAAATCTTGTTTCTGTTAGCAGTGTCCAATTATTTCTTGTGTAAAGGAATTTATGAATCTGGGAGCAAGCGATCTATATTTAAATAAGAGGACGCTTGTGACATTCTGGGGGCTTAGTCTGGGATTTACACAGGAAACACGGACACTGAGGAAGCAACGAGAATGCCAGTCACGAATCTGGAGGAGATCATAGCACTGGTGGATGCCCTTCAACTCAGAGGTGAGGAAAAAAGAGATTACATAGAGATAGAGGTACAACGAGTGAGAGATGCTGAGAGATAGGCGGCCGAGAGAGAGGTACAACGGTTAGAGATGGCAGATAGGGCGGCCGAGAGAGAGATGGCGGATAGGGCGGCCGAGAGAGAAATGGCGGACAGGGCGGCCGAGAGAGAGGCAAGGTTAGAAGCCAAGAGAATTGAAGCTGCTAATGTAGGAAATGCAAATGGGACTGACAACAGACCAAGACAGCCTAGGCTTCCACTATTTATAGATGGGGTTGACCAGCTGGATGGCTACCTGACAAGGTTTGAAACTTTCGCTAGGATCAGTAAATGGCCAGAAAGTGACTGGGCGGTGTCACTAAGTGAGCTTCTGTCTGGTCGAGCCTTGGAGGTATACTCTAGAATGCCTTACGAGGACGCGTTGGTATACGAAAAGGTGAAGGAAGTGCTTTTAAAGCGTTACAATCTCACCGAGGAGGGCTACAGAAACCTATTTAGAAAGAGCAAACCCCAGGCAGATGAATCGCCATCCATTTTTATAGGAAGAATTCGGAGCTATTTTTCGAAATGGATTATCTTGTCGGACATTGATAAAACATTTGACGGTCTTAGAGACCTCATTGTGAAAGAACAATTTATGGATGTGTGTCTCGAAGATCTGGCGATTTATCTAAGGGAGCGAAGTAATGACACCCTGGAAGAAGTTTCCAGAGCGGCTGAATTATTCCTGGAGGCCAGGAATAGAAGCTTTAATTACAGCCCTGGTGCAACACAAAATGGCGATGGTGTTGGAGATGACATGTATGGGAGAAAAGTTGAGGGGCAACAGACCAGATCGGGTCAAAGAAAATGGCAAAGTAGGGCCGAGGAAAGATCAAGGTCAGACATACACTGCTTTGTGTGTCATAGGGTTGGCCACATAGCCCACTATTGCCGAAGTTCAAAGGAGGCCCGACATACGAGTATAAAGAGAGCCGCTGTGACACAGGCCGTTCTAATGCGTAAATGGTCAAAGGACAAGCGCCAATGGGGTAAGAGCCAAAACACATCTGATGGTAAAGAAACCGGAGAAGGTAAGTTAAAGATTGTGGAAGGGTTAGTAGGATAAAAGAGAGTTGGTGTATTGAGGGATACAGGAAGTGAAGTGGTGGTGGTGAAAAGACAGTTCGTCAGAGATGACCAATTAACGGGAGAAATTGGGTTTATAAGATTGTTAGACACAAGAATTTTGAGAGGAGAAAATGCGATGATAGACATAAGAACACCATACCTGAGTGGCATAGTGGAGGAGGTATGTGTGGAGAATTCAATAGGGTACCTTATTGTGGGTAATGTGTATGGAGCAGGAACCGATGAAAACGTAGATAAAGTGGTCAAAGTAGCGATGGTGACAACGCGGGCTCAAAGTAAAAAGTAGTGAGATAGGTTGCCACTCGGAAGTCACATCGGTGGAGAAGCAGCCAGAAGTGAATCGGGATGTAATTATTAGAATGCAACAAGAGGATGCAGATATTCGTTCGTCACTTCAGGGTGATAACTCAAGGAGAGTGGGGAAATCAAAGTTTGAGCAAAAGGAAGGCGTCATTTTCAGAGGTTTTTTTTATATGAGAAACGAAGGGGCAATGTCAGACAAGTCGTAATACCTCAAGGACTAAGGATACATGTCCTGTCAATCGCCCACGACAGCATAACAGGCGGTCACTTAGGAGTCAGTAAAACTAAAGAAAGAATTTTGAGCAACTTGTTTTGGAAAGGAATCGGAAAGGATGTAAAAGAATATTGTAAATCGTGTGACATTTGCCAGAAAACAGTAAAGAAGGGATCCGTTAAAAAAGTCCCATTACAAAAGGTCCCTGTAGTGGATGTGCCGTTCAAGAGGGTTGCCATTGATATTATAGGACCCATTGTGCCAGCGAGTTAGTCAGGGCACCGATACATTTTGACTTTAGTTGACTATGCTACTAGATACCCCGAGGCCGTGCCATTAAAGAAAATAGATACAGAGACAGTGGCAGAGGCACTGGTCGATCTATACAGTAGAGTGCGCCCGATGCATGTTCTACGACAGTTATGGACGCAAGATATTCGAGATGAGGAGGTGAAGAATAGCTACCAGTACGTGTTTGAGTTACGACAAAAAGCTCGATGACACCCTAACCTTAGCTCAGGAGGAACTGAGCAAATCGCAAGGGAGGTACAAACATTACTATGATAGAGGAGACGAGAGACAGGAAGTTCAGGATTGGTGATCTTGTTTTGGTATTACTGCCGACCAAAGCGAACAAACTTTTAATGCAATGGAAAGGACCGTATGAGGTAACTGGACTCATAGGGGCCATGTGATTATGTGGTTAATATGAAGGGAAAGAAGAAAACGCTTCATGCAAACCTTCTTAAGCAGTATGTTTCTCGCGACATGGATCAAGGGAAATTAGCCGGTAATGATATTAGCCTGGCTGAAATCAAAGAAAATCCAAAAAAAGTGTTTGGCAGTTAGTGTTGGTGTTTTGGAGGATTATGAATGTGATGAAGAAAATGGAAGTGCTGAGGTGTTGCCAGAGATTGGGGCCTGGTTACAGAAGGAGTCACACCAAGATGTGGCTTATGGCGAACACTTGTCCTCGCAACAGCGGCAGCAGATTGTGGCATTGGTTACAGACCATAAAACGATTTTCACCGAAAGCCCAGGAGGAACTACCCTGAGCGTGCACCACATCAAACTCACATCTGATGTTCCAGTTAAATCAAAGCCTTATCCCTATTCCGCATGCCTTACGGGAGGCACTACATGATGAGTTACTCGAAATGGAACAGTTAGGAATCATACGCAAAAGTAACTCCCCTTACGCATCACCAGTTGTCATTGTAAAGAAAAAAGATGGATCTAATCGAATTTGTGTAGATTACAGAGGTTTAAATAAAATCACAATTTTCGACCCAGTGCCGGTGACTTCTCCTAACGAAATATTCTATAAGACATCGGAGGCTAAGTATTTTAGCAAGATTGATTTGAGTAAGGGTTACTGGCAAATCCCCGTTGAACCCATGGATATTCTTAAAACGGCATTCGTGACTCCAGACGGCCATTATGAATTCATGAGAATGCCGTTTGGGATGATGAATTCGGGAGCAACACTGGTTCGGGCTACCCGACAACTTCTGGAGGGGATGAAGAAACGTTATAAGTTATGTGGATGACTTATTAGTGCATACCTGCACTTGGGAAGAACATTTAGAGACGCTAGGCGAGCTGCTACATCGGTTAGAAATTTATAACCTAGACAGTCAGACCCACCAAATGCGTATTTGGGTCAGCTGAGGTGGATTTTGTGGGACACAAATTGTCATTGGGAACAATCGGCCTTCAAGAAGACAACATCAATAAGATCCGAGATGCTCCTCGACCAACAACAAAGAAGCAAGTGAGATCATTCTTGGGACTCACAGGATATTATAGAGACTTTGTACCAAACTACGCAACACTCGCGTACCCGCTGACATCCCTAACTAAAAAGGGACAACCCAACAGAGTGAAATGGGGAAAGGACCAGGATGAAGCGTATGACGCCCTAAAGAGAGCTATAACGACACGGCCTATATTGCACATTCCTAATACGCATAGGTCCTTCATCCTAAGGACCGACGCATCTGACGTCGGGCTTGGAGCAGCTTTACTTCAGGAAGATAATAAAGGGATTTTGCATCCTGTCGCCTTTGCCAGCAAGAAACTTATGGACAGAGAGACAAGGTATTCCACAATTGAGAAGGAGTGCCTGGCGATTGTGTGGGCGATCAGGAAGTTTGTACTTTACCTTTACGGGAGAACGTTCACTCTTCAAACCGATCACCAGCCCCTGAGGTACATTAACACGGCTCGTTTTGTGAGTGCCAGGATCATGAGATGGGCCATGTTTCTGCAGATTTATAACTTTACGGTGCAGTCCATCACCGGGGAAAATAACGTAGAGGCGGACTTCCTAAGTAGACTGTGTTGTTGAAAGTCATGTTCATAAACGTGCATGATCATCCCGGGGTGGAATCAAGCTAAAGATATTGAGACTTTGAGCATTATGTTCAATGACATTTTTGTTTGTTTGGTGTGATTAACTTAAAATATTATGTTTGAGTCGTTAGGGATTATTGGATTTAATTTAATGATTTTTTGTATAAATATTATGCCGATTATCGGATATTAATGTTTAAAGTGTTTAGGAAGAAAGTTATCATTGTTTAGGATTACTTGAGGGGAGATATCCACATAATGTTTCAAGTTAGTAAAGGGTATTCTAGTTTGGGTAAATTTGGTCATTCGAGATAGTGGAAATTTGCCGCCCTCGGAAAATTTCTGGAAAGGGGGGCATATGTCACGAATGACCAATTCTTTAACTTGTGAGCTGCGCACGGTGGTGTGTTTGGTGGTTGTATTAGTGTCATTATTTAGTCAGTGCGAAAGCGTGCGAAAGAGAGTTGTTTTGTTGACGTCAGGAAAATGTGTATGGAAGGAAGGCGATTTTTGAGTATATAGTGTGTAGTTAAAAAGGGTTCGGCCATTAAATCTTGTTTCTGTTAGCAGTGTCCCACTTATTTCTTGTGTAAAGGAATTTATGAATCTGGGAGCAAGCGATCTAGATTTAAATAAAGAGGACGCTTGTGACTTGTTTTTACTGTAACTTTGAAAACTTCCCCCTTGTTCCTATATCCTGTGTCCATGTTTGTTTTTTGTTTTTTGTTTTCTTTTTATTTAACATAAATATTTTAAAATACAATATGTTTTAAGAATATTATTATTACTTATGAAAGTATTGTAAGAATGTATTTTATGTTGTACTGATGAAGGCATTAGCCGAAACGTTTACTATCGTGTCAGTCTAAAAAAAGCTCAAATTTATTGTTTTCATTGCACAATTTGTTTGTGTATTTTGTATTTTATTTAAAAGCTTTATTGCAGTCCCATTCTATACGATATAATGATAAATGATTAGTCAAGTATTCATTAACTTTATTGAATGCATCAAATTCTTGACATCGCAATACGAGAGAAGCACAAAACAACTTTTCTTCTTAGCTCAGTTTCTAAGGCATTAATCATATATATATTTACCCTCAATTATGTATGACTGTCTCACTTTGGCCTAACGCTAAGGGACATCACTCTGCTTTTTTACAAATTGAAAATATGGACTTAAAAATCATACACATTTTGGTTTCCAGATTAACATTAAACACACTCCACAATTTTATTACTTGAACAATTTCATGCGGACGCTCGAAAAGAGTTATTTTGTGGTGCAATAATTTAGTGCGCTGCTTTCTAAATTTTCTCGCCGTGAAAAGATATTATATTGCGTCATTGTTTTAGCTCATATTTTAATTTTGGAAAAGGGAACGATGTAAAAAGATGATTTGAAATTGTTAATAATAAAATACTTTGTGTACATTTCAGTAAGTTTAATATTACGTATTTATCATACAAGGAAAAGTTAGTTGGTCTTTCGAAAAAGGTGGGCGCCAATGGCGCCCTAACAAAATGGGCGCCGCAGGCACCACGGCGCCGCAGCACAACCTAGTTTTAAATATCACAGAAAGGATACTTGATACAGACAATTCATGTGGACTAAGATTATTGTCACTATTGGCAATATAAATGAAAGTAGGGTAGATTTAGATGTCTTCGTATAGTATGTAGGTAAGAAATCTACATAGTTGTCAAATTTTAAAAAAAAATTCATTTTCGGGAAGAAACCGGTTTAATAATGGGCTTATGTTCCAAACGTACACGTATTTTAATATATCTAGTGGATTGCAGTGGATATTATATGTCCCAAATGAGTCTGTATTGCCCCCAAGAATTCCCTTTTTGACCCCAGATGTGGTTATTTACCTTTGTTCGCCGACCTCTTTCTTAGGGGATTCCCGTCAGTCAATTGAGGGATTTTTTAAAAGTACATTTTAAAAATATTATTTAAATTTTTTTTTCTAAACAAAGACGTTAACCGTGATAATTAATAGTCAATGTTTAATTTGTATGTATTAAAATCAAATATAATCTAAGGATTTAACACAGTTCGTTTCCTGAAGGCCGGTTAAAAGTTTATAAAAAGAGCTTCACGCGGGCTACGATATTACAATTCAGATCTTCACTAAATAAATAATAAATACTTAAATGACAATAAAAGTGATTTGTAACATACTTATTTTCAAATACAGAATTATTTTTTTATTTTTTTTTGTCAAAGATTTGTGACGTACTTTTAGAGGGGGGGGGGCTAAGTTTTTTTGACGACGCGTGACGAGGGGGGAGGGGGTCAAAAATCGGCCAAAATCGCGTGACGTCATTTATGGACGGCCCCTAACTAGCTTGACTACCAAACCATCACTACATCACATCCCCTAAAACCGCGTCATAATATATTAGTGCATTCAAATTTATATAACAAGCACCATTTAAATTAAAAGCATCAAAATTATAATCGAGTGAAACCCCATTATCTCTTAATATTTATATAGTTATATGACAATCATTCTACGCAAGAAATCAGACAATTAAAGTCAAAGTATGTCCATTCTCAACTTAAGGCTATCCTTGTATCTAAACTCCAGCAGCTTGTATAGAATCTTAAAACTTCTGAAACCAACTGAATAAGTTTCAATTGATATATCAAATTGATCGCATATGTGAAACTGCACTACTACATTTTATGTGTTTTATTTTTTAGTTCAGCTGACAGCAACATTTGGAAACTGTTGATCCTTCTAGGCCTTAGTACTGTTATTGACAGGTTCTTCTGTAAGGTGAATGAAGTAGGTGTCTCTGAAGTGCACTTGATTGGTTAACTTTTTATCTGACAGAAAAAATAATTCAGCCTATTGTGGTAAATGATAAATCTTTCTAGAATACTTACCTGCGATATATGACATGGCTTAGCTTCAAGGACATATCCTGTTCTCTAGGTGCATTAGCCAACATGGAATATTTATTTGAATCAAGGATATATCTCATAAATAATTTCAGATTAGACAGGTATTATATTTGATGTACCTCAACATAATCATCGCATCCCTTATTTCCTGTTTGTGGCCATATTGCCATGGCATCAAATTTGATGCGAACTGTCATATTTTGTGCTAATTGTACAGTCCAGCTGTGAACAGAATAAACACATTTAACACAGATGAAATTTATCAAGGTAATAATATCATGGGAGGGAAAGGAACATTTTTTAAATTTGTGTTAAATTCATATCATTATTGTTGAGACTGCAAATGTTCTTATGAGTATGACTACTTTAAAATAAAATATTCAACTCACTTGTAAAATTTAAGTCATCTCGCTTGTGCAAAAAATCACTTCCTTATATTATGCCTTTATGTATTTTAAAAGATCATATTTGAAAATTCGGAAACAAATGAAATGAAGTCTTAACTGGTAAAAATTTACCGATAGTTTGCTGATGATGGATATTCAGAAGGGTAGTTGGGTGATGCAATCTGACCGCTATTTCCAGTCAATACAACATCAGTAGCTGTGAATTTAATAAAAGACATCATCTTCTAAATCATGGGTCCTTTAACTAAGTGTGAGTTTAATCATTTTTTATCGGGTCACTCATAAGAAAAAGTTTGGGGAGGTATAAAAGTTTTAAATTTTGAGGAGAACATGTTTTAATTGAGTGGTTAATTTAATAAAATGATTTTTTTTTAAATTAGCCGCATTAAATTGTCTAATAATATGTACCTGTCCTGGGCAGACTAAAGCCCATCTAGCCAGGTGATAACACTTACAAGCACTCCACTCGGCTGTAAATCCTCTGGATGTGTCCATTTCATTTGTTCTGAACTTGATCCAAGCTCCAAAAAAGTTGGTCAAGTTTGAAGGGCTATTTTGACCAGCCCACCTACCGACTAACTGTCCATTAACATCTGGTGTTCGTATTTCTAAATAGTCATCATTCAGACCTCCAGTCAACTCAAATGTGCTGTATTTTGTATGACAAATAATGACCATGTCATTTAAAAAAAGCTTATGAGAAAACTATTTTCAGTAGTAGTCTTACCTATTAGATAATGTATCATAGTTTTTTCCAAAACGATAGAGAGAAAAAAGTGGTGCCATCTAGTCTAGTTTATGTAGATGTACAATTATAAGACATGTGTTATGTGGGAAGAAGATTACATACCTGAATGACAACTGCATTGCATTTCCTGGAGAGGTATTTATTTGCCACACACATTCTATATCATCAGGATAGTTATCAGGATACAAAGGGCTGGTAATCTCCCGGTAAGAGATGTTATGTTGCCCAAATTACAAGCTAAAAGATAAATAGATTATAATATTGATATTTACTTCCATTATTATTATAAATATATCTAAATGTCAATTGTTAGTTACTATTGTATTAGTTCATTGTAATGAGAAAGAAATCTGCAAAATATATATTAAAGTTTACTGTATTTTTCAAGCAAAAACTTTAAATTTCCTTCTACGTGAAATACAAGATTTCCATGTATATATTAAAAAGACTGTAAGTTTCAGTCTAGCTTGGTAAAGTCCCATACTTCCCCGCTAGTGATTTTCACAGAACTTCTCTCTTTGTTCTCCATTTCTCTGCCACATCAATTCCACCAATAAAAAGATGTAAACCGATTATAGGATTATTTTAATCTTTAATTCAATGTAAATGCCTCTGAATTCTATCATTGAATGTTATTAACTATTATACTATCAGCTCCAACCCTTAGTGTCATTTACAATCGTATTCAAAATTGTTGTGTTTGTACAGTGAATATGTTATTGTTGAGTCTTCTTGTCCTCGAGGAGCAGCAGTCGATCATCATCAACATGGGCCTAGGCCACTTCTAGAATCCTCCAAGCATTCCTATCCTGGACCAGGCTCTCCAGCATCTTCCAGTTACGACCAAGTCTTACTTTAAATATTAGCGCCTAGTGTTTCTTGGATAACCTCTTTTCCGCTTTCCTTGAGGGTTCAAGTTCAGGGGTTTGCCTTGTTGTATTGGAGGGAGGTTTTCATAGCATTTGGTAAATTCATGATTCATCACCACCACTTCAGGAGAATTTCTTGATCTATTTGGCTTCTGCTTTGTCTGCTGCAACAATTCTAGGTTGCTGATTTTGTCCGGCCTGTAAATGTCAAGATTCCTTCTTAGAAAGGACTAAATTCTGATCAGGTTTATAGCGTTTGTTCTCCATGTCTCAGCTCCATATAGCAGTACAGAAAGTTGAAAATTCTTAGTTTTAAATAGCTGCTTATGTTTCTGAAGACCCAAACATTCTTGAATTGTTGAAACAGCTGTCCTTGATTTTCCTCCCTAATTCTTACATCAGCATCCATCCCCCTTGTTTGTCTACCACACTGCCAAGGTAGACAAAGCTCTCCACCTACAGGAGTGCTTCTCCTTCTAGCATGATGGCAGCTTTATTGGTGGCATTAACCTTGAGGACTTTATTCTTCCTTTTGTCAATGTTCAGACACATGCTAAAAGAAGTAACTGCAGCAATGTTTTTTTTTCTCCTGCAACGGTTGATGGGTATGTGAGAGAAGGGAAAGGTCATCAGCAAAGTCGAGATCAACAAAATCATTCCACAAGGTCCATTGGATACCATTTCCCTTGTGCTGTGACGTTTCAATTACCCAATCAATGTCCTAAAAAAACAAGAAGGGTGATAACAAGCATCCTTGGCTCACACGAGTCTTTAATGGAAAGCATTTGTCATCTGCTGACCGCTGGTCATAGATAACTAGATAGATTGTCCCTTCATAATTGTTCTGTGATCTTCATTGTGTTTTAACAATCTCCAGAGGATTTTTCTTTCCATACTGTCAAAGGTTTTTTCATATGCAACATAGTTGACATAGAGAAGCGATTTCGACTCTAGTGACTGTTCTAGAATGATGTGCAGTGTTGCAATTTGGTCAGTACAGGATCTGTTGGTGATAGGGTTACCAACTCCCACAACCTTGAACCCGGGAGATTATAGAATTGCAAACATTATAGCACTTAACAAATATAACACGTGTCTGTTCACTTTTTTGGTCTACATTGTAATTACACATGTTGGTGATTTTAACTAAGTTGTAAAATTAAAACAATTATTTTAACATATTACAATTTATATCTCCCGGGTCATAGTTAACCGGGAGATGGGACATGAACGCCGATTCCGGGAGACTCCCGGCAAAGATGGGAGAGTTTGCAACCCTAGTTGGTGCCGAAGCTGGCTAGCTGGTCTTGCAGCAGTGGGTCTACAGCATTTGTTTCATTCTATTGAGCAGCACATCATTGAAAATCTCCCCTGGAATAGACAGCAATATGATCCCTCTGTGGATCAAGCAGGAGTTCTTTGAGATCTTGATGAGGTATTCATCTATCTTCATGAACAGGGGGTGTAGAATTTCCACAATCCTGTTTGGATTTATCTTTCAGGAGAGAGGTGTTGTAGAGAAACCTACATGCCCGGTGTAAGTCTTTTCTGTTTTAGTTTCTAACCTGGCCACAAGAAGATGGTAATCTAAGGAAACATCAGCTCCCCTAATAACATGTACAATTTGGAGAGATCGTTTGAATGTTTTCCCCTTATACATATATTTGGTCTATTTGGTTCAGTGAATAAGGCAGAAAAGAATTATTCCAGCAGACTGTGAAAATATATTATTAAATTTAAAAATATATAAAATAATGCATATGAACTTATAATTATGTTTTAGTTTTTTAAGATATTTATTACGTTTTTATAAATAAAGAGCATATAGAAAAATACTTAAGATTAAAATCTGGACATTCTAAAATTTTAGCTGGTTTCATATTGTATGGATTTTTATTATAAGTAAATGAAAACCTTCAAACATTTTTGTTACTGCATTATATCATACAGAATGGGACTGTGATAAAGCTTTATGCATTGTATGTTTAGCTATTGTTTTAGGAATTTAACGATTATATTTATCACCTTATTGTCAACGTTTTTATATTATGTCAAAATATATAATTTTGTATAATTGAAAGTCTATTAATTATTTACCCCACAGAGCAACTGCATTGTTAAGCATTTACAGTAAATATTTAAAATTCCAATTTTCTAAAAAGCTACTGCAACCAACAAAATATTTGTGAGACTGCAATCAGGCTTATATATAAGTAGATGTATGTCTTAACAACGTTATGTTATATGACATCTAGGGCTGTCAATATTGTTGAAAATGCTGCACGGGTACCCGTCCAAGTTTCGAACGGGTACCCGGGTTACCCGATCGAAACATCGCATAATTTTCCCCGTCATGACCGCTATACCATGCTACCTAGCCACCTTCGATGCACCTCATTGCACACAGTTGCTACACGTCCGACGTCTTGGGGGTCGTACATAAATGACATCAAGCGATTTTTGCCGATTTTTACGCTCACAGGTTGTCACAAAAACTTAGAGCCCTCTCCAATATGACGTCACAAAGCCTTGGGGGCACCTCCCCCCCCCCATAAAAGCCGTAATTCCTTTTTGAAAATGAGCAGTTGTCAAATAACTTTATTGTCATTTTATTTTTATTTAATGTGAAGTTGAACTCTAAAAATCGCTACACGCTTAAATCCATGTAAAAAGTCATTAAATAAATTGTAAGCAATCAAATATTTCAGTGGAACTTTTATTTGAAGTTGCGCGTTTTGATGTGACGTCACATTTATTCTTAAACACATCCCTCCCCCTCGTCACAAATGCGTGACGCCCTCCTCCCCTAGGTGCGTAACGTCATTTATGGACGGGCCCTTATCCATCTTACACTGTTAGTAACTAATTCATTGACTTTAAAAACGTACACATTTTGGTGGATTATTAAAATCAATTTTTGGGCAAGGCACACGATGTAATGAACACAAGAAACACAATCGAATGGAGGGGAGAGGAGGGGGTGGATAGACAACATCGACAATCGTAAACCCAATGTCAGCGTATTTCAAAGATCAAAGTTAGTGTCAAAGCAGGGGTGTTTTTATTAACAAAATTAAACACAGCCTCTTTCATCTCTATACCGACGTCTTACCCATCTCACACTATTTAATTTATTAACCTTAAAAACTGACAAACTCGTACGCATAGTTAATATCAGTTTTCCTAGGTCAAAACGTTTGAACACAAGAAACACAAGCGAATGGAAATGGTGCAGTTATAGTATAGGAGTTGATCGGGGAAATAATTTGTATCAATCGGTAGCCCAAATGTCGGCATATTTCAAAGCAATGTTAGTGTCAAAGCAGGGGTGTTTTTTATTAACAACAAAGACGCCCTACTTCATCTCTATACAGTCCATCCTTATTTTCGGCAGATGAGTTTTGTTTTCTTTATATGATTCATTCAAAGAAACTAAATCTTCTTGTGTTTGCGATTTCTGTTTCCTTTTCAGAGAAAAAAGATGTATCAAATACATTGTGGTCTGTCGAGACCGTATTGTATTTCCCGTTGACTGATAGTTGTCCTTAGATGTATTTCACAGCATATATTTGAAACAAAAATTTTCATTTGATAATTGGTTTCGCGAGCATTAAATTAAACACAAAAAAGCCGCATGCGAGCCGAAGTTTGGTTAATTTAACATTGAAGGCCACATTTTCACGGGTACCCGGGCGGAATTTTACTACCTGGGTAAACCAGACGGCAACGGGTACCCGGGTCCCGGGTACCCATTGACAGGCCTAGTGACATCATACATACGCTGTTTGTATAACATATATCCACTGCAACCAAATATCTCTACCAACCCAAGCCAAAGTTCCTCATATTCGGTATTCCTAAACACTGCTTAATTACAAAAATAAGCAATAACACATTGTCAACTTACAGCTGAAAGATGATGAATAAACTGCTCGAAAACCCTTGCCTCTTGCAAAATTGCTTGAATTAAAATACACTCGCAAAGATGAACCACGTGAAGTTATAGATGCCGGTAGTGTCGAACCACAATATCTAATTTCTATTTCACCATCAGCTAAAGCATCTCTGCCATCAGTGACAGTTACCCAGGCAGCACTACAGTTGGTGTAGTCCTCAATGTTCATAGATGTGAAATGTAATGTCACTCGCTTAGCTGAAAATACGAATTTTTTTTCTTAAGTTACTGAAAATCTATGTTGATTGAGATGTAAGATGAAAGTATTGACAATTCTATTGACCACAATATGAAATATAAAAAAATTATTCAGCACTCTATTCATAGTATTGTGAAAATAACTTGAAACATCCAATTAGATCAGTCCATAATAACCAACTTCCAACAAGAATCTCTTCCTCAGAAAGATGCTAGCCAGATATACTACCTACAGTGTGTATAAACAACTTAAGTTGGTAACGTTCATAAAAAAAAACTCCAGATAAGTTATTTGAAATTCTGATGCCCTTCCATTAGAAGTTGGCGCAAAAACATTTTTTTAAAGAGAAATTTTCTTATAGTTGACAATGGGGCACTTACTGCTGCTACTAGAAGAGATAATCCATACACATTCAGAACCAAGATCAATACTATAAGGATATAATGGTGAGGATATCGCACCATCAACATCAGCATTCAAATCACCTCCACAAGCTAAAGAAATTGTAATTTAAATATTCTTTTAGCAAAAGTAAATGGTAGTTTAAAAACAGTAAATATTATTAAAATTGATAAGAGATCCTGTTTAAAAAAATCAGAAAAATGAACAAATCCACTTTACTCCATTTAAATCAACTCAACCTGTTTTATATTCAGCCTTGAACCCTAGACCATTTTCTGATTCATCAGCAACCATTTTAATAAACATTTTATTTCCAAGTGATCTGATTGCTGACGGGGCTTTTGTGCCGCAGAAGTGACCCAACTGTGCAGCATCTGTGCTGTTTCCATCATACACCTTTTTGAAAAATAAATACAACTAATGCAAAATAAATTTTAAAACATTTGGCGCCATGTGGGAGGAGATAGATTGTAAATTTGTGTAGTTGTTAACTTTCTTGTAAGAAGTAATATGAATATGATAGTGCCCCATGTGCGACAAGATAGATCACCTTGATTTTTGGTAAATCAGGAATATTCTATAAATAAATGGATTGGCTGGAAATCGTTGAAATTTAAAGTGACCTACTATGCTGGACAGAAAATGAAAATGGGAACATGAAATAAAATGTTGTCAGTTTATCTTTAAGTTAAATTTGAAAAGCATGTCCCACCTTTGCTTTTTAAGAACATGCATATAGGTAATATTTTTTTATTTCATCTATTCAAGTCAATTGACTAAACTACTATCAATCCTATGGTAATTATAATTTTGTCACTTTAAAAAAAACTCTTTTAAGTCATTTTCTTAATTAAAAATATAAATATTTCAGGAAATGATGGAATCTTGAAATGATTTTTAAAGGATAAAATAGTGATATAATTTACCATTTAAATTACGGTTTAAATTAGATGATATTTAACTTTAAAGATCATTCTTTAATACATGGGTGGGCAATAATTTTTGCTCGTGGGGCCACAACATTTAAAATACATGTATTCTTTATTTAACAGCTCTTCTATCTCTCTCTCAAAATGTTATGATGAAGGAACATCACCAGTGTTTTTTTTGGTAGCCTCAGACACTTGTTTAATCTTTCTTGTAAGGTTTGAGATCACGCTCTTAAAGCTTTGGCTGTTACCTTGCCAAACTGTGCATTTTGCTAAGCAGAGCCTTACAAATTTATCTAAATGAAGGACTTTCCCCCACCATTGCATCCCCAAATGTGTCTTGCTTGGGAGCGTACTGGTCTGCTGTTGATTTAACCTTGCACTTCATTGGTTTCCTGTAGTAGCTTCTCTTTCCATATTGACAACCTTTGCCGTAAGTGTGGTTGCAATAACGAAGCATGAGAATCTCAGTGACTGGTTCTGGATTCTAGTTTTTCTAGTGCACTTCTTTGCAAAGGGCTGAATGAGCAGGGTGCAGTCTTACACAAACCAGAGAAACACCCTGCTTATGAGTGTACTTGTTCCATCTCCCAATGCTGAGCTGGTTGATTGCTGAGTGTACTTGCTCCATCTCCCAATGCTGACCTGGTTGATTGTTAAGTGTATTTGTTCCATCTCCCCCATTCTGATTTGGGTGATTGCTGAGTGTACTTGTTTCACCCCCCCCATGCTGAGCTTGGTGATTGCTGAGTGTACTTGTTCCATCTCCCCCATGCTGAGCTGGGTGATTGCTGAGTGTACTTGCTCCATCTACCCCATGCTGTGCTGGGTGATTGCTGAGTGTTCAAGTCTTGTACAAGGTGGTTGATATTTACCTAAACAAACCAGTTGAATGTCGTTTTTGATACTTAAGATTCGCATTATCACTGGTAAAATTAATTCACTGCTCTTATTTTTTGCACACATTATACAAGTGCCAGTATTATTTGCTGCAGGTGAATCTGAACATCACACATTTTAGTTAGTATTTGACACAAAAAATGCAAGAATGTGGAAACAAGTTGAAGACATGATGCAAGGCAACAAACTGTTTAACCCTTGACTTAAGGGGGTGGGGTTGTTGTCCCATCTCTCAACATTTCAAAAAATTATATTATTTATTTGTTGCGCTCATCAAGAACGTGTAGAGCTTGAAGTTTCAAACAGCATCTTGTTTCATTTTCTTGCTCTAAGCAAATTAGAAAACACTAATTACAGCATCCTACTTATGGGTAGAGCTTGATAAAAATTACAATCACTTAAAATATTTATATATTGTTTTCCTACATTTTTTTTCTAATCTCACAGATGATCCTGAAGGACGTCAGAATATTTTAAATTTGTCCACTCCTTTGAGAATTAACAAAAATCAAAAGTCCAACTCTCAAGTTAATGCTATGCTTCTGAACTATCACACTTCTCGTGTACTGCACGTATAGCATCTCTGTTGAAGCTTTGGGCATGTGTATCACACAATAGCAATCTAGGATACATATACTTTAAACAGATTTACTGTGCTGTAGCACCTCTAGTTTTGTATATCTGTCCTTCCCATTCAAAATGATTGTATATATAGTTTGTAACATATGCTACAAGTAATATCTTGAAAATGCTTGTCCATTAAAAAAAGTTAAAATCATTAGTCTTATACATCTAGTGAATGTGCTATCTTTAGCTTTAGTTCTAGACCAACGGAAGCCAAACTGCGGCTCGCGAGCCGCATGCAGCTCTTCCGTGTTCACGGCTCGCGGAAACTTTATGAAATTTAAACTTTTCATTTGAAATATACAATATCAAAAATAAACTAAAGTTTAACATTTTTTTGACCTAAACAAAGCATTGAAAATAATTTAGGGCTTCATTTAAAATTTAAAAGTTGAAGGGAGCATTGTTTTCTGATTGGTTGGTGAAGCAAGCTGTTAAATTTCTGGTTATGGTTACGGTAAAAATGCACAGGTCGAAGTTATTACTAATTTTCCTACTAAATTTAATAACTTATTAATTAGAATTTAAAATCAATTATGGCAAAAAGTTGCAAGATTTGAAAATATAAAAAAGAAAATAGAAGTTTTCAGCAAGAACGGGAAATGGACTTTACAATTATCGAAACAAATCAATTTGCATTATCTGCCAAACACCGATTACAAATTACAAAGATAGCAACCAGAAGTAACATTATGAACAAAACCTTGAAGAGTTTGCATTGCGGTATCCACTGTAATCTGATTTATGAAAAGACAAGCTTGCTGAGTTACGGTCTGGAATGTGCCGGCAGCAGACACTATTTTCTGCTTTCAAACGAAGAAGACATTACCTCAACTCAAGCCAGTTATGTCATCGCTTGGAATATCTTTCGTGCTAAAGGACCTTATTTTGATGGGAACTTTATTAAGAAGAATATCGTGGAAGTAATGTCAATGTTACATCCCAAATGATTCCATACTTCGGTGACAAACCAAATTCTAATGTCACGTGACACAACTGAGATACGTATTTCAGATATTTACTCTGATATTGAAGGAACAATGATGTAAGATTTAAGGAACTGTGCAGCTTTTAGTTTTGCTCTTGATGATCAACAGATCTTCAGGATACGCCTTAATTGGCGGTGCTGGTTTATTATGTCAATTTTACTTGGCTGTAAAAGAAGAGCTATTTATAACTTATAACTTAGTTGTCTGAAATATACCACTCACTCGTCCCAGAATTAAAATACCCTCAACTTAAGAAAGCTAGTTGTCAACTTACATCCATTTTCTGTTCAACCTGCGGCTGTGAATCTTTGTACTCCAAAATAAAGTTAGGGCTATCTAATCAAAGCATCGAGCAGTAACTGATAACCGGCATCTTATTCACACCAATACTATCTACCAAACTGATTAAGAGAAACCTGATAGCTCAAAGGCTGCTTAGCAAAATAATACTAATTAATGTTAACATTTACATAAAGTATATATGCAGTGAGTTTTCTATTTATAAATTGTACATATTTAAATATTTTTATTGTGTAACTGTAACGCATGTATTTCTTTAAAATACCGTTAGGGTTAAAACATTTAAAAATTGTACATCATTCTGTTTGATTAATCTTTTTAAATACAAAAGGCATTTTAAATGCGGCTCTCGACGAATTTTTTAAATTGTTAAAATGGCTCTCAGTTACTACGGGTCTGGCCAACCCTGTTCTAGACCTATAGGGTTTGATTTCCACCCCCTCCCCCAGCCATCCCATAAAACACTTGTTAGCTCACTTAATGATATTTGTCAAGTCAGTTATTCTACTTAAGAACTATTTTTTCTGTTATTAGTAGCTAACAAACTGTACGATTTGTACCTAGGTAAAAGCAAGAAAGGCACACAATCTCTAGAGGACAATACATAGTGCAAGCAAGTTCACAACAAGCAATGCTATCAACAGGGCCAATGGACATTTTTAGAGGTTAAAGTTATAATGCTATTTAAGATTTTCTTTATATGCTTGCAAGATTTACATGAACTGTACTTAATAATTATTCACCCTTTTTATTGCAATCAGCTTAAAATGTACTGCAACATTAATGTCATTGGGACATGTAACTGATATTGTTATTTTCTTTCAAGCTTTTTTCTTAGGGCTCATTCTTAGTTTTTCTCTAAGTAAAATTTTTCAGGAAGAAAAAAAACTCTTTTTCTTAAACCACCATTTGACTACAAATATTACTGGCAATTTTATTTAAGTAAAAATAGAACTAATTTATGTGTAATCATAAAAATATTTTAAAATAAAACTCAATTTGCACTTACATCTACATAGTCATATGTGCAGTTGTGTTCTTCGAGGTGAAAATTCAAGAATGTCAAAGCCACAACATGAGATGGTTCCACAGTGATGAGCCACTCACATACAGAGTTGTGGTCATAAGGTTCTGGAAAGTTCTTGGAAGAAATTATGTGATTTCTTGCAGAGTAATTACCACCACAGCCTAGAAAATGAAAATTTTACATTCTGAACATTTAATTTTATTAAAAGAGTAAATAATATATTCTTGGTTCTAATCTGCTCTTAGTTATTTTCTTTAATCATTGAAAAACTGGGAAAGAATCGTAAAATAAACCCACCATTTGGCATTGCTTTATATGTCGCATTAAAGCCTGTCCCATGAATTGAAACATCACTTTCAAAGTAAACAAACATGGTATTGCCTGATGCTGTCAATACTTGTGGTCCACTTTGTCTGTGACAAATTTTGCTTAATAGGAAACCTTCCCTGTCACTTCCAACATAGACCTTTATAAAAATTTATTAGCAAAGTAATAAAACGTTTTTAAAATATATTTTTAAAAAATACTTCTTTCATCATATGTGATTTGTTGGGACACATTTTGAAAGCTACTACATTCAGTCATATAATAATAAGTGTTTTGTTACAACAGTAAGAATGCATAGAGTAAGTATTTCATGAAAGGACTCAAGGTCAAATCAATTAATGATATTAATTAATCAATTTTCTTTTAAAATAATAATTAAAAACAGAGTGATAAATTTAGTGCAATGCATCAAAAGCTACCTCGAGAACATCATAAGTGCAATTGCTGGAAGTTTCAAGATCAAAGGTATGGAGTGTCAACTCCACAGACATGCCAAGTTCCACTTCAATTTCCCAGGTGCAGATGACTTGGTGAGGGTAATGACTTGGATAACCTGGACTAGTAAAACCTCCTGTGGGTCTAGTAAGCTTTCCACCACATCCTGCTCACAACAATTTATCATTCATTTATTCTTATTCTACAGGAGGAAATAATGACTACACAAATATAAGTTGGTAAATGGTAAAATAGTTATATCAGACTTTTTTCTTAAGTGTTAAGTGTAATAAGGTAAATAACTCTTGATGCTAGATTGTATGAAATGATTATTGTATGAGTTGTTGTTCTTGAATAGAGACAGGAGGTTGATAAATATGGAACCACAATGGCGAGTCTTTGTTTACATCTTTACATTGGCGACGAGGTAAATTTCTAATCAGAATCCACGAACATCTTCGTCAAATATAATCCAAATATCTTTGGATAAGAAGATATATGATCTAAAAGGATTGATAAGTATTGAAAACGGATTTTAATTAATTCGATTACTTAAATCAAGATTTAAATCTAAATCTAACGAGGAGACAAAATTTACAACATGGCTTTCGCACAGCTACCAGCCTACCCTGAATTCG
This sequence comes from Ampullaceana balthica, assembly GCA_944989445.1. Classification (NCBI taxonomy): domain Eukaryota; kingdom Metazoa; phylum Mollusca; class Gastropoda; family Lymnaeidae; genus Ampullaceana; species Ampullaceana balthica. The sequence continues at coordinate 1,030,384 of CALYLW010000272.1, forward strand.
ATACGAAGTCAGAAGGTGTGGCTACTCGATGGCACAAGTGGGTGTCGAGGCTAACAAATAACTTGTTTGTGGCATACCATGTCACCGATGAAAGCAGAAAAAAAGCTCTCCTACTAACATATGCAGGTAATGATCTTAATGATATAGTTGAATCGCTACCGGACTCGGAAACAACTCCAACACCGGATGAATCAGTGTTTGATAAGCTCATTCAAGCATTGAATAGTTACTTTAATCCAAGAGTAAACAAAGAGATTCAAAGATATGCTTTTAGACAGCTCCACCAACAAACTGATGAAATAGAAACATTTTACACTGAGCTAAAGCAGCTAGCACCATCGTGTGAGTTCCATAGTCCTGACGAAGAGATAAAGTCACAACTAATAGCTGGTTGTAAATCATCCAAGGTACGGGAAAAAGGATTAAACAATCCTAACATTTTGCTGACAGACTTGTTACAGTTTGCCAGAACCTGTGAAATTACGCAAAAACATGCAAAACAGGTAGAAGGAAATAATTCATCTCTTCATAAAATTAGATCTACTCCTAGTTCCACTAATAACAGCCAACCCAAACAATACAATTATAGATCTACGCCAAAACAAAACAGAGTTCCTACCTCTAAATGTAAGAATTGTGGAAGAGCATGGCCTCATGAAGGTGGTCAGAAGTATTGTCCAGCTTTCAATAAACAATGCAGAGCATGTGGCAAGAACAACCACTTTGCAATAGTTTGCAACAGTGCAGCCAGACCAGCATTTCAACCGAAACGCACCACACACCAGAAACAACGTTTTAAAAAGCATGTCAGAAACGTGAATGACACTTTAGAAGAAAACTACGTGTTCATGTCCACCACCCAACGCACATGTCTACCTTTATTTGATGTTACCATCAATGGGAGCATGATACAAGTATTAGCTGATTCTGGAGCAAGCATCAACATTCTGCCAGAACATGTATTTAAAAAGCTAACTCCCAAACCTAATCTGAATAGTAGCAAAACCAAGATATTTCCATTTTCATCAAGTCAACCACTAGATGTTATAGGGAAATTCAATGCATCAATATCACACAAGAACATTGACATATCTGCCGATTTCCTTGTCGTGAAAACAAAAGAAATACCAATCATTGGTTGGAAAACTTGTCTTGAGCTTCAACTTCTTCAGAAAGTGACTGCAGTGAGCAACTGTGAAATTTCTGCACAGTTCCCAGACATATTTACAGGACTAGGCAAGCTGAAAGATCATTCAGTAAAACTTCATATTGATGAGACAGTCCTACCAGTTGCGCAACGCTACAGAAGAATACCATTCCATATGCGAAAACAGTTAGAAAATTATCTCAAGAAAGAAGAAAGCATGGGTGTTATTGAAAAAGCTACAGGAGCAACACCATGGGTATCACCAATTGTCATTGTTCCTAAACCTAAAAGTCCAGACCAGATCCGTGTATGTGTTGACATGAGAGCACCTAATACAGCTATCAAACGAGAACGTCACAACATGCCAACTTTAGACGAACTCTCAACAACGCTTTCTGGATCAAAAATTTTCAGCAAACTAGACTTAAATCAAGGCTACAACCAAATCGAACTGGATGAAGAATCTAGATACATTACAACTTTTGCTACACACAAAGGTTTGTACAGATTTCTTCTATCTTACAGATCAACACCCCATACTTCCACAGGACTATCTCCTGCACAGATTTTATTTGGTCGCGAGTTAAAAACAAAACTTCCTCAAGTACCAAACGTCCCTCAAAATAAAACAGATCAAGTCATTAGGCAAAATGATGCCAGAGCAAAAGCTACCATGAAGCACTATGCTGACAAAAAACAGTACATAAAACCTTCAAATATTCAAACCGGAGATAATGTGCTAGTCAAAGACACAAGATCTATTCGACCATTAACTCCTTATGAACCAATACCTTATACTGTCACACACAAGAAAGGTACTATGATTACTGCTCAAAGAAATGACAAAATCATCACGAGAAACAGCAGCTTCTTCAAACAGTCACCACGAGCGCCCACATCAGCTGACCTAATCGAAGAAGAAGAACTTTCTACTGAACCAACAGTCGACATCCCAGATGAGACTACAGTCGAGCCTGTCCCCGCAGCTGACGTCGATTTACCTAACCATCAATTACAGCGTCCCAGAAGAACTCGAAAGATGCCAGATCGGTATAGAGACTACCACATGAGCTAATTAATCACTACTCTTTTAGTGAAAAGAAAAATCGAGCACGTTCATCGTTTTAATCGTTCGTTTCTCGATGGGCATCACAAAGATAACAACCAAGAATGCCCCAACGTTTTAACAAGACTAAAGCTCGTTAATGTCTTGTCGTCTTTATTTTTTTTATAGATCTAATTGATCTTCAACGTTTGTGTAATGGTATGATAATGCCATTCAAGATAAATCGTTTCATCGAAAAGTGTTATACATAATCATTAAGAATTAATGTTAAATCAGAAAGAAAAAAAAATATTTGTCTGTAAGGAAGATAAGTATGAAGACATAAATCAATTCATTTTAAAGTCAGTAATATTTAAATATCATTTTAAGTGAATAATCTAAGATACAATAGTCTTCAATTAATCCCTAAAGAAACAGTTGGTTACTTTATCAAGAACACCACACAAGTTTAAAAGACTTTTAATTTTGAGCATTAATTAAACTTAATATTATCAGAAATAACAATTGGACATTTTATCAAGAATAGACACCAAGTCCTAAATACATTAAGTTTAATTTTTATAAATGACATTTAGATAATGTATCTTATTTTGTATCTGAATTGTCACATCTTTGCTTAATTTTAAATTCTCCTCACTGCAAGGTAATAATATTAATCAAGAGTTCTTTAAGTTCATTCTATGTTAAACTTATATTTAAATCATCAATTGATATGATTTCATATCCGAGAAAAGGAGGAATGTAATAAGGTAAATAACTCTTGATGCTAGATTGTATGAAATGATTATTGTATGAGTTGTTGTTCTTGAATAGAGACCGGAAGTTAATAAATATGGAATCACAATGGCGAGTCTTGTTTACATCTTTACAGT